>CACTHL010000549.1:6555000-6959352 GCA_902712375.1 Dioscorea dumetorum | reverse complement strand
AATGAATAAGAATTTTCATCCACATGTCTATTGCAATATAATCCCCTTGCGCTTCATGATGCCTGTATAATCAATAAATTTGTTCCTCGTGGAATAGGGAACACAAGTCTAATCCAAAGATAGTGACATCTCCAATGCAAATAAACACGAAATTTCTCTTAGCTTCAAATCTTAGGGGGATGAATGGACAAACTTCAAAGATCTTCCTACACGCCTTGGATTCTCTCCTCAACCGGCTTCCTTGAGTGTTTGTAGCTCCTGAATGGTCATTAATAGTTTCAAATGATGAATCCATGAGTTCTCTTTCCCTCTAGCTGAAAAAGTCATTCCAAAATGTTCCTAATCTAAAAAGCTCTCTTCTTCAAAAACTTAAAACACAATTTTTATATATTTACTACATATGGACTAGTATATGGGTAAATGCCATGTCATACGGCTTGTCGGAGCCGAGTCCACAACATATCACCTTCGATATAGTTACAAGCACCTGCATAGTATTCGGGAAAGTCCATACCCTGTTTTTGTGCTTGAATGGTCCCCTAATATTATCTTTGCTTAGTTCCTAAGTTGCTCATTTTGCTCCCGGAAATGGTCCGAAATGTCTTCTTTGTTCTCACTTACCTGTCCATGTCTAAATGTACAAAAGGATAGGAAATTAAGCACTTGATAGTGCTCACTTTTACAAATACATGTAAGCAATAAACATTTGGATATAAAATTATGCATATTTAAACATTTGTCAACAATTCATGGTAGATGCATCAATAAAGGAAATTATTTTCACATATTAATTTATTAATTATTTGAGGTATTTTAATTTGCAGGGTTTATCTGGTATTAATTTCTTTTATGGAGTTATTTTATAATATATTTTTTATAATTTGGGATATGAAAAACACTCAATTTAAAAAAAAAAAAACTTTAATAAATAAAAATCAAGCATAATAAGTTCTAGCCGGCCTTTGTAAAATTGGCAAAATAACTGTGGTCTAGAATAGGAGTAGAGAAAGAATCAAATAGACCATTCTTTAAAAAGGATGTAAATAAATCAATTTATTTTTTTTAACATGGATAAGGTCAAAACTTCTCTGATTTAATTTAGTATGGAAATAAAATATTAACTTTTTTTAATAATTTTTTACAAAACAAATAAATTATTTATCTCAACTAATATTTTACGTGGGGTGGGGTCTCGGTGCGCTCGTTTTACCGCTTTCTCTCGGGTCGAGCTCTTCACAACCCCTTATCTTATGTTTTCGGAATATTAGTTGTCCACATATGATAACACTCTCTCTCTCTTCGCTATCTTGGAAAAACAAAATCCTCACTCTTAACAATCTTGGAAAATAAAGTTGTAACCAATGCGCTATTGATACATGTGTATTGTTCAGCGGCAACAAAAACTATAAATCATCTCTTTTCTCCGTTGTGACTTCATAGGACGGATTTTGTCCCTTAGACAACCTTGCTGTTGCATTCACTCCCTCAATCCATGTCTAATATTTGGATCATCCGGCTTCCTACCCGGAAGCCCGTCTACGCATTTTGAGACCGCTTCTTTAAAGCAATCTTTGGAAAAAGGTGGCTCAAAAGAAATACAAGAATCTTTGAACAGAGTGTGGTTGACTTTATTCCTGTTATAATTAAAATCATTCATGTGTTCATCTCTCGGATTCCTTCAATACAGTGACTCCCTAGCTCCAAGACATCCCAAATGACTCGGTCCACACACATAGGGCCCGTTTGGTACGGAAGTGATTTTCCAAATGGTGAGTTCTGAAAATGGCCACTTCAGTGGAAGTGTATAGGTTCAGTTGAAGTAGTGAACTTGCAAGTGTTTGTGCTTGGTCGCTGGAAGTGTCATCAGTAACCACTTCACAGTGTTTGATGGGCTGAATTGAAATATGGTGTTTGGTAAGAGGTGAAATGGGTGTATGATCACCACACTTCGGAGGGGGGATGATTACCCCCCATTGTAATATTTGTGGTTAAATTTTTAAGTATATTCCATTAAATTTTTTACATTTTATTTATTATCTTAATATGATATATATTTCGTTTGGTTGTTTAAAAATTTATAATTTTGTGGTTAATCTGTAATTACTCGATAATCATTTATTTATTTATTCACAAAAACCGTGATATAAAATTTCAACAATTTTGTTTATTGAATTTGTAATTACGTGATTAAATTATAATTATTAGATAATTGTTTATTTATTTACCCGCGGTCCAAATTTCGTAAACTTCTTTTTTAACTTTCTTATTGTGCGCTTATTTTATTTAATTAATAATGTTTACTTATTAACTTAAATTTTGTTCGTATAATTTTTAATTCGTGCTTAAGTTTTAATTTATCAATGATGTGACAACATGGACACGAACGAACTTTGGCCCCAATGGGTACTCGGTGCCAGCTCTTGCGGGTTTTATAAATTGGCCAACAAATAACCCGATCCGTTCACATCCTTTTATGAAAATAATCACGTCACTATCCCCATGGGGATCTTCGACTTAAAAGTGTTTTGAATGTCTTCTGTTCATGAGTAACACTCAGCCATTCATTTGTAAACTGACAAAGAAACAGGCGCACAAAAGAGAAGGCATAAATAACTAATCAGTATAATATGTCTCTCTAATTATTAGAAGGATACAAACCAGTAAGAACCTACTTGACTACCAATTGCTTCAATTTCAAGTGAGCTTAGATGAGAAGGTGGCTCTTTCACAATACACACATCATCCTTCATAAGATTTATGAAATAATCTGCTTGGTAACTATCACCAAATTGGCTGCACTACAATCAAATCAGAACACATGAAGGAATTCACCTACCACAAAGAAGAAAACCTGCAAACATGACAAAAAAAAAAACATAGCACCTTGCACTATCCCATAACAAAAGTATGCTTCAATTACAACAAACAATCCAACAAAGCAATTCAATTTACACAAATTCAACTAGTACAACTCAAATACAAATCAAATGAGGAAAGTTTGCAAACATGGCAACGTAGGCCTCCGGACTTGCATTATTCCTTAAATAAAAAACCTAAAACAATTACAACCCCAATCATTTTACAATACCAAAAGAGTTATACAATGTCATCGACACATTAAAATAATGCATTGGCCCATAATGTCTTATGATCCAGATTTTGGAAGAGGACATGGACCAAAAGAATACCTCTCGAGCTATTCCACATGAAGTATTGCCACTCTCTTGTGCATAAATTGGACCAATACAAACAAAAGGCATGAAAGGCATGTATGTATTTCCCTTCCAAGTAAGTCATGTAACATTCTTTTAATATCTAATTAAGTAATAAACCAACAATACTTACGCATTCACAACTCGAGTAAACTCCTTAATTTCCAAACTTTGAAAATGAAAAGCATATTTCTAAACCATTTCATATGAAGCATTATCCAATGTATGTATTAATTGTTCTTTGTTTGTCATTTCGAGGAATATATAGATGTCTTGTTCTTAAAAACCAAGAAAAACAAGAGGTGGTGAAGACAATGCACAAATATGTATAATATATATGGATATATATATCACAAAACGTACATGATGAGATATATATACAACATAGATCACAAACATGATTTGAAAACAAAGCGAAGAGTGAGGAGTTATCGACACAGTGAATGAATGAAGGCAACCAACCCCTTATTCTTTATCACAATCATAGACACTTCCTCATCATGTTTTCTTATCTACCCTATATATATATATACGTATGTGTATAACAATTTCATGCATGAAATATATACATATATACATAAATAAATAATTAAATGAGTTAAATCTGACGGTACGCTAATTAGTGATAAAGTAAACGAGCTCCATAACAAATATTAAAGATAAAGTAGGGCGCTTCCCTACAAAGTTGAGACACATACACTTAAGAAAACATGAAAGTTGTTAACATTAGGAAGCTATCAGTGTAAAAATAAACCAAAATTATAACACACCTAAGAGATTATAACACAAAGTGAGGAGAGGAACACATCTGAGAAAAAATGGAAAACAAAAAATACAAGTAACTAAGAACCATGCAACAAAATAGATCTCGCAAAGAAAAATTGCAAGAAGGGAAAACGGAACCACATCCACCCAACCAATTCGGGTTACCAAACGAGAAAAGGGCATCGATCATGCAAGATTAGGGCCAAAAATTGCAAAGATTACGGAAAAACAATGGAAAATTTATTACCAACCGGATCTACTGCCGGAGTTGTCGAAGGAGCAAGAAAAGCAAACAAGCAAACCCACACACGAAGTTTGGAGCTCAAGAAATATAAAAAAACCTCAGATATGAGCATCAACAAGTTCAAATCATAAAAGAAAATAGGAAAAAAACAAAAAGAAAAAAAATGAAAACCAAATGGAGCTCCGGTTGGGGACAACAAGAGAGAAGCACCCCTTGGGCGGAAATGTCGAAGCCCCGAGGAGAGGAGATACCAAAGTCGATGACGATGGAGACGGCGGAGGGATGATTTTGCTTCAAGTTGGAAATTGGGAAAGAAAAGAGTTTCGAGATAAAAAAAAAAAAAAAAAATCAAAACAATAGCCACCCGAAACGATCTTGCCTTGTTCCGATCTTGCTCGTAGGGTGAGGCGATAGCAACGTCTACCGCGATGGAGGCGGCGGAGGTGACCGGACGATGGAGACCTAGGGTTCTCTTAAGTGCCAAATGAAGTGGGTAACCATAACACAACGACGGGGACTTCAGCGAAAAGGGAAAAAGTGGGTCAAGTCGATTTCGGGAAAATTTTGGCTAAAGTGAAATGTTGAAGTTGGATCGAGCCGGAGGTGTCAAATCACCCGGTTCGGTCTCAAACTCGCCAACCAAACATCCCGGTGGGGTGGAAGTCTCCACTTCCACCACTTCAGCCCCAAAATGAAATGAAACAAACAAGGCTAGACATGGCCACGGTTCGAGAACCACCGGTTCCGGTTCCTCGAACCGCCTGCTCTGTTCAAAAAAATCTTGATCCGGAACCGAACCGCCCGGGCAAGGTTCTTGACGGTTCCGGTTCTAGCGGGTTCGGTTCAACGGTTTCGGTTTGAGTGGTTCAAACGGTTCAGTTTTTTTTTCAAACTAAATAATTCAATATTTCAAATTAAATAAACACAAAAATACAACAATTAATTTAATATAATATTTTATTAAAAAAATAAAAGTATTAATAATTCTTGATATAAAAGTATTAATACAAAGTTTGGCAATACTATTTCAAAGCCACAGAGTTCGGTTTCTTATAAATGCTCTGAATTGTACTATTTCAAAGACAATACAAACAATCAATTCAATAATATTTCAATTAGTATTAAAAATTGAGATTAATCTCTATTACATCAATTAGTTATAACTACTCCTTATTAATTAAATTATTTTAATAAATCCATATTTAATTTGTTACCAATAATTTCTGGCATAATCAATTAGTTATAACTTATCTTATTGCATGAGTAACAAAGTTTGGCATGACACAATACATGTAAGGCGGACTAATGTTACGAATCAAACTTAGTGGTCATAATCGGGTAATCAAGTTCAAGTGTTTAAAATCAGACCTAATCAATTTAGTTAATATCTTTAATTATTTATTTAAAATATCTTTAAACATGAAATTAAATTAATAAATTATTAATGATATTAAGAAAATAAAGACATAATATATATATATATATTGTTTATATAAAAAAAATATATATAAGAGTTTTAATAAAATTAAAATCTTATCCTGATTGGAACAGGATTTTCAAGCATATATATCTAATAAAAAAATTCGGATAAGAATAAAACAAAATTTTAAATTCAAAATTTTGAAAATTCGCATTTTCTTATTTTTTTTTAAAAAAAAGAAAATTTTAAATTCAAAATTTTAAAAAATTCGATTTTCTTATTTTTTTAAAAAAAGAAAATTTTAAATTCAAAATTTTGAAAATTCGGATTTTCTTATTTTTTTTTTAAAAAAAAGAAAATTTTAAATTCAAAATTTTAAAAATTCTGATTTTCTTATTTTTTTTAAAAAAGAAAATTTTAAATTCAAAATTTTGAAAATTCGGATTTTCTTATTTTTTTAAAAAAGAAAATTTTAAATTCAAAATTTTAAAAATTCGGATTTTCTTATTTTTTTAAAAAAGAAAATTTTAAATTCAAAATTTTGAAAATTCGGATTTTCTTATTTTTTTAAAAAAAGAAAATTTTAAATTCAAAGGTTTGAAAATTCGGATCTTTGTTATTTAAAAAAAAATTTTAAAAATTTTGAAATTCAAAATTTTGAAAATTCGGATTTTGTTATAAAAATAAAATTTAATTCAAAATTTTGAAAATTCAGATTTTTGTTATAAAAAATCAAATTAAATTTAAAAAAGGGATCGGTTGAGGATTTTCGGGAGAAGTGTGAGGAGAAGGTTGGGGGATTTTCAGAGAGAAAGAAAAAACGAAAATTCATAAGAAAAGAGGAGAGCGAGGAGAAAAAAGACACAACGGTAAAAAAGGGGAGAGAAAGGGAAAAAAAAAAAGAGAGATCCGAGGAAAAGGCGAGAGATTGTGACCGAGGGATTGTGCCCGTCGGCAAGCAAAGTTCGAAGAAAAGAGACGAAAAACGAGACGGAAGAGGAAAGACATCAAAAAAAAAAAAAAATCGGGTATTTTACTATTACATTAGAAAATTTTTTATTACAGGATTTAATGTTTTCCATAAATTCTATGCCGATTTACCAAGTCTCGTGCTCTTTGCCATGTTCTTTTTTAATTATTATTATTTTGTATGATCATTATTATTCTAGTTATTATTATTATTTTAGAATAATGTCACCATCATGTTGCTTCATGGATTTATTATTATTATTATTATTATTATTATTATTATTATTATTATTAAAAAAAAATCAAAAATCACGACTCATGCATCATATTATTTAAATATTATTTTTAAATTTTTGATATTTCATTACTATTTTTATTTTATTATCTTCTTAAAAACCAAGTTTTTAAATATTATTTTAATTATTATTATTTAAATATTTTATATAAATATATATCACATTTACGTATACTAGTTTTTAATATTATTTTAATTATTATTATAATTTATATTTAAAACAAAATAATATATCACGGATCTTACTACTCCGTGGATATTATTTTTGTTATGTATTTTTTAAAAAAAATATATTTCATATATCCTTTGGATTATTTTTTTAAAAAGATATTATTTTAATTATCTGATATTTTAAATATATATATATCCTACAGATTATTGTTTAATATTATTTTATTAATATTATTATTTATATATATTTAAAACATAAATATACTTTTTTTTTATTTTATCATTATATTTTCTTTTAAAAATAATATGTCACGGTTATATGTGCCCGTGGATTATTTTTATTATTTTGTTTTATTTAAATATATATATATCTCAGCTGTGAATTTTTTTTTTAATTTTAATTATATTATCATTTATATTTTTTTTTTTATATGGAATGTTCTTTTTTTATTTATTTTATTGATATATTTAAAAAAAAAAAACATGGCGATTGTGTATCGAGATTTTTTTACGTATTATTTTAATAATTATTATTTATATATTGTTCAAATATATCAAGTTCATGATTTTTTAATAATATTACTTTATTAGTTTTACTATTAAGATTATTTGCTTTAATATATGCATATACACCCTTGCTAGAAAAATAAATTTTTAGGACAAATTTAGGGTTCAAGTAGAAATTTTATATGCAAAAACACAAAAAATTTTTTTAAAAAAAAAAAAAAAAGTAGGGCGATTTGAAAATTTTGACAAAATATAGAAAACTAAGAACTTCATGGACGTAATTGCAAAAATCATAAAAAATAAAAAAATAAAAAAAATAAATAAAGTATAACCCAAGGTCTAATATGCAAACGATGTACAAAGGACTAATACGCAAAATAACATAGAACTAGAAATTTTAGTGGAGATTAGGGTTGTATTCACAAAATTCACTAATCCACCATTTGAAGACCACGAAACTTTTTGTGAACTCAATGTAGTGGAAGACAACTTTCCTTGTGAAGGCCTCTCCATTGCCGCTGAAATTCACACGAGTGAGTGGGAAAAAGTTGAAGACCACGAAACTTTTTGTGAATTCAATGTAGTGGAAGACAACTTTCCTTGTGAAGGCCTCTCCATTGCCACTTGAAATTCACATGAGTGAGTGGAAAAGTCGAAGACCAAGAAACTTTGTGAATTCAATGTAGTGGAAGACAGCTTTTCCTTGTGAAGGCCTCTCCATCCGCTTGAAATTCACATGAGTGAGTGGAAAAAGTTGAAGACCACCAAATTTCTTGTGAATTCAATGTAGTGAAGACAACTTTCCTTGTAAGGCCTCTCCATTGCCGCTGAAATTCACATGAGTGAGTGGAAAAAGTTGAAGACCACGAAACTCTTGGAATTCAATGTAGTGGAAGACAGCTTTCCTTTTGAAGGCCTCTCCATTGCCGCTTGAAATTCACATGAGTGAGTGGAAAAAGTTGAAGACCACGAAACTCTTTGTGAATTCAATGTAGTGAAGACAACCTTTTCCTTGCGAAGGCCTCCATTATCGCTTGAAATTCACATGAGTGAGTGGAAAAGTTGAAGACCACTAAATCTCTTTGTGAATTCAATGTAGTGGAATACAATTTTCCTTGTGAAGGCCTCTCCATCGCCGCTTGAAATTCACATGAGTGAGTGGAAGATGTCAAAGACCATGAAACTTCTTTGTGAATTTAATTATGTGAGAGATCGCGACGTGATAATCCATGAGCCAAAGCTCAAAGGCATAAAAAAAACAACTTGAAAAGCTTAATTTATAGGCAAATGAGCTCAAGGGCTCTGAGATATCAAAGTCAAAAAGTCAAGAGCTTCACAAACCCATAATGTGAGAGGCTTCACAAGCATAAAAATGCCAAGTCTTCTAACACCCAAATCGAAAGAAATCAAGTTCGTGATTACAACTCAGATCCACTTTGAAACCAAGCAAGTCAAAGCGATCATGTAAAAAATTATAACTTGATGATGTGCAAGCCAATTCTCAAAGCACAGAAAGTCAAGATATAAAAAAAAAAAAAATGAATGACAAATGAGCTCAACAGCCTCAAGACATCAGAAGTCAAAGACTCAAGAGTTTCCCAAGTCAAGATTTGAAGGAAGTTTCACAAGCACACGAGCCGAAGCTTTTGAAGAGTCAAAATCTCTGTAAAATCAAGTTTGTGATTCATCAACTTAGAGAATCCACAACTTGAGATTCAAATCAAATCCAAATATACGGAGTCAAATCCAAGATGCAAACTCCAAAGTTAAAGCCATTTCAAAAATCAAAGTCAAAGCAACCAAGTCAAGATTCGAGATATAAAAGAGTCAAGACTTGAAAATTTATACAAATCGATAAATGAACTCAACAAGCCTCAAGACATCAAAGTCAAAGACTCAAGAGTTTCACAAGTCAAGACTTAAGAAAGTTTCATAAGCACGAAAGCCAAGCTTTTGAAAAGTCAAAACCATGTAAAATCAAGTTTGTGATTCATCAACATAGAGAATCAACAACTTGAAATGCAAAGTCAAATCCAATACGCAAACTCCAAAATTAAAGCCATTTCAAAAAGAAAATCAAAGTCAAAGCAACCAAGTCAAGATTCGAGATATGAAAGAGGTCAAGACATGAAAATTTATACAAATCGACAAACGAACTCAATAGCCTCAAGACATCGAAGTCAAAGACTCAAGAGTTTCACAAGTCAAGACTTGAAGAAAGTTTCATAAGCACGAAAGCCGAAGCTTTTGAAAAGTCAAAACCATGTAAAATCAAGTTTGTGGATTCATCAACATAGAGAATCAACAACTTGAAATGCAAAGTCAAATCCAAGATGTAAAGTTCAAAGTCAAAGCCATTCTAAAAAAAATCAAAGTTAAAGCAACCAAGTCAAGATTCGAGATATGAAAGAGTCGAGGCTTGAAAATTTATACAAACGATAAATGAACTCAATAGTCTTAAGACATCAAAAGTCAAAGACTCAAAGAGTTTCACAAGTCAAGACTTGAAGGAAGTTTCATAAGCACGAAAGCCGAAGCTTCCAAGAGTCAAGATATGTAAAATCAAGTTTGTGGTTCGCCAACCTAGAGAATCCACAACTCGAAATCCAAAACAAACCAAGATGCAAACTCAAGTGCCCAAGATACATGTTTCCAAATGAATGAATGAGCTCAACAACACCAAGACATCAAAAGTCAATGGATTGAAGAGTCTCATAAGTCAAAGAAGAAAAAGAAACTAAAGACTTCACAAGCCGTAACATGCCGAAGTTTTTCAAGGATCAAAATTGAAACAGATCAAGCTCATAGTTCTCAAAAGTTGTAACTTGACGCTTGAGTGATGCTCATGATGCAAGTCAAAGAAATTTGAAGGAGACCAAAGTCAGCAAAGTCAAAGTTAATATCTAGACATAATTTTCGGCGAAAAGTTTGCCAAGTCAAAGTCAAAGCGTAAACTTGGGATTATGCTAAGTTGGATAAGGATTAGGAAAGTAAAAAAAAAAAAAATAGTTCTCCTATCCTTTATTCTCGAGTCAAAATCATGTGTTCATGTCATGTTCTTGAAGTAATAAAAGAAATTGATTTTATTTGTTATTTCTCGCTCACATTTGTTTCTTAATCGGAGGTTCCCCGTGACATTGTCTAGTAATTAACATTAGGGGCTTGCCCCTAATGGAAGTCGGAAACCCACAATCCCTGAAGTCAAAAAATAATCAAAATTCGATTTGTGAACCTTTATTTTGGCCGGTTAATCATATTAAAGGCCGGTCGAGAAAAAGGGCCCCACATATATATATAAAGTCGGAACCTACTGCTCAACCGGCTTCTAACCGCCGGCTTGAGCACCGGTTCGAACCGCCCGGTCCCACGGTTTTCAATTTTTGAAACCGTAACCGAACCTTATATGAAGGTTCCGGTTCCGGGTTTTTTGACGATTACGGTTTTGCCGGCTCCGGCCCGGCTTTTTTGACGGTCTCGGCTCCTGGTTCGGTTTCACTGGTTTCGTTCAAAATGACCACGGTCTAAAACAGGCCCTTAGAGGCTCCCTTGATTTCCTCAACGCCAGTCTATAGGCCTATTTCTCTTATCTATCTGTATTTTCTAGTTTGAGAGGAGTCGATCCTTGCCATCTTTAGGTGGACTTCATTGACTTCTCTGCAGTTTCTTTACTTTTTGTGTCAGTTCGCCATAGTGTTTGCTTTGTCCTTGAGTCTCTCACTTTTGGGGATTAACTCCTGTTGTTGTGTTCGGTGTTTTGGTCGCTTTGTTGTTTGTCTCTATTTGGTCTTATTATTTTATTTTTTCTTTAGATTTCACTGTTTTTTTTTTTTGATTTTTTCAATAAATCAATGGTTTATTTATGTTATTAAAAAAATATTATAAGAGGGGCTGCAGCCCTTAATCAGTCTTTTGGGTGGAAAAAATTAGTGTCTTTTTAATGTTAATGTATGACTGTGGTACGGTGTTAACCAACTTGATTCATGGATGCATAAATAATTTTTTGAGAAGTTATTTAAGTAAATAAGGTATATAGACTGGAAAGACGGGAAAGACTGGAAGACATTGAAGAAGAAAATTAAAAAATAAAAAAAGTACAAATACCAGAAAAGCGAACGTCTCTTTCCACCTTGTTGTACCTGTTCACTGGTCATGATTCCTGATCTCAATCCAATCCTATCCAGCATGGGTTGGCGATGATCGAGCCATCAAAACGCGAATAGAAACCCTCCATCTCATCCTGCTCCTTTCGTTCCCTTGTGTCTTCGAACTCTCTGATCTCTATCCTGGCTTCTCCCTGGAACGCCAGTTCATCTCTCTTTTCCTCCATCCCTGGCTGGATCTCCAGGGCTTTCTCACTTCATCCTCAGAGCTTTCAGCCCAAACGCGCTCTCACTCTCAGTCACCCGCCGGTGGAGTTCCCCTGTTGCCGCCGGGAATAAACCAAATCACGTTTCCTCCTAACAATTGTCCGAAGCTTCAGGTTCACTTCTTGCGCAGATTGCCCTCTATTTGGTCTGATAACGCATCTCTCTCCCTCTGTCTCTCTCTCTCCACTATGCCCTCCGCCATTGCACTATGCCCTCCCTGTCCCCTTCTCTTCCCCTCTTCGTGGAGCTCCAGGGCTCTCTCCTTGCATCCCCAGAGCTCCCAGCCTAAACGCGCTCTCACTCTCAGCCTCCCTTTCGCCGGGGAAGTTCTTCTGTTGCTGCCCGAAAAAGCCAAATCTTGTTTCGCCTGAACCAGTCTCTCAAGGCCCAGGTTTGCATCTTGCTCTGATCACCCTCTATTTGGTTTTCCTTTGGAGCGTTCAATCTCTGATGCTTTGGGATTGTTTCTGGGGGCAGATGATGAATCTGGTGCTGTTGATGAAGGTGTTGAAAGGTTGGATTTGGGCTGGCTGCCGGCATTCCCACATGTTTTCACAGCATCCATGGCAAATATCCTCTTTGGGTATCATATCGGGTTGGTTTTTCTACTCAATTCTATTGCTGGCCCTTGCTTGGTGATGTGTGTAGTGTTTATGAATGTGGACACTCTGGAAGCATTTGAATGATTCCTTCTGTTAGGGAAGAGTATAAACAAGGTGGATAATATAAGGACCAGATAGATAATATTAGCTGAATATACTATAATTTTAACAATGTATCTTAGAAATATTTCTGACACCAAAAATGATTGGTCAGACACACACTGTATTGCCCATGTAGAATTTCAGAAATCATAGAATTTGATCAATGGTGTTGTCCATTCTCGTGTGTCCTCTGCTTAACATGTCGTATGCTACACAGAGGAAGTATGCTGGTGTGAAGGTTGTGATTGCTTATTGGCACTTCTGAGTTGATCTATTGAATGTCCTTGAGATGAACTGGCTGTGATGAAATATGTGGCTAAATATCTGGTTTAACAGTCATTTTTCCCATAAAGTGATTACTTTATTTCATGATCTTCTTTACTCTTCCTTGCCTCATTGGTAGACATTGTTTTGGTGCTGTTTGTTTAAAGGTAGGTCTCATCTCACCAATCATCTTTAATGTAGTATATACTTTGGTTTAAATTCCTTCCTCAACGGTTGGTAACAAATTCTTAGAAGGTTAGTGAACAGGCTTGTACAATTTCATTTCTTATTCATTGCCTTCGTACATAAACTCCAGCTCATACTTTGTTTGTTGTGTGCATTTACATTAAATGATGCTTAACAACAACTTCTTACTTACCATATCCGAAGTTATGATTTTTTTATTCTAATCAATTTCCACAAAATCTGCCTCTTCTTTTTTTTCCTAAAAATTTCTTGTTTTTCAGGGTTATGAATGGTCCAATACAAGTAATAGCGCAACAGCTTGGTTTTGATGGAAATTCCTTTATTGAAGGTCTAGTGGTGAGCATATTTATAGCTGGTGCTTTTATTGGAAGCATTAGCTCTTCTGCCCTGATTGATAAGTTGGGCTGTCGGCGCACACTTCAGATTGATACAATACCCTTAATTCTTGGGGCTATTTTAAGGTTTGATTATTAATTATTGCTGATTTACATCCTTAATTAATAATTGTTATCGATATCATACTTCCATTGTTCTTAGAGGAAAAGATTGACTTCATTCTTTTCCATCTTCTATTTCATGAACTTTTTGCACATCATACTTTTGTGTCATTGTCTTCTTTTAAACACAAGGAATTTTTTCCATTCAGCTTAAAATAATTTAAATGTTATAATGCAATGCTGATTATTTAGTTCAACTATACCAGTGCACAAGCTCATTCTGTTGATGAAATGCTTCTGGGGGAGGTTTCTTGTTGGGCTTGGCATTGGTGTAAATACCGTGCTTATTCCTATTTATATCTCTGAGGTAATATTCCATTATAAAGTGAAAGCGAACATAAGTTAATTGTCAGATTAAGAGAAAAATTCCTTTAATTGTGCAGGAAAAGGTTCCTCAATGTCTGGCTAGCAGTTGATATGTGTATTTGTATCTGTCAAAGAAAAATACTTTCATTTCACTGTAGAGCTTAGTTACGACTAATATATTGATGGAATGATGTAATTTTTATTTGGATTGTTGGATCTGGGATTTGGAACATTGTAATTACTGTGTAGGCAATATATATCTTTGAAGCACATAGCGCGACCATTTTGCATTGTATATCAGCTTTCTGTTATATTGGACTAATGGAGTATTTCAGTCTCTCATGATGATGGGTACCATTATTGCCAAGGAGGATCCCATCTTTTTAATTGTAGGCCAATCTAAGCTATGTCAGTTGTATGTTATGCTCTGAATTCTCCTCTAATAGATCTGCCTAAAGTATATATTTCTTGTTATGAAAGAAGACTTTTTATTTTGTCTTGTTGCAACAATTCTTACATAAAAGACAGCTTCTGATGTTTATATGCTCTGTTTTTTGAAATCTTTTTGCAATTGTTGTGATCCTATTTATGTTTTGCCTCGCATATCCCCCTTGTGATTATCTCATCCCCAGTTTGTTGATTGGTTTTATGATTGATGGCCATAGCCTGACATAACAAATTAATTTTCCTATTTTATCTGTACCTTTGACTAGGCTTATGTAATCTAGTTTTGTTTATTTTTACCATAAGCCTCCTGTTCTTATGTAGGTTTCTCCAACAAAATATAGAGGTTCATTGGGAACAACAAGTCAAATTGGCACATGCTTGGGAATAATTGTATCACTCTGTTTAGGAATCCCTTCTGAAGGTGATCCATATTGGTGAGCTATTCTTCTGCTTGATCATCTTATGTTAAAGTTTTGAACTTTTACTGAAACTAAGAGTAATTGAAGCATGTGTTGGTTGATGCATTTATAAGTATACCCCAGTGTTGGTTTGGATCCACTAATGGATTCTAGACAATTCTTGAGAAATGCAATGTAGTTTCTAAGTCGATTTTTAAATTACAATGCTCATTTTCCTTTACATGTTATATGATGAAGACATGATACTGTAAGCAGTTTATACCACGCAACCCAAATGTTTCAATTTTAATATAACTAAGATCATTACATCCATTGGTTCACATGGGTATGGTTGACCGCAAAAACTTAATTGACTGCCTATTTTGTTGACCTCCAAAACATCCACTATTGTTGTGAAATAAAAACATGATTGATCTGATATTGCCATCCAACATAATTAGTGATTTGTAAGTTCTCCCTTCAGCCTTCGAGATAATAGATTGGACTAAACATCTCCATTCTTGAGTTTTCATAATTTGTTTGGCTAAATGGCATATCAACAATGGATGCTAGATAATTAAATATCGCTTGAATAGCGCAGGAAAGAGTGAATATCTTAGTTTGAACCCATTTGCTAGGTTGAAACTACTAAAATTTTCATTTTGAAATAAAATATAGTTTTATTTGGTTTGTTCAGTGAACTTTTAATTAGTATCCTGCAGTTCAATTCATGCCAACCTTTAAAATCAAATCTAATTCTTATTTTGTCAACTTCAGCTGGTATCTGCTTCAGTTCACAAATAGAAGCAATTCATATTTGTTTTCATATTTCTTGCAATTTGTTTCTAAGTGATGATTTTGATGATGGATCACCTATTAGAGTAAACCATTTTGTATGTTATAATTTATAACATAAGTATGATCCTATGTTGATCTACTTTGACCAGAATGTGTAGTATTTGTATGACAAAGGGGAAAAATTAGCTCTTGCCATATTATTCATGCTGAAAATGTGTGATTTCACCTTGGTGGTTCCTCATAATTTTCCATATTTTGAATGAAAAATGAAAAAAATGAACTGAAGAAACCTGGTTTTGCTTTTTGTTCGATCTATATTCCTTTTGCTCTATGATTATCTTTAGTGAAAGTAGTTCTTGTTCATCAATCAACTTGTCTGAAATTCAATTTGGTTATAGATTCCTTTCTTGTTCTCAATCCTTAGTGTTTTGAAAGAAAACATTCAAGTATACTATTGAATCAAACCCATCTGACACTGATTGCATCAATATGGTTTGCTTTTATTAGCAGCTATTTTGATATCAGCAGAGTTGTATAAGTCCTTTTATCGCTTTTGTCCCCAGATCCCTCAATTGGGACCATAGCATTTGGATTTTTCTCAATGTTTCCTTTATTTATAGCTTTTTTGAAGTCTGGATTGTACTTATTGTGTTGCCACCATGTTTCATTGTTTTCATGGTCCCCAGGCACCACATAACTTCCTTCTTCTGTCTGGGTCCTCTAATTAGTGTGTTTTTTGACTGGCATGACAGGCAATTTTTTAGAAATTATAATTTAATCAATGGTATGCATGTGATTTATTAAGTAATTATAAGCCTTTTCATTCATGTACATCATGTGTCTCCATATTTTTAGCTTGATTGCAATTGTATCACATAACTTGCTTGTTTTTGCAACTTAAATTCATGAAATTCTCATGGGTAGTCTTGTACATTTAACATATAAATGGGAGGTAATTTCCTTTGAAGTTGATTGTAATGCTCCAACTTTCTCAGAGTATCCATATTTAACTGTGATTCTTTTGGATTTTTTCTTGATCTTTTCATTTGCAGAATCTATTAGAGGATGCAAATTATCTGACCAATTCTTCAAGAATCTACACTTAAGTCTTTTATCTTTTGTCCGTTAAGATTTGTAAAACAAAGCATTCTTCATTTTAAGACGAGTGGTCTTTGGTTGGTAGTCGAAATCGATCTTTGTTTTTGTAGTTCCTTAGTATCAACGAGAGAACTTCTCTGTGTTTGCTTTTTCTATTTTTTTTTTTAATATCGGTGTGAAGATGTTAGACAGTTTATAGATAATGCTTGACTCGTTCCATCGTATTAAATGAATTTTCTACTAGAGTTGTTGTATGAACACTATTTGTGGTATTTGGAAGGAAAATTCTATACATGTGGATGTGCATTTGACCATAAAGGTGCCGATGTTGATTTATGTATACAGCTTAATTGGTGTGTGTTTCCATAAACAATGCAGCGCTATTTTGGGATGCAATAATGCTCAAATGATCTTGGAAAATCCTGATGTATTGATGCACGGTGTGCGTGCTACGCAACCCTATACCGCAAGTGTACGGGTCATCAGGTAATAGTGAGATGAGAAAAGGGTTGTCGTATCTGCAGGGATTGGAGAACAGTAGTGCTAATCCTAACGACGCAATCTAATCTACAAATAAAAGTGGAAAGTGCTGATTTCTAAGAAGCTAAGGAAAACAACCAAACATCTAGAAAAACAATTATAAGAGTGATTGAATCAAAGGATAAGACAGGTGCTCGGATAAGATTTCGCTTGGATTAAAGAAAGGCAATTGAACTTGATAAAGTTTGGGTCTAAGGATTGCTGGACCGAAGGAATTCAAGATTGTATAAGTGCTCTCTTGATACCCCTTAACAACTAATCCCATGTTATGATAGGTCAAAATCTCTTGCCAACCTACTTTCACACGATTGCACAGAGCTGTGGGAATTTTATGTCAAGAATCGGAGATGAACTACGACGATCATAATTGGAAGGTACACGACGCCTTATCTTTGGCGCATGTCAATGAAACATATTCATTTATGTGTGATCTTCTCGCATGGATCTCTCGATACCTAATGTGAAAAAAAAAGGAAGGCCCTTCTTGATACGCTAAGCCAACATCAAACGACATAGATGAATCCAACAAACCAAAGGAAATCTAAATTAAGAACAATATAAAAGTATGAATTCAAACTGCATCAAATCTGGACACCCAAGGAAGCTATAAGAATAAAGCAAGAAATATAAGAATAAAACCCAAAATCTATGAGAGAACCCTCTTCTAGTCTGAATGACGCTTAGAATCAATCAAGATCAATGTAATCGCCGTTGGACGTCACCCCTCGGCTTCCATTTTCTTCTTTTTGTCTTCTCTAGTGCTCTAAACCATAGCGGTCATTGTTTCCCAGCAAGATCCAAAGATTATTTCTTTCCCCAAAACCTTTTATACCCCCAGAAATCGGATAAGTACATGGGTGTGTGCATGGCCATGTATCTGGAGTTGTGGCTTAATGCTCTTAAGATTATGCTAACCATAGAGTTACGCGGGCACAGTACACATCCGTCAACTTGGTCGTGTAATTCTCGGGATTTCGTTTTGCTCTGCACTGGGAGGTTGAATGGGCGTGTAACACTCCGTGTATAAGTACATGGTCATGTACATGAGTGTGTACATGGATGTGTATTTTTCTGGATGCTTTTGAATTTGACCCTGAAGTTACACGGGCAAAGTACATAGGAGTGTACTTGGCCGTGTATCTCTCTGGACACTCCCCATTGTTCCAATTTTGCTTTGTTTGACTCCCAATTTTGTACTTTGGCTTGAAATGCATGTATATTGGCCTAGAAAAACAAAAGGAACTAAGTACCAAAACAGTCTGAAAGTAATCTTGAAGACAAGCATAAATACATGAAATCGCATGTGGGAAAGTATGTAAATTAGCACTTGTCATGCATGTTTTCCTAACTTCTGTAACGTTCCTAGCGTTTTGGACACTGTTATTGGTTTGATTGGTTTCAACAAATTCAATTGCATACCATAAAAAATGGACTTGTAGAGCCTAATTCATTCTTGTGGTTTTATTTCTGATCTATATTTGCTCCTTGTGGTTGCTATCTGGGTCTGTGTATTATTTTTCTTAATGAATTATGATCTCTTTCTATAGGTGGAGGACAATGCTCTATTTTGCGGGTGTTCCTGCTTTTGTTCTTCTTATTGGCATGCAGTTTGCTGTTGAAAGCCCTAGATGGCTATGTAAAGTAATCTTTGTGAAATGTCAGCGAATTGATAACAAATTAACCAACTTGCCTTTTATAAGCTTGTTAAGCAACGTTTCTTCTTTCATTGCTAGGTAGGAAGAGTTGCTGATGCTAAAAAAGTAATTGGCAGCATTTGGAGTGATGCAGATATCGAGAGATCTATTGAAGAAATTCAAGCTGTTATTACCAATGATAGTGGAGATTTGGGGAGCAGCTGGTTTGAGCTCCTTGTGGAGCCTCACAGAAGAGGTTATTTCTAGCAATTTCACTTTTTGTCCTCGATCATATTTTCTAAATAGTAGTAGACCTCTTCAACTTAAGCTTAGGGAACAACTAAAAAGAGTATTTGTTATTAATATATTATTGCATTTTAGTATTAAATACAATTAAGTTAAGGTTTGCGAGCTCTAATAAAACCTTGGTGGTGTTTAGGGATTAAAAGAAAAATTGCAGCAGTTGGTATGGGATTTTGGGTTTGAAATTTTAGGATTGACTTTTGGAGAAAAAAATTTATCAGCCTAGATTTTTTTAATGAAACTATTAAAAAAATTCTAATGTAAATCCAACAATAAAAAGAACCAAACTCGTCTTCAATAGGGATTGCATTATGATATAGGAGAAAAATACTGCTGTGGTCATGGGTCACAGATCAAGTCACCAGGGGATGCATATGAATTCACTTTGATAAATGGTATCTTCCCCTTATTGTGATTTCTTCCTCTTGAATAACTTATAATGGATGAGATATGGTACTTGTTGAAGGGAGCACCTAACCTTAGACTCGTTATAGTGGAGAAAGTCCTAAACGTTCGTAATTTGAACACACTTCTGCTTGCCTTTATTCTTATCTAATTTTTCTCATAAATAGAGGTTATAGGAAATTGTTCTTGTAGAGAGAGAAAAAAAGCTAAAATGGACTATAATTAAGGACTCATAAAAATACTTACTAAAATGTGCTCTTCTAATTTTTGCAACAGAATTATTATTTCAAATAATTGCTAAAATGGACTCTTCTAATTTGGAATACAATTATTATTTCTCTTTTTTTTCTTCTAACTTCTTTTTTCCTTGGCCAATGTAACAAATACCTAAACACATGGCATGATTAGGCTTAGAGACTTGGCTCGATCTCAACCCGATAAACCAAATTTGGGCACCTTCTCATCCAACGAGTTAGATTAGATCTCCATAGGTGGCAAAGCTTATCCATCAGTCTAATGGAGAAGTTATATCTTCAATTGCATTGAAACTTGCTCAGTCGTCAAATGGAGGCTATGAAGCACCAATCTGGCCAAGAGCTTAACGTACTAGTGTTAACGGGTGTCGGACACGGACACAGACGCTGTGGATATGGCTAGATGCAGTGTCTGATATCCTTGGACATGGCAAAACCAAAAAAAAAGAAATTTGGATGCAGTTGAACAAGGTCAAAATGGGGGCTATCTAAGAGATGGAAGCGCGGGAGTAACGGTGAGGGTAGGATGTCCTGTCGCAATTGGTACAACTTGCGAAGCTTGTAGTGCGGTGCCATGGGATCATCTATGTATGATGCCGGAGAAGAAAGGCACACTCGGGACGACACCAAACTCAGCCGCCTCATCCTAATCACTGACCATAAGGCCTGAAAGGTGAGTTGCGGCAATCATTAGCTAGAATGGTAGCAATCTTGCAACCGATAATACGCCAGGAAGATACTTGATGATGGGATAAATCACGAAAGCAACCGTTTTTTGCCTATTGTAGCAAGGAATGCTCGGTTGCTAGTCTATTATGGTTTTTTTTTGCTTTTCTTATATGAATTGTTTTGCTATTCCCAAAATGCCCTCTAAATATAATAAAAATAAAATCATGGTTTCTAGGTGTTGCTTGTCACGCCCCGACCCTTGGGTCCCGGCCCATGACACTACTGCCACGACCACCCAGGGGAGGTCAGATACCTGCCTCAACCCTAGATTGCCGTAAGGCTAACTTGTTACCTGTACAATATTAACATCACAACAATAATACTCTATATTTAAAGGTATTCAACCACAACCTTGTGCAAAATCAACATACTCACACCAGGTATATATCCATAGAAATCACATCAGTAATGATCATGAACACTTTCATAGTCTCCCCTAAACACTAGGTGTAAAGCTCATACAACCTAAGGTCCTGACTGAACCAATCAAGATTATTCAAGACCAAAATGGAAATACGAAAACATAGGTCTTAGTGGATCCATCTTATGCATGACAACAATGTTTATGAATCATACACTATTCAAAGGTAAATGCAGGATTAGTTTTGCCAAGCACTATCACGTCTCACGCCCTGCTGCCGTGCTAACACCTGTAAAGAAGAGAAGAAGAATGGGTGAGTAACTAAGTTACTCAGTGAGGGACTGGACATAGAGCTATACTTCACACAAGTAAGAGTCTATAAGCAAGCCCGATGACAAATCTTCAATATTCAACAACAATTAAAGTACTTACTTTCAATGCATATATATATATGTACAATTCATTATAAGAAATTTTCAAACTTCCTCAATGAAATGCATTCATAAAATCCTTGAGAAGTCATTCATAAAATGATATAAATCTGAAAATTCAAGTTTAAGATACTTTTTCGGAATGCTAAACTTTTCAAGGTTTCATAAAGTAATCAATGTAGTAAATCTCGTATTACGAAGTCCAAATTCCAAAAATACTCTTTTCTTACTCAACGACCTAGGGATTTATAAAATAATCACAATAAATCCCGTATCGCTAGTATCACCAGCCTATGAAAACCCTCCGTCACTAATCCACGGCCGCGGTTAGGTCAGGAGCCACTAAGATGCGCATATCTTGGCGTTGGCCGTTGGGAATCCTGGGTGGTGACACCGAGAACACAACACGGCTCTTCAGGATCTCTACGCGCCTCCTGAATGAGCGAGTCAACTGAGAACTCCATGCCACCCCAACTAGGTCGGACCGTGGAGACTCGCTTCTGCAGAAGATACTGGGGATCATTCCCCTTCACCATCAACATTTAGGATATCCATCCCGCCCGTAGGCTCATCATGAACACATCAATATGATATCATATATCTCATCAAGAGATCACACAGATTTCGTCCGTAGGCTCATCAAAACGTATCAATATAAAATCACATATCTCCTCAAGAGATCATAAATTCACATAAATGAAACTCTTAATCCAAGATAAATAGTTGTGCAAAACATTGTCAATGATGTAATTTTCATCAAGAACATCATCACAAGAGTATTCTTTTGAAAACTCATTTGAAATACAATATCATCGTAAGAAATCTTAATTTGGTTCACATAGGCCCTTCTTGGGTCAAAATAACAAGAACATCGATTTTTTAAAATCATAAATCTTGAAAACATGTAATTAAAGCCATAGGGTTTCCAACCCTTACAAGAAATATGAAAACCTTTAGAATTCTTTGGATACATGTTTTAAATGCAACATCATCATAGAGAATTTCATTTTGATTCACATTAGCTCTTCTAGGGTCTTTTTATCAAGAATATTCAACCTTCAACAATTTTCTTTGAAAACATGAAATTGAAATCATTGGGTTTCCAACCTACTAGAAATATGAAAGATCTTTGATCATAATCAAGAAATAATTCAAGTCATATAAAATCATAATTTCAGGTTTCAAGAAACAATTCAAGAATCCATTGAAATCAAGAAATTCGCATTT
Source organism: Dioscorea dumetorum (assembly GCA_902712375.1). NCBI lineage: Eukaryota > Viridiplantae > Streptophyta > Magnoliopsida > Dioscoreales > Dioscoreaceae > Dioscorea > Dioscorea dumetorum. The sequence goes on along the minus strand of CACTHL010000549.1, from coordinate 6,936,799 downwards.
CAAAGCATGCATTACTGGGCATTCAAACAAGCATGATCATAGCTCTTTAATTAAACAATTCTTACTCACAAACTTGGCGACATCGAACTCTTGGATCACTCGCCTACTTGTTCTTTACCCTTGCCTTTAGATCCACCTTCTTGATGCCATTAATCATTCAAGAAAAACAAGAATCAATCACATAACCCAAACAATAAACAAAGGAGGAAAGAATGATCAAAATTAGATCTCATGGCTTCTAGGGTTCACTAGGTATTCTAGATTCAAGAATTAACAATAATAGTATCCTCAAACCCTCAAGATCACAATAAAATCATGAAGATCCTAATTGGGTTCGGATCTACAAGAATCATGGGTTTAGAGATGAAGGATCGATCTCCTTCATTCTTCACCAAAATATGAGATTAAGACTCCTAAACCATCCAAACATTAGATCTATGGCTTAATTCCAATTAAACATTAGATTCATACTAGATCCACACTATTCCTTCATGGATCTATAGAGAATTGAATAAAAAAACAAGAAATTGAAGAAGAGAAGAAAACTCACCTTAAACCTTGCTAGATCTAGAGGAGAATCATTAATGGAGGAAAGGAAGAGATCACCACTCTTCTTCTTTCTTGGAGCTCAAGAATGAAGATCTAATAGAGGAGAGAATGAGGATTCAAGATTGGGAGAAAAAGAGAGGGAAATGGGGTCTTATGAACCCTTGGAGTTTTAAATCGGGTATTTATAGACCCAAAGCGCGGGAGGGCTTGCGGGCTCTCTTGCGGGTGCATGGGAGGCCGCGAGGCCTCTTTCCATAAGACCATGCGGGCGGCCATGCGCCCACATGGGGGGCCGCATGGCCCCTTGCGGCCTCCCGTGCGGCCCTCATGGGAGGCCGCAAGGCCCCCTGTTATTGGGGGTTTCTTGCGGCATCTTGATGCCTTACACCTTCCACTTAAAAGTTCTTTCCCCAAAAGTTTTTCCTCATCTTTTCCACTCTAAAAAGAACCTTAACTAAGATCCTAAACACGAAAAACACCTGACGAAAATTTAAACCCACAACTTCTACACAAGAAACCAAAACACAAAAGAAGTGAAAAAGGTCGAACTTCCACATTGCTTGTGAATAATTTTCATAAAAGAGCCATGTACATACCCTAACTACCCCTCAATATCTGATATGGCCAACATTGCAATATATATAACATTGCATGAAAAATATACAATTTTATATCTATAATAAATATTTTTGCATGATATATATAATATTTTTTATTTCTCTGTCGGGTAGTACCCATGTTCTCAATTTTTAAAAATTGTTGTCATCGTGTCTGTATTGTGTAATGTGGTTGGAAGAGTTATTCCAATTTTTTTATTTCTGTGTCGCTATGTCCTTGTCCATGCTTTATAGAATGGTGGGGAAGGGTTCTTCCAAAAGTAGTGATACGTGTTCACCCATCTAATGGAGAAAATGGGATCTTCAGTGGTGGTGAAGCTTGTTCGGTCATTGAATGAATGGGAAATGTTTCAAGTCTGTTTGCCTATCTAACGGGTGGATTGAATCATAAAGGTGGTAAAGCTAAGTTGGCAGAAAAGGCTATAAAGGGCAAGTATGGTTGATTAGATAAGGATAGGACTTCTTGGAGGATTCCAATGCTATAAATCTTGAAACCCATTTTTTCGTTGCTCCATTTTTCTCAAAAAATTAGTTCCAGCTTGATTTAGGCATCAGAGTGTCTCCCTTCCTTTTTTACGAGTTAAAGGGTAAGACCAACCTTGGTCTTGGTGTTTTCTTGCAAGGATATAGTAAGTGGGGAGCTAGGCTTGCCCTATGCTTAAGGGCTGATGTGTGTAGGGAAGAGAAAGAGCAACAAATTCGAGGAGAGATGAAATACAATCTTGCAGATCCCCATAATTTCCTCATTCTCAAATCATTGATTGAGATCCATGTCAATTTGGAGTTGAGATGAATTTTTGCATCAACCTTTGATAAATTTTGAATTTCTAGAATACATTAAAAAGATACAAATTTTTTAACCAATTTTATTATCAACACCATTCTCGTAAATCTTTGTCAAGATAGTGAATCCTCATTTTACTGTCACTACTCGGAAGCTAAGCTTTTCTAAAGTAGCAGGCCAAACTTATTACGGTGCCAAGTCATGAATCGAGTCACTTGGTGATGTACGGGAAAATCCACTTTGATAAATTATGTCTTCCTCTTAAATAGAAGTTACATGGAAAACTATTCTTGTAGAAATGGGAAAACTAAAATTTAAGGACTATAATTAAGGATTCATAAAAATACTTGCTAAAACAGACTTTTCTAATTTATAATTACATTATTGTAAATACTTGCTAAAGTGGATTGTTTGAATTTAGAATAAAATTATTATTTCTCTTCTTTTTCTTCTATGTTCCTTCTTTTGTGGCGCATATAAAGTGTCTCTCCTCCTGGAAAAAGATGTTGTCCCCAAGCTTAAAATAGCAACACGAAAGTGAAAGACATCTTTTCAAGTAGCATCCTTTATAGATGCCTTTGCTTGCTTGTTATTGCATGCAATGATGTTTAGGTCCTTTAGTAGGACCTGGGTCATGTACAACATCATCATAACCCTCTATTTCCAACCAAAATAATTTTTTACATTGATGACTGAATGCATATTGTTCATCATAGTTGTAGCAGAGGCCTTTAGCTCTTCGTTCTGTCATTTCACACCAGTGTAGCCATATTAATAGGTTCTCTGACCCATCAAAGGTACGGAAATCAAGTTTTGTGTACCGCGGCACCATGGACCTTGGTAATGGTTTTGATTAATTGTCATTTCTGTAATGACAGTTTCCAAAGTAGTTATTATTACTCCTACCTCCATTTGACTCCTTGTCACAATTTGGATTGAAACCATTAAGAAGTTCCTGCACTTGGAGCGGTAATTGTTGCAATTGATTTTCAAATTTAGACTCAGGTTGTGCAGCTTTTGTCTCCATTCGTGACTCAACTTCCGCCACCCTTGCTTCATTAATTGCTTGTGCTTCCTGTGGAAGAGCCCACAATTCTTCTTTTGTGTTGGAATTGCCTATAATTTGTTTTTGATACCAAGTTGTTATGGTCTTATATCATGGATCGAGTCATTGGATGAGGCATGGGAAAATCCACTTTGATAAATGGTGTCTTCCTCTTATTGTGATTCCTTCATCTTGAAAAACCTATGATGAATGAGATATGAAGTTTGTCAAAGGGAGCTCCTAAACTTGGATCTCGTTACGGTGGAGGGAGTCTTAAATCTTTCTGTTTTGAACGCACTTCTACTTGCCTTTATTCTCATTTGATCATCCTCTTAAATAGATTTACATAGGAAATTATTCTTGTAGAAATAGGAAAATTAAAGTTAATGACTAGAATTGAGGATTCATAAAAAATACTTGCTAAAATAAATTCTTCTAGTTTAGAATTAAATTATTATTTCAAGTACATGCAAAAATGGACTCTTCTAATTTGGAATAAATTTATTATTTCTTTTCCTTTCCTTGTAACTTACTCCTTTTGTGGCGGATGTGACAAAACACTTCAAACGCTTAATTCTTGCTGTATTGGGTTTGAATTTGCTTAACCTATAACCTTATTGATGTTAATGATGCGTAACGCAAGCGCACAGGTCATTAAATAGTAAATAAGATGCCATTCCCACAAGGATTTTGTTGTCGTGTACTAATCTTTTGCAACTAGAGGTTATTTGGACTAATTAAAGAATAAATAAATAAATTGGTTGTAACTATATTTAGTTAAAATTAAAGCTACTAAACTATGGTTAGTAATGGCAAGGAGGGAAAACTTCAAATATGAAGGGCTTCTAGTATTAAGGTTTCACCACTATGATTAACAAAAGATGATATACTGACGACTTGTTTATTATGCTCCATCATTTTAAGGTGATTTATTATGAGGTACTCGCTATTTTCTTTCATAATACAGCAATGTATTTAATTTACATCAACTCCAACTTTCGTGGTAATTGAATTTAATAAGGTCTTTAAAATTTCGTGATAATTATTAATCCTAAAAACAAAAAAAAAAAATCCTATTTTAGGGTTTTAGATTTGATCTTAAGGTATCTAACACCGCACTTCAACTTTTAGTCCTTTCTTTAATGTCTAAGATTATGCAAATATGGGATCCATCACATTCACAAGTATTAAATATTTAAGGATTAAATCAAACAAAATCTAAGCATTAAAATAGAGAGAGAAATCATTACTAGATCTTTGTTCATTAAAGGGCCAATCCCCAACCTTATAATTAACGAATCTACTTACTCATGTTTGAGTTACAATTCATAATACTCAATTTAAAAATGAGACAATTTAAGAAATAGTAAAGAAATAGAAAAACTCCCGATTCTTTGATGGATTTCTACTTGATCTTCACTTTCTTTCCTTTTGATGGTTTTTAAGAGATTCCAAGCCTTGCAAAAGGGAACCCGAGCCTTCCTGCCCAAAAAGATATCATTTTTTATGGCTTGATGGCCCTTTTATAGGAAGAGAGCGCGTTAAGGTTTGCTAAGTTGGCCGAAGGAACACGGGTGGTTGTTAGGTGACATGGGCTGGTGGAGTTTCTTTCTGAATAAGATTTTTGCATTTCTGCACCAATACTGAACACACCTGTGTTAACCAACACCGGTCGGTCATGTTACTTGCTAAATTTTTACATTCCCTTCTTACTCCATGATGCTCTATAACTTCCTCCTTGTTTTACCTTTTAAAATGCATTGAACATTTATAGATTTGTGGTCGAATTCTACTTATCTGCATGAATAAAAGAAAAATAAAGAGCAGTACTCCGAACAAGGCAAAAGAAATCCATACAGAAATCATGTAGAATCGCATTATTGAACGAAAAATAAAACCAAATTCATATTAGAACTTAATGTAATTTCTACACTCATGAGTTCACTGTATCCTGAGAACTTATAACCACCTATGAAGTGATATTACCTTACTGTTTTTGCAGTTGCCTTTATTGGAGGATCTCTCTTCATTCTTCAACAATTTTCTGGAATTAATGGAGTTCTCTACTTTTCCTCACTGACCTTTCATGATGTGGGGATAACAAATGGTGCTTTAGCAAGCCTTTTTGTTGGAATTACAAACTTTGCAGGTTGAAGTCCATGATCTCTACTTTCTATTTTCTTTCTGCGGTAAATTCGGAAGAATTTCTCGCCTGAGATGCCACAAACATTAGGTGCATTGTGTGCTTTGTACTTGATGGATAAGCAAGGACGACAGATACTTTTAACTGGGAGCTACTTGGGAATGGTAAGCTTATCTAATTATCTTACTTTGGTTTTTATATGTCACATCATTCTTTTTCCCCAGAGAAGAAACTCATAAAAGATTTAATAGAAAAATGAAAGTAGTGGTTTGGTTTTGCCTTTCAGGGGTATTCAGGTTGCTTACAGTTTTTATCTTTTGTTTCCCTACATAATACTTGAGGTAGCATACTCAGCAAAACTCGAATTTTAGTTCAATCGGGTGAAAGCTTCAAGTCTAAATAAGAGATGTTTAAATGTAATCATTCGCGATATCGAGGGCCATAATGTTGTCTATATACATTGGGCAATACTGATCATGAAAGTCTTTTGTGTGACCTTAGATCTTGATGAATACCTTTTGTACTATGCTAAAGAACTTGTGAAGATTGCTAGCCATTGGAGGTAATCGAAAAGAAAGAAGGGCTCTCTTGCCCATCTTGTTTACGGCTGCACATCCAATTAATTAGTACTCACATGTTGCACCACTTTCTATGCATGCATACTCCTCAACTCATGTAGAGCATCTTTGATCTAATGTTGTGTTCATGATGGTTGCTTTTAGATGCCTATCATAATTTTATTTTTAATATTCATCTCATTGATGTTTTGGCAGTATTGTATTGCACATTATTGGAATTCCTTACTAATGTTGAATCATCTGCTTGGATTTAAGCATAACATTGACCCCATGAACCTCAATTTCTAGCATTTATTTTCTCATGATAATATTGCCCACTTCTTTAGTCCAATTTATGAACAACCACTAACAAGCTTTGGTTCAGTCAAGTAAACATCCTTACAACTATGAGGGGATCCTGCCACTCTAGAATTCCATCACTCTCCCTGTTTTCTGTGGTGTGATATTCACTGTGTATTCCACTTTTTTTCCTCTGGTAGCGTTACTGTCATGAGTTCACTCAAGCTCAACTAAAGTTCACCTTTTTTTAGGAATAGAGTATGATTTATTACACAATGTAAACCAGCCATTCAACGGGCCTGAACTTTTCTATCCCCAAGATTTTCAGGGCATTGTTTAAGATTTTTCTTATGTTCTACACAAATCTTGTAATCAGCCTTGATACTGCTTAGTTTGATGTTAAAGTTTGCATATTTGTAAAGGAGAATACTGTGAATTCTGCTCTAATGACTTTATTCTGCTAATTATTTTGTTAAATCAACCAATGGCCATTTAACTAATTGAAATATCCATTTCGGGACAATAGCCTCATGGCAATGTGAATAATATAATTATAAAGGTAAGAAAGAATAGTCAGGCAAAAAGTTTGAAAAGCAGTTGATTGTCTCATAATATTGTACTGTAACAATTACCGTGAGAAATAATGCTTATGAGGACAGTTTTTTTTTTTTTTTTTTTTGAGGATGGAGGCATAGTCTGCAAATTTCATACTTGGCTGATAGTTCTGACTTCTTAACATATGCAGTTTCTTACAATGTTTATGCTCTTTGTATATACTTGTTTGTACTTGAAAATTAGGGCTTGTCATGATAATATTTTCTTCTTTGTCAGGCAATTTCAATGTTCATTATAGTTTATGCGATTAATTCTCCAATCGATGAGCGGCTCAGCCATAGCTTATCAATACTTGGAACTCTCATGTGAGTCATTGTCTAGTGAGAGCTTATTTCTATGAGACTCATGACTCTTGTATGAGAAAGCAGCTGTTTTCATTTGTTTTATAGCAAGCTTGAACATATTTTTCTGGTGTTTTCAAGGCTGGATTGGTTTTTTCTTTATTTGCGATTTTTTATTATTTTTATTTTTTGATTATGATTATGATTATTATTATTGTTTTTATAATATACTATTACTGAATTTCCTAAATATGCATTTAGTTTCTAACATGCATCAACATATAATTTAGTAAACAAACACAAGATTATCTGCTTAAATGACCTTTCTTCCTTTCAATTCTGTGAATAACCCTCGGTTGTCCCTTAACTTATCAAAATTAAGGAATTGTTAACCAATTCAGGAACCAAAATAATATTTGACTTCATTGCAGTAAGGCAATAGGAAGAAGTCATAGATGGTAATTTTGTAACTTCTCTTTTCTGATGCATAGTTATAGTTTGTTATTATTGTTCTTTCCAATGATGTCATTTTTCTAGTCTCTCTTGTCTGATAGAAATGACAATTTTCATCAACTGCCATGACTAGCTGGCTCACTGGCTGGCCATTGCAACCTGAGTTGAAAAAACATTTTTTGTGTAGCATTTTATTTTTATTATTGGTGGTGTTGTTGTTGTTGTTAGTTTGGTTTAATTTTGTTTTCCAAATGTTAGGGTTATTTATGGGCAATTTTATATGCCTACTCTAGTGGCGCATTGGCTTTTGCTATAGTGTTTTTTGGTTCAATTACAAAATATTTAGCTAACAATGAATGACAAGTTTTCACTCTCAGTAGTATATGGGATTTTATATTAAATGTATAACATTATAAAAATAGTTTTTATAATTTGTTTTAACATTTTTTGCCTCCTGAAGGGTTTTATCAATACGCTGGTTGTGTTGGTGTTAATTTTATCAATGAACGAGCATTCGTAGAGATATATATACACCCTTTGTTTGGTGGCTGAGTTGACAGGCAGCTAATTAGCCATTTCCTGTCCTCAAGATTCTCTTTTGTTTATCCCTGTAGCTGGTGATTCCTCCTAAATACTGAAGTCAGACAAAAATGAAGCCCTTGTAGTCCTCTTTCTTGACCAATGGTGCTTACTCATATTGTAGCATAAGATTCTCTTTAAACTTCTGCCATAATGGGAGTATGATTAACTTTTCAGTTGTATGCAGTTATATATTCACATTTGCAGTTGGTGCTGGGCCGGTTACTGGTATAATCATACCTGAGCTTAGCAGTTCCCATACAAGGGCAAGGATCATGAGCTTTAGCTTCTCTGTTCATTGGGTACATAGTTATTCTTCCTCTTGTCTACTGCTATCTTGAACTTTGTTCTCAATGAAAAATTCTGACGCCATAGTTAAGGTGATTGGCTGGCTAGTGGCTTTAGCTGCATATTGTACTTTTCTTTTTCAATAATCATCTCATGCATTTGAAAGGGGTAATATGTTAATCAGGAAGTCATGTCATTGCCCCTTTATAATTCTGTTACCTCCCATGTTTGTATTTGTGCTTTGTGTGTTTTGGTGTAAATTTTAGTAATTTTAGTTGTGATTAGACTCATCGTCCAGTGGATAGAAAAGTTAGTTGTAAGAGTTGATGGTAAGGCAGGAATGATAACCTAAACTCGGAGAACATTTACGCATGGCGACATGATCAGTTCCACCATTTCCATCTAAAGTATAGCTAATTAGTTCTTTGCAATAACAGGCAAATGTGCATATGGATAAAGCATGCAAAAAGTCAAGTTCTCGCTTCCACGCATATGAAGTAGTCTGTGTTTATCCTTAGTGAGTCGCAGCTAAACGTTAATATCAAATTGATTAGTCTCTTATTTGTAAATGACCTGTGTTTTGACCTAGTTTTTATTTCTTAGAACAAATTCTCCTACTGAAGCATCTATGCAATATTTAATAATTGATGATGTTTTTTTTTCCTTTGCTTATACTTCAGATTTGCAACTTTATGGTGGGATTATTTTTCCTGGAATTAGTGGACAGATTCGGAGTAGGACCTGTCTATGCGACCTTTGGAGGGGTGTCATTGTTGGCAGCAAATTTTGCAATATACTTCACTGTGGAAACAAAAGGGCGATCTCTTGAGGAAATAGAGTTGTCCTTGAACTCAAGCCTCTTCAGAAAGGATGAGTGAAATGTTTCAATATTTAACATAACGCATAGCATGCTTACAAACATTGGGTCTGAAACTTGGACAAGTTTTGCAGGGTACTGGAGAAATTTCTGAAGAACGCATGTTACTGAGAAACTTCATGCGGCCCATAAATTTTCTGGGTGATATCTGAATCCAGAGAGAAGATTGAGTCAATCATACACCAGTGAAGAAATGAGTTGCAAATAGGGATGTAATCGATCGAGCTCGAGCTGAGTAGTAGCGAGCTCGAGTTCGAGTTCGACTGAAAATTCAGTACTCGATACTTGGCTCTAACTCGACTGAGTATTCATTTTAATCTTGAAAATATTGAAAATGATCATAAACATTATGCTCGAGCTCGAAAATTTTTTCCCTTGATTTTCATAAAAAAAAAAGAAAATCTATTTTTTTCCATCCATTCTAAAATGACCACATTCTAAAATTTTTTAAAGACAACAAACATAATTTAAACTTACCAAATACAAGAACTAGAATAATAACATTTTATAATTTTTCAAAGATAAACAAATCTGGTAATGGCGAAAAACACCCCCAAAGTTTGGGAAATGGCCAAAAACACCCCGTTAATTTCCAAATCCATAAAAACCCCTTTCTTTTAAAGACAATGATTTTCAAACCCCCAAAGAATGAAACGGTGGTTAACGGAGTTACTTTTCAAATTCACGGACGGAATTGCCCCTACCTTGCATGGGAAATCGTGGTGCAATCATTAAGCCGGTTAGAGAGGAAGTGGAGGGTTTTTCGTAATGGGAATCCCAAGAGAGGCAGAGAGAGCGAGTGTTCGTTTTTCTTCTTTGCTTAACTTTCTTCGACTTTTCCCTCTCCGAAGCTCTCTCTCGCTTCGACATCCTCTCGTAACCTCAGTCCACCGTGCGCAAGTATCCCGCACTTCCATCGGTTTGCGGCTCAAGGTATGGCGGAAGCTTGTTTCTAAAGCAAGGCTTTTATATGAAGTACTGCTTACACGAGAGATATTCGTCGGTTTTGTTTTCCGTGGTTCTAGTGTGCGGGGGAATTTCTCGGCTGGGGTTTCTAGGGTTTAGGGTTTTGGGTTTTGGGTTTTGGTTTAGGGTTAGGGTTTTAGGGTTTAGGGTTTAGGGTTTTCGGCTGTGCACACGATCATTGAAAGAGATATCGGTTGTTGTTGTTTGTGTAATGCTTACAATGTGCGTTTCCCCTTCCATTTGATATGGTTGCAGTTTGTAAAAGAGATTTCCGTGTGATGAATGAGTTCGTGTGTAAAAGAGTTTGTCTCCGTTTAGCGGTGCATCTCTCTGTTTAAGTGTTGAGCTTTTCGTGTAAAACATTTGTCTCTGTGTAGCGTTTGATGTATCTGTTTAACAAGTGTTGTCATTTTTGCAGTGTTGTGATTATGGCGGTAAACCTAGTCAACGGGAGATGCTACTTGACACCGGTGGTGGAGACCTTGGCCGAATTGAAAGTCCACATGACCTCTCGACATTGGGAGATCATCCAAAGGACACCGTTTGCGGCATTCACCGAGGTGGAAGGCGTATTCCAAGAGAGGGCCCTTCTCGATTCGCTTCGCAGAGGTACGATGGCCGCACCAATAAATTCGGGATCGGGCGAGCCTGCCGCCGGCTTCGAGCCCGAGGATGTGGCTCTCGTTATGGGTCTCAGCGCTGCGACGGAGACGCGGTCCTCGTTTAAGAAGAAGAAGACACCGTCGGCTTTCGAAGGGAGATATTTTTTCGAAAAGCTTCGACAGACACAGGGACGCCATTAGGCGCACTCTTGAGCGTCTTGTTGGACAGAGGGGGGGAGAGGAGGATTTTGTGAAACTCTTGATGGCGTACCTCATGGGGACAATCCTCTTCCCGAATACCTCATGCTCGATGCCCACTTGGATCGTTGATTATGTCGACGATCTACCTGGCATGGGGCGGTACGCATGGGCGCAGGCGACGCACAAATAGCTTATGGAGGACGTTCCACAAGCTGCCGCTCGAGTGCAAGCCAGATGCGAGGGGGGAAGGTAAACACGGGGTACATTAAGGGTTGCTCGATCGCGCTAACCATCTGGTTTTACGAGGTGACCGGAACCGGCAAGAAAGCCCGTTTCGGCAAGACCCCAAGGGTGCTGTGCTACTGCGAAAGTACTTACCGGAAGCACGCGACGATAGAAACCAGTTGGTCAGCTCTCGAAGGAAAAGAGGTAATAAATCAGTGTTAATGTGTTTACAAAGAGCAGTTAATGTTTAACGATAGGCTTATCCGTGTAGTAAATGTAGTTTGTGTTTAACGCTTGGTGTCTTCGCTTAACCTTGTTATACTCCGTTTGAATGTGTGCCATATCGTTTACGTATACATGTCAAATGTTTAAATACGTTTGTTTTGGATTAAATTGAATGATTTGTCTGAGATTGTTTTCTTTATATATGTTAGTTTCCTGAGCTGGTCCCGGCGAATGCTGTGGAGGAGACTTTTGTTGGGGCCAATTGGCGGATGGATGCTGTTGCGCGGGAACCACTTGCACGACTGCAAGCGGAGATGCCAGCCCCTTCCGTCCGTTCGCGCCGACGTGGTTCCCCCCTTCCACCCCAACACGCAACCCTCGGCGTCGGATAGGCCCTCACCTACCCCGCCAATTGGCAACACCCGCACCGGCCGCGACAATGAGAGTCACCCGGATCCCAGAGTCCCCCCGACCACGGTGGCCCAACCGACGTCATCAGCCGACGACGTGACTACATCCTTTATGCGGGCATGCCAGGTGTTGATGAACGCTTTCCCCCAGATTGTCGCTCGGGTTGAGGCATTGGAGGCAAGGTTTGATTCGTTTGAAAAGGCTGCACCGTCGGGACAAATACGTGACCCGCCCGGGACGGATGAGCCGTTGGAAATTGAGGACGACGACTTCGTCGTGAAGGCCATTCCAAGACGGCCACGTATGACGAGGCCACGTATGAAGAGGCTTGCACAAAAGGCGACGAAAACTATACCGCCTGTGTGTCCACCATCGGCCGAGGATGAAACAATGGCAGCACCACCGGCGGCTGATGCGGTTGTTGAGACCGTTGCAGTTGATGACTTCACCGCCCCGGTGGCGGAGATTGTAGACCCCGTTGGCAATGCCGCGTCTGCGGAAGACTCCGAAATCCCCGTCGCGGTGGAGCCGGCAGCCACGGCCGACAACGGCGCATCGAGGGTGGTGGCCACTAATTTTGAAGAAGAAGAACCACCCGAGGGTGTGCTTCCCCTTGATGAGACTGCCTTGGCCGCGGTTGAGAAGACCGTTGCCTCTATTGTGGAGGAGCTCCTTCCCACGGAGGAACGGCCGACCCACATTGCCACATCCAGTGTGGGCGCGATCCCGCAACAAAGCAGAAGCATCTACGGATGATCCTCATAAAGTCATTGCCGGGGGCGAAGGGAACGTCGCCGAGAAAAAAAAGAAATCGGTCACCTTCGCCAACCGGCGAGTATGAAGAAGTGCGGAAAGACTTCGTTCCGGCGAAGAAAAAATACGCCGGGTCAATCGCGCCTCGACGTATTCGAGAAGGAACCGATCAAGATTTTCCTCAACTTCCCCATGGACGAGTAAGTATGATAGTGTAGATGTTAATGTTTATATAGAGATCATCCCATTTACGTTGTTGCGTTTCCGTTTAATTACGGTCGTTACCATATAACCTAGTAATGTATCGTTTAACTAACGATATTACTTGTTTACCCCTATACATTATCATTTACGTATGTGTTGTTTCCACTTAACGTCTACGTGTTATTAATCAATCGCATGTGTTGCCGTTTAACCGCAGCCTCCGTCGTCCGGAGGAATGATTATGTCGGCACCACCCGGGCCAACCTATTCGTTCGATCGACGGGAAAGAGATGGTGACGAGATGATGTGTTGGACGCCTTCGTGTGCATCGTACAAGACACACTTAACAGAAAGCCATATCCTCATAAGAAGCGCGCCTCCATCACTCGACCACCGGCGTTGTTTATGTCGAAGGTGGAAGACGCACATGAGACGACTTTGGCTATGATCGGAGATGCCACCAAGGTCGTCAATGACGTTGACATCATCATCCTTCCCATAATCTTGAATGGCCACTTCCATGTCGTGGTGCTCGACAATAACAAGAAAGAGTACAGGCATTACACCTCATGCCCAAGTGAAGAGTACAACAGAGACGCGGTAGCAATGGTAAGCTCTCTGCGATATAGATTTCGATTATCAGAGTGACATAGATGCTTTCTATTCTAACATCGGTTTGTATAATGCGACAGCGGGAACTATTCGACACCTGTCTCGAAATGGAGTACGGCACGACGGCGACGGCACAGTACCCGCTTGTTCACGATGACGACACACCGCGTCAAAAGAAAGGCACTGTCGACTGCGCCGTCTACGTGATGCGGTTTATCGAGCAATTGCTCCGCGGCGAAAAGCTGCGGATAGCGCACACGGACGTCCCCTATCTGCGATTGAAGTACGCTGCCCACATACTTAAGGAAGGACGAGCATCCGGCATCAAGCAACGCGGGGAGGGTCTAGCTGTGGGGAAGTAAAACAGTTTTGTCGAAATTCATTTCAATTGATTCAATTCATTCTTTGCCAACGACATGGCAGAAATTTCAATGTACATCTAATAATGTTCGTTATTCTTTCATATTCAATCATTTTTTGCTTAAAATTCCATGGTACCGATTGAGGGTCGTCGCTGCTTTATAAAATTAAGTACTTCTGTAAAAAAATGACGCTGTCACTATTAAAACATTGTGTTACACTTTAACAATACGGATCTTCGTGCAATATACACCGTTACCGTTTAACACCAGGGGGACCGGGTTGATCACATACTCCTTGTTTAGATATTAGTGGTGAACGTTTAACTCCCTATGTCCCTGTTTAAAACATGGAGGCTGTTGTTAAATGAAAGAGACCGTAATCTACTTCCGTTGTCTGCTTTTAAAGGTGAGCGACCCTATTATACATAACTTTTTAAATGTCTCCATCAACTGCGCTATGGGTCCGTAAGCACGGAATTCTTTTCTCAATGTATGTCACCCATTACGTGTTGTTGTCTTCGTTTAAAATGCAGAGCTAGCAGTTAAATAAGGTATTCTCTGTTTAGCTTTTGTCGTTACATGTTTAATATTACAGTCCCTGTTTAATATGGCGGCTATTCTTCGACGGGTGAGACCCTATTCTACTTGCGCTGTTTGTTTTTAAAGGTGAGAGACCCTATTATATGTAAATTTTTAATTGTCTTCATCAACCGCGCTATGGGTCCTCAAGTACGGAATTTTTATTTTTTTCAGTGTGTCACCAATTACGTGTTGTTGTAACCGTTTAAAATTTAGAATTATCAGGCCAAGAAGGCAATCTGTGTTTATCATTCGCCGTTACTGGTTTAATATCACCGTTCCCGTTGAATATTACCATTTAAACGTTTCATGATAGGGTTTACTCGCGTCCGTCTCTATTTAAACCGTGCATGTCATGCGCACGAATGGTTAGAATTTGCTTAAGGAACATTGTTCTCCATTTCAATTTCATGCGTGGCTGTTTAACATGCGTTCCCAATGGTTAACATTTCTGAGAGGGTAAGAACGTACGGAATTTTTATTTTTTTCAGTGTGTCACCAATTACGTGTTGTTGTATCCGTTTAAAAGTTAGAATTATCGGGCCAAGAAGGCAATCCGTGTTTATCATTCGCCGTTCTTGGTTTAATATCACCGTTCCCGTTGAATATTACCATTTAAACGTTTCATGATAGGGTTAACTCGCGTCCGTCTCTATTTAAACCGTGCTTGTCATGCGCACGAATGGTTAGAATTTGCTTAAGGAACATTGTTCTCCATTTAAAATTCATGCGTGGCTGTTTAACATGCGTCCGCAACGGTTAACATTTCGAGAGAGTAAGAACGAAGTTAAAATATCACACTAAGCAAAAAGTTCTTATTTGATGGATGAAAACTACACTAAGCGGGTCAAAAACCGTCATTCCGTTTTATACATTTTCGCGTACCGGAGCAGCCTCTCCACATCCCTCTTATGGGATACCACTCGCTCGAGTTCTCACGGAGAGAGATGCTTGCTTTTTCCTTCAAATCCCCGACCAAATCTTCGAGGAACCGCTCCCGGGGGATAGGTCATCGCCCCCGCAAATAAGATATGAACGATTTAGATAAATATTTCTAAAGACGCATAGACATCGGCGGGGACGCACCGCTCGTCCTAAGATGCGTGGGACATAGCTCGTAGAACGCCACCGGGCAAGCAACGTTACGGGCCGCCTCTTACGTTCTCTCGGTTCTGCGGGCCGGAAAACGTGGTCCCATCCACCGTGACCGTTGCCACGAAAGCGGAGGCGCCCGGGGCGCCTTCCCTGGTTGTGGAGTACGCCAGCGTGGAGCGGTGCGTCTTCTGGCAGTACGCGTTGAGAATTGGCACTTACATACTGCTAGATCTGCGAGTAATATCTGGGTGCGTTTCTTGTTTCCGATTCTTCTTTAAATACAAATGTATTCAACGGACGTTTGCACTATTTCTTGAGTCTGATGCCAATAACTATTCGACGTTTGAATTCCAAAACAGCGACTTTAATCGTAACAGATAACAGTAACGTCCACCGGCGGGTTAACCAATGCACACTTTCCCAATGCTATCTCACAACACTTCGTCGAATGCATGCATTACTCAGAATGTATATCCCCGTTTACGTATCTGTTTAACTTTAAGACTTACCATTCACATTAAGAATAACGTTTAACTTTCGAATCCGTCGTTTAACTTGTCGCTATTGTTAACGTTTAACGTTGTGGTAAAAAAAATTTCATGTCGCTATTGTCACATATCAGTCATCGACAATAAAATAAGTTTGCGTAATTCATTATCATGTAATTCATCATCCTAACATAAACATATTAGTTGTGCGCTAAAGGTAATAGTATCTGGTTAGCAGTCGGTGTTAACTTTCAAATATAAAGGCCTGCCAAAATGATTTGCTCTCCGTTTAAACTTCGTTGGCTCTGTTCAATTATAGTTCGTGCTGTTCACTCTTTAGAGTTCCCGTGTAATTATACGAGTCTCCGTTTGCTATTCGATTCGATGTGACAATAATTGCTTCACAAATATCCGCAACTTACGCTTCTCGCAACGGAAATTACATGAATTTGAAATAGATGTGAGACTGATTTTAGTTTTCATAATTAATGGTGAAAGTAATTAATATTGGCTAATGAGTCACGTGTGAGTAATAAAAATGACCGTTTAGGTTTGTATGTTTAAATATAGATTAAGCTGTTTAAATATTAAAACTACGTTTGGATTCAGACGACTCCGTTTAAATATAGAGAACTCCATTTAGATGGCGCAATTTACAAACGACATCAACTCGAACATAATCTCACTCCCCCCTTTTCTTGTCATTCAAATCTTGGAGCAGCTTTTCCACACGTGCCTTTCGATCTTTTATTCCTTCAAGTTTTGCGTTTAGTGCACGGACCGGGTGTTCGAAAACCCAATCCAACTCTTCACCACTGGTGTAATCCCCGACGGCTCGTGAAGGCCTTGCAATGAAGAGTTGAAGGTTTACGTATGGAAGGTGGCTCTTTTTTTGTTTTTACACTCAACTGACAAGTCTTACAGTATGCAGTACCTGCGTCAGATACGTCATCGTCAGCAACCAGGGCCTTGGTAATCTCCACGCTGCCTGAAGGGCACAGCTGCTTGAACGCCACCTCGGCAGCAATGTTCTGCGCCTGCTCGGCGCTTTCCGCAGATGAAGAACCGAAGAAAGGGGTCCCGTCGACCGTCACCGTGGCCAGGAAGACGGGGTTGGTGTCGGGGCCTTCACGGAGAGTGGTGTACTCCGGCGAGGGCCGGCGTGTCATCTGGCAAAAGTCTGCTAGACGTGACTTAAACATTGTTGTGGGATGTGGATAATATCTGCGTCTGTATCTTGTTTCGGCTTGATGCTTACATACAATCATAACTATTTGTAAAAAAAAAGGCATTGGTTTTCGGTGAAATAAATGGAATATAGTAAATGGCATCGGTTACGTTCACGCTTTACTGACTCGCATTTCAACATTAAATTGGAGTAATTAATAATAAATTCACATTGCATGGTTTATCTGACTACGTTATACCGTAACTAGCCTAAATTGAACTCCATTTATGCATGCGACGTTTCAGCATTTTCCAATGCAAATTATCTGGTTTTGAACCTATTTTGTAAACATCAATGTGGTATTTAATCTATGAAACTCGCCATCATTGTTTAAATATAACCGTCATCACTTACCCTTACACTTTACCGTTTAACTATCGATATCTGCGGTTAACTATCGACGAACGAGAACGAGGGTTCTCCCCGTTTAACATTGCATGACACCGCTTATTAGCGTGCGTCTTCACTTAACATTCGATGTTTATGTTTGAATTGTCTTCTTCACACATCGAGGACTCTGTGTGAAAACTATTCTCGCTATTTACAAACACTCGCGCTTTTCAAATATTGTGGCCCACCCTTTTACAGGCGTCGACGTTTATAATTTAGTGCCGATGTTGAAATATACACGTATCGGTTTAAAGATCAAAACGTAACAGGGGAACAAATTTCTTTCCTTCACAAAATTTTTAGTTGAACCGGAGTTCTATTACAACCAGCGTAGGTATACTAATTTATACATCTAAAAACTGAAAAAAACATTATCATATCGCCTTCAGTCCCTGGATGAGCTTCTTCACTTGGGCCGTGCGGGTTCTTAGTGGGTCGAGTTTTTCGGAGAGGACGACTTCCTTCTCCGCAAGCTCGACGAGCATGTCCTCCGAAAGCACTCCAACTCTTCGCCGTTGGAGTGCTCGCGGCTGGAGTGAAGGCGCTGCATCTGAAGGCGTTGCGGTGCGAGGCCCTGGAATGAAGGCTTTTAACAATTTAGAAAATAAATAAATTTCCCGTAACATGGACGTAGAAGTCTTACGGTATGACTTACCTCCACATAGTCGATCGGCGGTAGCAGCGGGACGCGTATTCATCCTCCCAGGGTATGGAATACGGAGGTCATTGTACGCCACCTCGGCCGCAGTGTTCTGGGCGTCCTTCGATGTTTTCGCGGGGTAAGGGCTGTAGTAAGTGGTCCCATCAACCGACACCGTGCCCAAGAAGGCGGGGATGTGGTCGGGGCCCTCCCTAACGGTTGAGTACTCCGGCGACGGCCGGCGGGTTCTCTGGCAGAGCTCGTTGAGGAGGGACTTGTACATACTTCTTTCTCTGTGTGTAATATGTGGATGTGCCTTTGATTTCCGTTTATTGTTTAAATAGAAGTTTAGGGGTCGCAAGTTCGCCTAACGTACTCCGTGCATTGATGCTTACGTGTGGATTTTGAATTCAAATGTAATTGGGAAAGAGATGGTAATGAATTAGCATTCGTACTGGGATTTCACTCTAATGACGTCTTGTCGTCATTAATTCGGACTATCTTACATTCCCGAAGTTCAAATACAAAAGAATGACAACAAACGATGTGCATGTTTAACGTTATTGGTTATCGTTTATTACCAAGATTTCCCGTTTAACATTCACTGCGTACGCTTCAATTTGTGTTACCATACAACGTCTCCGTTAAACATTCCGCCGAAGATGTGTAAAACTCGCCGCCGTATCTGTTTAAATATGACGTCTCTGTTTATGCGTCACTATCTTACATTCCCGAAGTTCAAATACAAAAGAATGACAACAAGCGATGTGCCTGTTTAACGTTATTGGTTATCGTTTATTACCAAGATTTCCCGTTTAACATTCACTGCGTACGCTTCAATTTGTGTTACCATACAACGTCTCCGTTAAACATTCCGCCGAAGATGTGTAAAACTCGCCGCCGTATCTGTTTAAATATGACGTCTCTGTTTATGCGTCACTATCTTACATTCCTTCCGGAAGTTCAAATACAAAAGAATGACAACAAGCGATGTGCCTGTTTAGCGTTATTGGTCACCGTTTATTACCGATATTTCCCGTTTAACATCCACTGCGTACGCTTCAATTTGTGTTACCATACAACGTCTCCGTTAAACATTCCGCCGAAGATGTGTAAAACTCGCCGCCGTATCTGTTTAAATATGACGTCTCTGTTTATGCGTCACTATCTTACATTCCTTCCGGAAGTTCAAATACAAAAGAATGACAACAAGCGATGTGCCTGTTTAGCGTTATTGGTTACCGTTTATTACCGATATTTCCCATTTAACATTCACTGCGTACGCTTCAATTTGTGTTACCATACAACGTCTCCGTTAAACATTCCGCCGAAGATGTGTAAAACTCGCCGCCGTATCTATTTAAATATGACGTCTCTGTTTAAATATGTGTAGATCTCGATTGTTGTCCGTGGGCCTCTCATTGTCGGGTATGGGAAATATAGCTTCCTTATACGCCAACTTGTAAGTGTCGACGGTGAAGTGATCGCTAATAAAACGATGAACATTGCTGTCCGTCACCAATATCGCAGCGCAAGCGTGTTTGCACGGGATGCCATAAACTTGCCATCTGCGACATGAGCAAGTTCTACTGGCAAGGTCTACAGAGTTACTGCACTAGTCAATCACTTCGTAACGATCAGCGAGACAGCGAGCAACGTGAAGACTTCGGCTATCCTGCACAAGCGTCTCAACCTTTGAATGTATGTCCGGGCATAAGAAAGTATCCCATTTGTTCGCTTGCTCACGGCGAGTGCATAACATGCGCATCAGCTTGTACCTGCACAACGAATATCGGAAATCTTAAAGAAATTTACGCGAATATATGAATATTTAAACACCACTACATCGGAGTAAACAGAACAGTAATAAACTAAAGATCGAAGAAGAAAAACATATACGACGGTATTTAAACCGAGACAATGATATTTACATTTGTTATCTTACACAGGATTCTACCGGACTAAAGGGTTAATGTGAATGTTAAACACGGACGACGATATCAAACTGCGGACAGTGCATGTTAAACACCGATAACGAACATTAAAGTGTAACGGGTAAGCTTAAGCGTTACATGTATTTAACATTCAAGTACCTTATAGCGTCGACCATTTTCGTCACCGGTAGGTGTCGAGCTTCTTTGATCCACGTATTGAACGACTCAGCTACATTCGAATACATCTCGCCCCATCGGTCACCTTTGAACAGATAATTCGACCAGTGTGACATGTCGGATTTGTGAATCAACCACTGAAACGCTTCGGGCGATACGGCCCGCAGTTCATTGACGGTGTCATCGAATTCTTTAGCCGTCGTTGCCCACGCGATACGAAAGCATATGGACCAGCACTCCTCCCTCAATGCCTTCCCAAGTCTGCCATTGGCTTTCATAAAATTGGCCTCCAAGTGCCGAAGGCAGTACGCGTGCGGGGATGAAGGGAAAACTCTCGCAATAGCGTTCACAAGGCCCTTTGACCTATCCGAAACGAATGTAATTGTCTCTTGGTAGTCTCCTTCGTCGTATAAAGCATCACCTAACTTGGAAATGAACCACGTCCAATTGGCGTCGGTCTCGTTGTCGACAATAGCGAAGGCGACGTGGAAGAAGCCACTGTTCCCATCCTTCCCTATGGCACCCAAGAGAGTACCCCGATACTTTCCGAGGAGGTGAGTACCATCCACAAACAGCAGCGGCCTGCATGCCCGCTTGAACCCCAAAATGCACGCGCTGAAAGAGAAGAACGCACTTTTAAAAAGCTCACCGTCTCTTTCCACAAACGCGATGCTGCCGGGGTTTGTCTCAGCCACCTTATGGACGTACCAAAGCAACAGATCGTAGCTGGAGATGTCGCTGCCGTCGAGGATCACCCGGGCATGCTCTTTTCCCAGCCAAGCCTGCTTGTATGGAATGTGGACACCATGCTCCCGCAACATGTCCTTCTGAATGTCGATGGCCTTGTACAAGGGCCGGTCCTTCAGCTTCTGAATCACTCGTGCGCTGACCCATTTTTTGGACGCTTTCGGGTGTGACCCCGACCCAATTCCACCACCGCAGGTGTGCGTCGGGTCCGTTGTCTTGATTCTGAAGGTATTTCTATTATATTCCTTTGATGCGTGAACGCGCCATTGACATCCACCGGCCTCGCATTCCACAGTGACCCGGTATTTTTCGTTCTTCACGAATTTGAAATCAAAATTCCGACTGATAGCAAAATTGCGAAGTGTATCTCGGAAATGTTTAACGCCATCAAAACGTTGTCCGACGTCCAACGACAACACTTCATGTCGATCTGACGACGATGGCAGGCATGCGACACCATCCGGGTCGCCATGTGGTGGGACAGAAGCGCTCCCAGATTCCGAATTCCTGCCAGCACTTCAGTTCAAACGCAAACGATCAGAATTTAAGCATAAAGTCCACTTATTTAAACGCCTAAGTTAATATTTACACGTTAACAGGCATAGTTAAACAGAGATGTAATAATGCAAACGGTGTATGATAGTTTACACAGAAACATGATAAATTAATCGGAGACGCCCAATTTAAACGGATAATTCATTCTTTAATACAGATAATGGTAGTGTTAAACACTAACTAACATACAACTGCATAATTGTTTTAGAGCAACGCATTACCACGACAATAACTCGTTTCCAGAAGGCTGCCGTGTCACGTCATCCGTCTCGACAACCATATCGACTACACCGCCTTTGAGGATGGAGAACACATGACACATGCGCTGGAAGTCCACCTCGTTCTCTATTGGGCAAACCGTATAATGTCCATCGGGTGTGATGAACTTCACCCTCGCGCGACAAACATCGAGACCCCAGCGCTCACAAATCTCACCTAACACTGACGCCCATTCAGTTGACGCGGTGAACGTCAGCACTCGTCCCTCCCCGTTGTATCTAGCAATGGCACAAAAACTGTCCATAATATCGACTTAGCAGAAGGAAAAGGAGAACAAGAACAAAATTATGTAATTCGCCTTCTAAGCTCTCTAAGCGAACAAGAAACCATAAATGGGGAAAAAACTCACATATGTATGCATAAAAGCCAGACATGACATGATGTGATCGGGCGGGTTTTTTTCCCACCATTTGCAGGGGCAAAAATGGATTTTCGTAACACGGACCCATTTCATGTGACGGACGGGGGGTAGAAGGGAACCAAACTATAACGGAGGGGCTGTCCGGGGTGTGCAAAAATAGGAGGGGGTTTTTGGCCAGTTTTGAAATTCCCGAGGGGTGAACAGTAATTTTCCCTAAACAAATACAGTCATATTTGACCAAAAAGCAACATCAACTAAAATAACATTCCAAAATATTGTAAAAAAAAAAACAAATAGAACTTATTATTCTTAAACAAAATACAACAAATAGAGCAATTCTAAAACAAGTAAGTCCATAGTTAATAAGTCCAAGTAAAACAAATAGAAAATAAATAAGTGCTAATACAATTCATTGACAACAAATAAATAAGTCCATAGATAATAAGAAAACAATCAATCCACCATCTCAAGAATATATTTTCTTGAATGTGAGAGCTTGGCCCAATGTTTCCATCAAACCTATACAAAATTACAAATGAGTAATTAGAAAACAAATCATTTTAATAATTGAAGATAAAAAAATAAGGATGAACAAACTTAAATGTTACTTACATGGAAACATAATTCTTGATACCATTTTAGACTTGAACTTCAAGGTATTTCAAGTGAAATCTCAATTGGTTTATTCTCTTTCTAATATATACAAAATGAACAAAGAATAGTAAAAAATTACATTAAAGCAAGAAAAACCATGACAAATAAAAAATTATATTAAAGTAAGAACAATTATAAACTCATTTTGTTTTTTTTTTTTTCACTCCATGAAGATTTCGACACCAATCTCCTCTACAAAGCAATGCTTGCATTGTCTCGGGAGCCAATGAAGCACGATTATAAGTGTCAATCACTCTACCACTTGCACTAAAAGTAGCATCTGAAACCACTGTAGTGATAGGAATAGCAAGTATGTCACAAGCGATTCTTCACAAGATGCGATATTTTAAAGTACTTCCCTTCCACCATTCTAAAGCATTAAATTGATTAGGATCTCATTCAAAAATAAAACAACCTTCAGCTAAGTATGCATCCAAATTTGACTATTGTGGTGAGGCTATTTCAATAGATTTCACATAACTTGAAAATTCGGACCAACCGGAAAAGGCTACTGAAAAAGGATGCTCATGCATCAATATCCAATGTGCAGCTGCTTCTCTCATTTTTGCCATGTCAAACTCGCCATTTGTGAGAGCCGGTTGCATTTCAACATCACCATTACCTCCTTGTACAGGTTGGAAAGAAATCCGTTCTTGTTGATTTTGATAAATTTTTCTCTTCATGCAAGTTGACAAGTGCCTTTTAAATTGAGTTGTACTCTTGCTAGCATTTATAGCCAACTTCCTCTTGCAAAGAATGCATTCTTTTTTTTTTAGACCCATTAGGAAGATCAATTTCTTTAAACTCCAACCACACACTTGAAGTCTTGGCCCTTTTTTTCTCATTACCTTCCTCTTCTTCCCACTCACCAAGGTTAACAACATCACAATCCTTTTCAGTTGGATTCGTGCTTTTATTCGCATTCTCATCATCATCACCATCAAAACTTTGCTCATTGAAAAATCACCTTCCAAAACAGCCTGACTTGTTGATGAATTCGTTCTGGGTTGAAATGGTGTAGATGAGAAATTTGGTGTGCTTGATGACATACTGCCTATCACAATAAACAACCAAATAAATAAATAAATCAACCTTTTTGTATTAGACATGTAATAGTAAAATAAGCATGGTTAAGATGAACAACCTTTTTGTGCAAATCTCTTATTGTTTTAAGCAAGATGAACAACTTTTTTGCAAATCTCCACTTGTTTGTGCACATGAAAGATCTCACCTTTAATGTTGCCGACGAACTTAGAGCGAACCGGAGACGAAGAGAGAGAGAGAGAGAGAGAGAGAGAGAGGAGAGAGGCCATCGTTGCAAGCTTCTATTTGGCAGCTCACCGGTGACAGCGCTTATCGAGTCATTCACTGGGATCAGAGATTCAGAGAAAGTGGCCTAACTGGGTTGAAGGATGGGGATGAATCGGGTGATTAGGGTTAGGTTTTTGTGAAAGGGGCGCCTCAGTTCTATTTCTCAATAGTGGGAATGAGAGAATTTTTTTGGTTAAAAAATATTAATATTTTAACTTTAAAAAGATATATATATATATATATATATATATGTTACTACTTGATTAGGCTCGCGAGCACTCAAGCTACCCGAGCTCGAGCTCGGCTCGACCATGACCGAGCCAAGTTCGAGTTTTTCACTGAGTTGAGTCCGAGTAGCTTGCGAGTAGAGGTGTATCATTTACACCCCCAGTTGCAAACAAGATGTATATATCTCAATTTTGAGAGTTCTGGTTATTGAATGAACTTTTCTTATTAATTACACTTAACCTTTTTTTTT
The DNA here is from genome assembly GCA_902712375.1 of Dioscorea dumetorum. Taxonomy (NCBI): domain Eukaryota; kingdom Viridiplantae; phylum Streptophyta; class Magnoliopsida; order Dioscoreales; family Dioscoreaceae; genus Dioscorea; species Dioscorea dumetorum. The sequence continues at coordinate 6,912,234 of CACTHL010000549.1, read as the reverse complement.
TTTCGCTCGTTGCATTTCTTTTATCAGGCCAGCAAACTGTTATTTTCTCATTCATTGATAACAGAACGTCAACCTTTTTTTACTTTTTTTCTTTTTGGCATGGTACTTCGTGTGAAGGACCCGTGCCTGCAATTACTGGGTAAGACTTTAAATTTTAAATTTTGATATGTGCTGGTGGTTGCTACAGTACATGCATAAAAGAGGTTTTTTTTTAGTTATATAATTATCGTTTTATGCATTTCTATGTAAATTTACTCTTAGTAGTTGCTACAGTACATGAATAGCTTTTGACGTCAAAACAAAAACATGAGAAAATTGCCTGCATAGCACCTTTAAAGTGGTGATTTCTAATACAATGGAGTAAAACATCATAATTGTTTATATATTACTATGGTTAAAAAATGATTACCCTAACAACCACTGAGAACGGTGGCAAGTAATAATAGAGTGACGAGTAAATGCATGGGCTGTTAAGTAATAATAGAGTGACGAGTAAAGAGATATATCCCATAAGAAATGGAAGTAATAATAATTGCTTTTTTGTTATCTAGTCTTGGAATAATGATGCGGTGGAAAAATAACAAGAAAAGATGCTAACACAAATTAGAACTAATGAAGAACAAATCTAATCTAAGGAAAAGAAAGGTATCCGGGTAATATTTCCCCTAGATCTTTTTTAAGAGATTTGATTTAACTAATGAGTTTTAATTTAGATGAATTGAGTTGTGGATATCTTAATGTATGTTGGTTTCTTTCTCAAGACAATCGACAACTAGTCCCTTAGGAGGCTCTGATAGTGATCTCTCTCTTCACTTAAGCCATCTATGACTGTGTGACACTCTAAGATCGCAAAGTAGATTAACCCGATTCCTTAGAGTAGATCAATTCCTTTCTCAAGTTAATTGATCCCTAATCTCATACAAGCCCGTTAGTGATCTCTCTCTTCTGGTAGGGGCTCTATGATTGTATTACGTTCAATGGAATCTGGAGATATGTTTAATTAAATCAGAAAGCAAAGGGGGCAGTCTTCAACATCAAAGCTTACACCCCATTCTCTTTAACTTTGGTAAATCAAACCATAGTGGGTCTTTGAACTCGTCAATAAAGTGATTAGAATATTCAATCGAGATCTGTTATAATAGATTTCATGGCATTAAATTATAAGGTTAAAACTCAAAAATTAATCTCAAATGAGAAAAAAAAAAAAAATCATACATAAGAATAAGTTATAGGGTTCACATGCCCAATTGCCCAAAAGGAGTTTAGCTCCTCATGAAAGAGCAATACAATATCAAATAATATGAATAAAAAGCACGACAATCTATAAAAATAACTCCCTTGATCCTTGTGATTATTACATGAGTTGTAGCTATTTTTGCTTTCCCATGTATAAATTGTTTTTTTGAAAATCAAATTCTACTTGGCCGAGTGTACAAGCAAAAATGTTAATGTACAAAGAGCTAATGGGATGCGCAAGGTGTAATATGATGCATACAGACAAAAATTGAAAAATCGACAAAAAACTAGAGAGTGAGAATGCCACATAGTGTTCAAAGTTCCCTTAGACAAAGAATTTCTACCCAAACATTAGAATTTCTACCCAAGCATAAAATAAAGAGTGTGTACAAACTAACCCTCCCCCACACTTAGTAGAGTTGTACATTGTCCTCAATGTACTCATGCAAGCACAACAAAGATGAAACAATAAGAATACAAGTTAAATGGCGATGTGCAACTAAAGAAACAATACTCCCTCGATTCCCTTGTTAGATTGCTTGATGAAGTCCAAAACACGAGCATGAGTTGCTCTTACGGGCTTGCGAAGCCTATGTGGAGAGGTCACATGGACATGTAGTTTATCATCTTGATAAGTGCTTGAATGAATGTATCTGATAATTATTATTTATTGTAATTGTTGCATACATAATTGAATTTGATATTTAATTCGCTTATATTTTGTATTTAGGCTAGAATGAAGACGTATAGATTGAGAGGAACAAGTTTGAGGTGATTTAAGTTAATTTTAGGAGAAAGACAGTGTTTTCAGAGGGACTTACGGGTGTTACTGTAGCGAAGCACTGTTCACAACTACTATTACGGGCACCGTTACGAGCATGTTACGGGCGTAAGGTCCATCCCGAGAGGCTTACGGGCACTATTACGCCGTAAGGAGTGCTGTAGCAGTTACTGTTCATAACATTGTAGCAAATCACTATTCATGACATTGTTACGGGCGTAACGGGGAGGTTACAGGCATCCTTACGACCTTAAGTCTCGAGGCGTAAGGACTACTTACGGCCGTAAGAACCCCCGATTTTTGAGTTATAAAAGCTAGAAACTAGGGCTTTTTGGGGGTATTTTTTTCTAGTCTTCAGCCGGCCTTTGGACGGCGATTTGGAGGGCTGAAGCAAGGGACACGATGGCTACGAGGTCAAGGGCAACGATCACTCCATCAAGAGAAGGAACCCTTGCCGGCCTTCATCATCATCATCGTCATCAACTTTTAGGACATCGTCGGGGTCAAGAAGCATTATTCCATCAACGTCGAGGGGAACTTCACGTTGATTAATCTATTCTTGATTCTTGAGGGAGTGTTGTTTAATTGCACATTATGACTATGCTTGTGATTAATTGTTCAATTGTTTTGTATTTCATAATGAGCTAAAGCCCCATTGGGAGCTTGGACTTCAAACCGTAGGGATTTGTGATAGATTCTATGGTACTTCTTACCCTTATTTGTTTATGAAGTTTGATTATTGAAATGCATGTGTAGTTTGATTCAATTCTTATTGCATGTTGCGTGGCTATTGACCTGCGGTGAAAACCCGTTAGTTATCGAAACTAGCGTGCGCTGAAAACCCTTTAGTTCTTAAGAACTATCATGCGGTGAAAACCCGTTAGATTCTAATAATTAGCGTGCGGTGAAAACTTGTTAAGACGTCACATTTCTAGTAAGCTTCCATTTATTCAAGTGAGAAGATTATGTAGGATTTTGTACCTCATTGTTAAAACCCTAAGGGATTGTTATCTAAGTACTCCCATTATTCTCAATAGTTGTTGATCTCTTGTTTCATCGTGCTCTCTATCTTTTTAATATATTAATCTTTACTTAATCTGTTCCTCGATCATTCTAATCAGGTTAGATTTTATCTTCTAAAGTTAGTACTAGTACTCTTACTCCCTGTGGTTCGACAACCCGACCCTTCACCGGGTCCACTTTATTACTTGACGATCCGTGCACTTGCGGTGACGCAAAGGGCGTGTCACATCTCAACATAAAATCAACAATGACGAACATGGTCTTCAAGTTCATATATGAAAAATTTAAAACATAACTCAAAAGCACTCTAACACATGACACAATAAAAGATAAACACAAAATTAACAACTTTGTTCAAGGATCACGACAAACAACTTGAAGCATAACAATTACATAAAATCTAAAAAACAAAGAACAAGTGCTGAATGCCTCAGATGGAGGGATCTTGTGCTATTGGTGCTAGTGATGGTGAAAGAGTGGATCCTAGAGCGGTTTTGCATGCAAGGAGGCCTTGATGATGGATAGCTTTGGTATGATGGTAGTCTGTCTTGCTAACACTTTGTGCATATCTCCTTGTAGAGTGGTGACAACAACATCTAACCTCTGCAATCGATCTCAGGCTTGAATAGAGGGTTTCTTTAGCTCTTATGGTGCCTCAGCCTATGTTTCCATAGGTATTGCAGATGGTGGTGGTGAATCGCCTGGAGTAGTGGGGAAATCCTCAAGTGCATCACCCTTCTCCTTCTCGAACTCCTCCACTAATTCCTTAATTAGACCATATCTGCTAGTACTTTTCTTCTTGATTATACCCATCGCCCGAAGAGTTGCTAACCCAAGATGTGTCAAAATGCTCACCTTTTGCATCCTTGGATTGCTTCGATCAAACCCATCCCTCGGCTAGGAGATGTAGGTACCTACAAAAGTAATCCCACATGGTGATATTGGCTTTTTTGGTGCATGTAGTTGGCCATAACATACCAGAGATGAATGGGCTCACTTTGGGTTATACTATGCATGAAAAGGTGATCGAGTGGCTAAGCAGCGCAATATTATCTATGTGGCCTGTGACAATCCTACTTAGGAGGCATGAATATACCTGTAGGTAGGGTGGCTCAGCAATGTTACCTTGAATGTCCCAGGCTTGTACTACAGTTCTTGGCATAGGGCTCGGCAAAGACGATTGGGGTGAGCCCGATATGATAGTCAATGAAAAGCTGCTTGTACTCCCCATTATGGACGAAATCCCTGTCATATAACCCAGGAGAACCGAAAACTGCGTCAAGCTTATACAGTGATACCGGCCAAAAGCACGGAAGTAGATGAGGTCCTTCTTGGCGAAGTCGGCGGTCGTCTTGTCAAAATCGAATGATACAAGCACCTCGACCATGAACTCTAGATGGGCGAGGTCTTGAATGGAAAACAAACGGCCCCAACCCCAATAGTCACGAGCTCTTGAATCTTGGTATCTAACCCGATCGCCTTGAGAGCCTTCCAATCAATCACAAGACTTTGCTCGCACTTCAAATGCTGACGACACTCGTAGTGTTGTTGATGCTTCACTATGAAGAGCTCCAACTCTTCGTGCGGAGACAGTCCCGTATATGCCTACTTCACTTAAAAGCCTGCTTCATGCATAGTGCCATGTCTTGAAAGAATACAAGGAAAACATAAATTCTGGCCTTGTGACTGGCCGTATAACAACATGTGATTGCCTCCTTGGCAAAAATTGACTCTTAAACAAGCAAAATTGACTCTTAAACAAGTGAAATCAACCACCATATCCCCAAGCTAGCATGCAATGACATTTACAGCTTGAAATACATGCTTTAATCAAGAGAAACATGGAGAAATCAAAACTATACTCATGGTGTATGCAAGAATAGGGTTTAGGGTTTACCGACAAGAAGAAAATGCAAAGAATTTGTTGATGGAGTCAAAGGAAGCCTAGTGCCCTATAAATAGCGTGGTGAACAATTGTGGAAGGCAGAGAGACGTGTCTCTTGGAAAGAAAACGATTGAAGATGAAGAAGCACGAAATAGGATTCAAAGCGTTGTGTGACCCTTCATATAGCCATAACACCTAGCCACAAGTACCTGTACTTGCCCTTGTGGCTCTTTGCTAAGGTTTAAAACTCCACATAGGTATCCACACGGGCATGCTGATGAGTGTTTGTTTGCACATATTTCATTTGATCATCTTATATGGATAGATTATGGTTTTCCTCAGTTATGTGCACTCATTTTGTGTGTAATTAATTCTTTTGTGAAGCTAGGTGTGAGAGGGACATCATAAGAGAAATAAAGCAAACGATGGTGGTGTTGAGTACTTTTGGAGGTTTTATGCAAGACACAGGAGCAAACACAGGGGCGTGTGTGCAACATCATGAAGGTTCATTAGGATTTCAATCACTAAAATGGCACATGGGTAGTCACACACACGTGTGCTTAGCTATATACAATTTCTAAAACAATTCTCTAGGTTTTGGAAGACAGAGCCTCATGGCCATGTACTTGGCCATGCACTATAACAAAAGCACTATAGCATCTGTAGTAAAGTACTGTAGCACAGTATTGTAGCAATGACTGAAGAGTACATGGGGTGGTCCATACCCTCATGAGTAGGCCGTGTGTTAGCCCGATATCTTAGTATAAAAGCTTGATGTTAGGGTTTTGAAGGGCCTTTTCTTTGGGTCGCCACTTTATTTCTTTTGTAGGCTATTGGCTGCCCTTTGGTTGTGATTTTGGGACTTTATTGCACATATTCACCAAGAGGGAGGGAAGTAGAATATGAGGAATTTAGTTGAAGGCCCAGGCATCAAAGGAGGCATTTGTGGAGACATCCTGACTGCATCATCAGTGACGTTTTTTCATACGGCTTTTATGTGTTTACATTCTTTGATGCTATATAAGTTTTTCTTTTCCCTGAGGAACTAGCTCATTTTGGTATCTAGACTTTATTGAACCCTAAAACTACTTGCTTGTATGATTTAACTTTTTTTTTTTTAAATTTGAGATTGATTTTGAGTCTCAACTTTGTGTTCTCATTGCCGTGTAATCTGTTATAGCGGGAGCTTGATTCACATTTAATCACTCTGGTGACGAGTTGAGAAACCCACTAGAGTTAGATATACTAAGGTTGAAGTGAAAAGGGGTGAGTTTTGAGGTAAAAGATTTGTCCCTCTTTCTATCCGATTCGATTAATCATACCTCCAAATTCCATCGAGCGTAATCTAATCTTAGGGCCCTTAATTAAGAGAGAACACCATTGAGACTTGTATGGGATTAGGGTCGACTGCCTTGAGAAAGGGGTTGCTCTAATCTAGAGAATTGGGTTAGTCTATTTTGGGATCCCAATAGCATCATGTAGTCATAGGTGACTTAGGCAATGGGAGAGATCATCACCGAAGCCTTGTATGGAACTAATAGCTAGTTGCCTTGACAAAGAAAATGATATGTTCTTGGATACCCATGGCTCCAACCATCTCAGTTAGAATTTATTCGTCAAGTCTTGTGCCTTAGCAAAGTTGTAGGGGTATTCCTTGTCCGAATACTCTCTTCTCATTTGTGATTCTCCCTTATGTGCCAATTGTGTGCACTAGTAGTCTAGGCTTTATTTGAGTCAGTTTATCTTTATTTGTTTTCACTACTCATTATTATTATTTGGGTAGATAGCAGAAGAATAGCTAGTACTAATACTCCCCAATTCTCGGGGGATCGACAACTTTGCTATTATAGCATACTTTATCACTTGTGCGAGTAGGCTCATGTTTGATATCAAGTTTTTTATGTGAGGCGTGAGCTTTGATGTAGAAGATTTGCCCCTTTCCTCTTTGATTCGATTGACCCTTCCTCTGGATTTAATTAAGCATAATGCAATTATAAAGGTCCTAGTAAAGAGAGAGATCACCACCGGGGCTTGTATGGTAGTAGGGACTAATTACCTTGAGAAAAGGATTGTTCAAGGGCTTGTATGGGTTAATATGCTTTGGCAATCTTAGAGCGCACAGTAGGCATAGGTAGCTTTAGTGACAAGAAAGATCACTTCTGAAGCCTTGTATTGGATTAGTTACTGGTTGCCTTCAGAAAAGGAATTGACACGTTTTAGGATAGACATGACTAAACTCATCTAAATTCGGACTCATTAGTTAAATCTTGGGCTTTAGTGAGGTTTGATGCACCGCTTGCATGTGTAATGCAAGTGCACAGGTTATTCAAGTAGTAAAATGTACTCGAACTTGGGTAGTCGAATCCACAGGAACTATCTCTACTATTACTATTTTTTCTTTAATTATCTAGCTGGTGAATTTGGGTAAGTGATAAATCTTTTAGTTAGATATTAGCAAAAATAGAAAGCCTAGTGCACATAACACTCAACCCTGTCCTGTGGTTCTGGCACGTGACAACCACTGCGACAACCTAAGGAGGGACACCCATGTCACTCAACCCTCGAGTTGCCGCATGGCTAACAATATCCTGGGAATAATAAGTTTGAACAGAGATCACAAGTTTCAAGCATATAGAATAGAATACCAAAAATACACAAAGAAAGCTGCCAAACTAAAACCTGAATATAAGATTTAAGGACACATGCTTGTCATGATTACAACAAGGTTTTCAAAAAATTAAACAAGCATACAACCATGCGTAAAGAGTGACAAATACACTAGTAGATCCATGTTCTTATACAATGCAACATGTTCAAAAGTAAACATATAGAAAACAGGGGTTAAGAAAGATAGCTGGAGAATGATGCTCATCACTTCGGTCCACTGCAATGCCACTACAAGCTAGAGTGTGGAAGGGAGGGAAAGGGTGAGTCACCACAGTCACTCAGTGAATGGTTCAACATAGTTCTATGGAATACAAAATACTTTAAAAAGTGATGAAACTAACCCTTTTTCAGTAATACATATAGATTAGAACACTACAGTATAGGTATATATACAACATATATACACATGTATAAAGAAACTATATATAGTAAAGAAGAACCATTTTTCGAAGTTGAGGTTTAAACATTCCAAGCACATGAATAGAATAATGCAAGTTTTAAAATTATAAAACATGATTTTCAGTTGTGGTGACTTCGGACTCCCGATGTTCATCCAGGCAGGACTCTATACACCACATGAAGTGAACAAATCAGCCAGGTCCACCACATCACCTCTAAAAGCTGGATCACGTCACCTTTAAAGGCTGGACCGTCGGGACCCCCTACCGCAGCAAGCGGGTTCCAACCCCATCACTAACAAAACCACAAGAAGTATATCATCAACAAGATTCGTGTAAATCATTTCACAGGGTCCCTGTTTAGGACAAATATTCACATATTGATGATAAACATCATTATCGTATAAACCCACACCAAAGGTATAACATGTACAAAAGTTCAACAGTTCATTTCCACCAAATGTCCCAACATAGCCATTAGTATTTCCATCAAACATCAAGAGCTTTGTTTCTAAAATAAAAAGGTATGAAAATTTCTTTCAAATCATCGATTCATCAAGAGTTTCATTAATAAAACTGGAAACGTAGAACTTTTTCTAAAGCAATCAAACCATCATTTTAACATGATAAAATCAAAGATTTCATTAAATCAAACCATAACTATATTTATAGAGTAGAATACTATAATTGTGCAAATATAGCCCACTCACAAACTATGGAAATTGACTTCTCAACAGCATTACTCCTCCATCGGCTTTTTATCTCGGGCGAAGCTCTAGCTACCTACGCCAACACGTGCCACAAGGGCTCAAAACTAAGAGAAAAACACAAGAAGAAAGACAAGCAAGCATGAACTCCTTCATGCTATAAGCCAAGAAATCCTAACAAAGCTTGGGTATGATATGAACTTGAACTCTAAGGGTTCCAAAGAATCTCTATAGGGATAGACTCTCAACACAATCATGAAAGCCAAGGTTTTGGAATGGATTTCTCGGTGTTACAGTAGTGTGCTACAGTAGACCGATTTCAAGGACAAGAGAAACAAGGCTTCATCAAGGTGAAGAGGATGGATCTTTACATCCATCTCATGATACAAGAGAGAGTGAAGGAAATCAAACAAGGAACTGAACAAATCATCAAATCATCAACAATAGGCCAAGGATCAAAATCAACAAATCTAAAGCTGGCATGCTCATTCAACCCAAATGAAACAAGGAGAAAGATGAGTGCAAAAGGAGAGCCTACTTTCAAGGATCTTCAGTCAAGAAGAGAAAGGGAGATCAAGCAACAGCTCTATCTCTCATGCAAAGCAAAGAGCACAAAGGGAGAAAAAGAGGAAGAAGAGAAATGTAAGAAAATTAGGGCTCAGTTCAGGACTTAAATACCCCTGGAAGTGCACAGTCAATAACACGGCTGTACATATCTCAGCCTAGCTGTGCTTCTCTCTAAAAAGAGTGAAAAACACTTATTCTGATGCAAGCATGGGCAGAAGCACGAGCATGCTTATGCGCCATGCACTTTACAGGAAATCAGGGCTAGAAGAGCATCACTTGACTACCAAAGCATGGGCAAGATGCATGGGTGTGCTTATGCTCTTGCACTGTATAGGAACCTCAGAATGAGAAGAGCACGGCTTCTATACCCCTAGCACCACTGTGCTCTTGAAGCACGACAATAAGCATGAGTATGCTTATGCCCGTGCACTTTATAGGTTGAGCTACACTCGTCCCGAAAGAACACGGTCAAAAAGGATAAAAAACGAGTCAAAACCCGAGACAAAATTGTTCTAAAATAGTTTCAACAATGACACACGAGCGAAAAAGCCGAAACACCACATCACATAATAAGTAACAAATGATAAATGCTTTAAGTTTAGATAAAATAATAAAGCTTATTGTGCATTAATAATTAATTCTTTCTGTTCAGGCTCATAACATATACATTCTAAATACTGAACATACAATGTGTGTTGGATGCTGCAAAAGTGAATGAACAAAGTTTAAAGAATTCAATAACATACTAGAGAAATTAAAACAATGCATAGTAAATTAATGGCAGGCATATTTCTAACCAAGAGTAAGAAATTGACAAGTAAAATACAACCAAAAGCATATATATATATATATATATATATATATATATATATATATATATATATATATATATATATATATATATATATCATCCCCTGAATGAAAACATACATATTTCATAATAACATAGAACATATTCAAGCAAAACACAGTGAGAATGACACCATGGGCACAAAAAGAAGTGTTTTGTTATACTGGATTATTTTTTCTTTTTGAGCGAACAACTACAAACAAACCATTGGAACATGCATCATCAAAAATTGTATATAAACAAAGAAAAATAAAGAAAATTGTAATATCCTCCCCTACACAATGTATCTTCATTTCTTTGGGTTAGCCCCTTGGTTTGTTCCTTCTTCACAGTTAGTTTTTCTTCACTAGGGATTTCCTTTGTGTTGTAGTGGACAAATGATAAGTGCATGTGTTTCAAAGTCATGTTTATGCTCAAGGATGTTGTTTCAAGAATCCTAACTAACTAACTTGCCCACTAAACACCCTCATGTTTAATGGTCTTGTTTAGTTGTTCATAGACCTTATAAATAAATGTTCAAGAACTTTTTGGCTGACTTTTTTGTGACTCTTTTGCTAGAGTTTGAAAGACGTTTCCTAGAGACAAATTAAAAGATCTCTCATCACTTCAAAGAGCATGATCAAGGGGTATTTGATCCTTAATCCATCGGAAGGTGTAGATTGAGAGGAGAGTAAAGGAAAAAGATCACGATTTCAAGGAGATAAAGTCACTTCATCATCTCTACGTAAAGAATTTGAGCGATGCAAACCCTATGTCACTTACGAGACATAAGTGCACATGTTGATCAAGTGGTAAACTATGTTGAAAAGCAGGATTATTGATCCAAGAGGGATTTGGAAGTACTAGTATGACCTATTGTCCTATTATGTAACGTATGGAACTGTGATTTGAATGTGTTAAGAGTGAGAAAGAAAGAGAACAAATGACTAAAATCAGAGGAAGGCAAATAATCACTAAAAGCAATGTCCCAGACATAGACTATTTTCTAGGGTTATGTTTGGGTTTTAAACAAGGTTACATTGAATTATTATACTGATTTTGGACCAAAGGAATTTCTAAATCATGTATTGCCGTTCTCAAGGTGTATCGCAAGTAGTCTCATATGACACTGATAAAGACTACCCTATGACTGTGTTAGACTTTGTGAACTCTCACTAGGACCAATCAAGTTTCAGGAGATGGGTAGTACTTCTCTTGAAGCAATTACCTTTAATCCCATATGAAATGACAATAAGAATTTGTTCACAATTTCACTCTCTATGATTGTATTTTGCTATAAATCCTATTTAAACCTTCTTGAGAAGAACATGTGGATGGAATTCAATCCCAAAGAACCCTATCTCTGTGCGGACTCGTGTTCCCTTTCAATCACTGCATACCTATATGCGGTGGATTTCTCGATTCCTCACATGCGTACATCTAATAAGAGCTCATGGTTCTAGCTACAATAGAGTTCAAGACGATGAAGAACATATTGATTGAATCAAAAGATGAAGGTATAATTAAAAAATCCATGAAAGTTTAAATGTCTAACACAAATGTCAAAAATATGATAACTCTAAATTCATCTAATCTTAAAACGCAGAGGAGTCTAGCTCTCCATCAAAAGGAGAGCAAACATACAATCTAGTGGAAGATAAATACATAATAAAAAGCATTAAAACTCCTTAAATCTCCCCAACATGTGGAACTGATGATGGTTGTCACAAGTCCTTAATGATGCCAATGAAGAAGGACCTCACCGGCTTCCAATGATCCCTTGACTCATCGCAATGATCCAATGGGATGTATCTAATCGAAGGAGAATCATTGCAATCCTTCTCCGATCTTCCCCCAGCTCAATCGTCAAAAGATCCTTAAAAAACAATCAATAGAATCTTTTATACTCTACCCTTTACCGGAGACTTGTGGGGTGTAAAGGAGAGGTCATAACTATTTGGAGACATGGGGTCACATGCTTTCTGGGCACCTTAAGGCCATAAGTCCCACCTGTAAGATCTTCAATCTTTGTATTAAAGTCCATCTTATGGCTGTAAGCATTGAACCATAAGCTTTACTATCGGATGCTTGCAACCTTTTTTAAGGGCATGTGTCTTGTTTGTATGCTCCTCTGCTTGGCCCTTACAGCCAAGCTTAGGGACACAAGTCTTGCTCGTAAGCCCTTATTTTTGTCCTTTATACTCCTAGTTACAAGCATAGGCATGCCCACAAGTTCATATGTCCGGGGCTTACAGCCGTAAGATGGTTATAAGGTCTAGTTGGCTTGTTCTCCTATTCTATGCAGAGAGAGCTCTTCCATTACTTTTGTGCCGTAAAATTCCTTCATTTCACTCTCTCGAGCTCACTATGCTCTGCCCGTAGTCTACAACAAACAAAACAACGGTTAAGTACCATTTTACACACATTTATCAGTTTTCTTATAATTTAATGGCATTTTGTATGAAACTTGCATTCATGAGTTCCTAGACACCTTCTTCGCATTTGGATTTGATGAACTTTGGCTTTCAAGTTCTTTTCTGTTGATCTAATTCATATTGATATTGAAATTCAATTGTGATAATACTTGATCCATAAATTTAGTTAGCAAGGCAACGAATTTGTGTGCATATGTTTAGCTAGCAAGAGCCCGAACCTATGATAGACCATACACTTGGTTAACGAGAGCCTTAATGTTCGCGTGATATCCCACAATTGAAAGCGTTTAGAGTTATTTCTCCAAGTTAGACTGATAAGAACTTTCCATACACTGGCAATTACCTTGTAGCACGGATAGCAAAATCTAATGCATCCATAGAGGGGAATGTGTGAAATACTTACCAACCATGTTTAGGAGCTAGTCACTTAGAGATAAATGCTACTTTATGTAATAAACCTCTATGGTCTAATGATCATGATGAATTAGGTTGAAGAATTTATAAAAATAGAAGTCCTCACTCTAGACAACTAAGGTGATTCTTGTTTCAAGTACTGTTCTCATCATCTTGATCTTTTCCTGATTTGTTTGTGAATCTTGGAAACAAATTCTTAGCCTTTGTTAGTTTCTCTTGTAAAAAACCTGAACTTCATGTTAATTAGCTGGATAATAGGAAGAGAGTTAGTAGATAATATTTATTTTCTCCAAGAGACCGACCTTGCTTTATAGCACACTTTTATTACTTGACTTGACATGTGCATTTGCTTCTTTTAGCTTTCTCACGCAAAGCATCAACAAAAGATGCAGCACCTTAACTTGGAATAGCTCAACAAATCTACAATCATAACCACTTCATTGAAGATATGGAAAAGATAAGAGTCTCACGGGAGAATCGATTTGCGGTGTAAGTGCTTGTTGCAACTGTGGAGAGAGGAGATAAAGAAGCGAAGAGATAGAGAAGGATTGTGGTTGTTGAGCTAGGAGATGTTTTAGTTTCCCGACCATTTTTCTCCATTTTGCAATCATAACCCCATTTTTCTCCATTTTCTCAACCCTCCAAATTGGAGGGTTGGAAGGGGGTAGAAATGTTTTTTTAACAATTTACCCTTCATCATATGTTATATTGACATAGGTATGTTTTTTTTATAAGAGAATGAGAATAAAAAGCAAAAAACCCTAGCCATTCTCTCCCTCTCCCCCCTCATCTCTTCTCCGGGATCATCAGAATATCTCACCGGAGAACCGCCGGATTTGCTAGCTAGAGAGCTGTCAAAACTCTGGTGAGCCACAATTTCTTATTTTATTGTTCATCTACTCCGCTTCTTTGATGCATTTTTATTATTTGTTGTCTTTGCTATATTATATGCCATATTCCTTAAGGCATTTTATGTGAATTGATAACAAACTCTAAATCAATTGTTATCTTTGTTATTCTTTTCTTCTCCAATGTGTATTTTATTTTAACTTGATGAAACAATATGTACGTTTTTCTATGTTTTGTGAACATATATTATGTATGTGTGTTGGTCACTATATGTATTTTTAATCTGATCAAGTGGATGTGCATAATTGGTCAAGTGAATGTGTGGTGGTCACTATATTACACAAATTGATTTGTTGATGCTTGTGATTTAATTTATCAAATTGATCTAGTATGTGGTTTATTATTATTATCATTTGTGGTGCAAATTGGTGTGAAGAAATGTATGATAATTTATTTTATGAATTTTTTTATTCATTTATAGGCATATCTATTTTGTTGATATTTTGTTTTACCAAATTTTTTAGAAAATGGTGTGAAGGAATGTAAAAAAAATCAAGTAGCTATTTTTTTTTTTTGTATTTGTATTGATATTTTCGAAAATAAACTCCATCATATATATATTTGTCCTTAAGGGTACTTTAATAATATTAATGCATCATTTACCTTCACTTATCTCCGAACTAAACACAAAATAACTAAACCCTTCCCTTCCCTTACCTTACTTAACTTTCTCATCAAGCAAGGAATGGGTTGAACCCTTCACTTTCTTTATTTTCTCTTCCTTTCTTTGCTTTATGAAACTTTGCCACACTTCATCCAAGGAAGACCTAAGTCATAGACGGCCTGCACTCGCCTTTTCCCTAAGGCTTCAGGTGACATCATGGCTCCAAGGAAAGATGGGTCATTTTCCCAAATTGAACCATATTTCAAATGAAAACTCAAGGGTATTATGGTCTTTTTCTAGCTAACACAATTACTATGCACTGCACCGAAAAGTATAACTTTTAAAAAGAGGGTGAGGTGAGGTTGGAGATGACGGAAACTTTATGGATCATATGGTTGCTTCCCCATTTTAAAATATGATAACTAAATTTCTTATAAATATTGCACATATATTTAGTAGCAAAAAAGACGTGCATATCCCTTTTAACTTCTAATATATCCTAAAATTCTAGTGACTTCTCTGATACTTTAGAAATTGTTATGTTTAAAAAAAATTTCTTTTCCAATCAATCTTTTTATTTAACTAAATTTTTATTAAAATACCACTTCATCCTCTGTTATGTGGTGAGCTCACCCGGCACCTTGGTCACGTGGTGAGCTCACACTAGTATATGGGCTCTTGAATATAGCATGATGTGCTCCAACCGCAAAAGCCTCGGAGAGCCTCTACAAGACAAAGGTAAGCATTCCCACCTTGCACTAGCTTCCCTCATTAACGATCTTCCAACCTTGCATGAGCTTCTGTGCGGCCATGGTACCTAACCTTGCACAACTTTCCTCAGCTAGCTCGTGTGGAAGAGTTGAGCTCTCTCTTGGCTGTTTGAACTCAGTGTAGTTTGCATGAAGTCATACTTGACCAATCTAGCTTGTTAGGCTAAGATACACACAGAGTTGCTTTGTTTGGCAAGCTTACTAGTGTGGTCATTGTGTGATGGTCAACCTACTTTGACCATCATGTTTAACTCTTAATTTTGTTATTTAGCCGCATGTGACAAATTTCCTTATCACTGGATTCTCGGATCTGGTTAGGAGGGATCTCCATTTCTTCATATTTTGGAAGCAACCTTGAAGGCTGGAGCGTGAGCTGCTTCTCTTCTCTCTTAACTCCTTCACTGCCATCTTTCCACCACTGTTGGCTTCTCGTGGCTTGCCGGTGACCTCCTATTGCATGGATTGGTGTGAACTGGCAATTTCGAGTCTTGCAATCATTTAGTTCACATGTTGGTTTATATCGAGCCCTTAATTCGCGGGATTTAGTATATCCACCTTCGTAGCTCGGAACCAGGTTGGCTCTCGCACCTGTATAACTCTGTATTTCTGGCGTATAGTTAATTATGTAATTATTTAAAAACTTATTTATTCTTGAAAATTCTTGTGTTATTTTTGTTGGTGCTTTTATCATTATTCCGTGACTTGTTATTTATTTATTTATTTAATTTAATTATGTTGCGAAATGATTTATTCGGTATTTTACTTGTATGTACTTTGTATTTACTAGGGTTTTTAGTACATCTTCATTTCCGGCAAATTGCCCAACTAGGAGGAGTAAGTCCTAGCCATGTGCACATGTTTTCGTAGTAGCGCTACCGGATATGCGTGTCCGTTCGACTACGGTCGAAGATTCGGCTTCGCTGCGATATTCCATGCATTCCGACTTCACAGTCAAAGATCCAGTTTCGAGCTGTTGATTCTGTTTATTAGTAAGGGAGATGTATATTTCTAGTTTTCACGTATTTTCTGTATTATGATTATTTTCTGTTTTTCTACCTGTTATATTTTTTATTTTTGTGCTTTTGTTATATTGCGATCCTACTGAGTCCTTATGGCTCATGTACTATGTGTTTTCTCCTGCTTACAGGTGAGAAATAAGCTTAGGAACAAGGGGTTTTCTGGAGTCTAGTCCTTGTAGTAGTCAGTTCTCTTTGTTATATTTCTATCTTGTGTGAGTGAGATAGTACTCTTGCTTCAACTGTTAAGTGTAGCATTTTGTGTTTCTGTAGGGTTGCTAAAGCCCACACTTGAATTATTTCTATTTACTGTTTATTTAGTATGTATTTTTGTATTATTGTTCCCTGTTTTGTCTGTTAGGGGTTGACTTTGACTAGAACTAAGATCTGAGGGCTTGCATTTGATGGGGCCCAGGTCCATCGGATGCGGCTGGTTTGTCAGTAGGCCCGGCTTTGGGGCTGGGCGTGACACATTGGAAAAGAAGAAAGTAGAAAAAGAGATGAGGTAAAATGGTAAGTTTACGAAAAGACAAAAATTTGTTGAGCATATTTTTCAAAAAGCACACAAAAAAGGACTCTCTGAATATTACCAAAGTTATAGTAGCATGGAGGTCCTTGTAAAATTTTCCAAGAGCTTCTACATGCATTTCTCTATATTTGGAGACATAGTGTGGATTCAAAAGAAATGCTTATAATGTGAAGCTGGAGAGGAAGTTTAGATTATAGTTTTGTGAAAATAAATAAATACATAATTTTTGTCCCAACTGCTCATTGAATTGCAACTTACTCATTTCAATCCTCGCCAAGTGGATTTAGATTGATTTAATAGTTGAAATTGACCCATTTGAAGTCATGTCGTTGAAAGGAATGTATAAGAAGCTAGGAGAGAAAAAAGAATAAGACCAATGACTAGGAGTTGCAAATTAGGAAAAATAATGGCACATTTATTTCATGTTGTCCATTTTAATTAAATTTTATATCTAATAAGTAATTTTTTTTTCTATTTTTACTCCGAACCACATATGATGTAGTAAAGTTATTTGATTTCCTGTAACTTTTCACATATTACTTCCCACATCTTTAATTTTGTTGCACTTGTCATCTGGAACAACTTTTGATGTTTTAACTTCATTAAAATGACTTCATTGCTGCTTGGTTCATATAATTTTTTTAATACACATTATTAATATCGTTAGATATAAAACTATTTTACTGATGAAATTATATTTAAAAAAAAAGAAAAATGTTTGTCTCTTTTAAGATTAGAGCATAGCTTGATCAATGAATTAGATAAAATAAAGCTAGAGAAGAAATAGGTGGTTATACTAATAATAAATTAATACATTCTTTGCATATACTCCGCAAGTACACGGATCGTAGAAATAGTAAACGTATGGTGGAATGCGTCGAGGTGCGATGAGACTAACACCATTCTCAGCTGCAAGCACATGGGTCATCAAATAATAAAAATCCATCGCTTCAATGCGAGAGTGTCGTATTTCCTAGGACTCAAAGAAATACTATTACTTCCTCTTCGTAATCACTACTTAGTCAACTAAACAAGAGTGATTGTTAATTGCGAAGAAAACGAACGAAGAAATAATGATGAATGTTACCACTAGAACTAAAGTGATAAAGAAATGCAATGGATAAAGTAGGCCTCTGGCATGGATCCCGTGGGAGGAACAATAGCGCAAGGATGAAATGGGATATTGTAGCTATTGGCTAGGTTTTGGACCACGAGATTCTAAAGTCGGCTACAATGGAACCCCTTGTGATAACCCTAATCCCATACGGGTTCCAACTTCCGGATACCCTTACGATTGCTTTCATACAAAGAATCCCAACCAATGGTTAAACCCTTAGACGGGAGACTATCGACACCCAAAACCTCCAACATGAAGATACAATGAATTTCTTTAATCTATGTATGACCTAATACATGCAAGCATCCCGCTTTACACATAACATTCACAATTAAATTACAGAATCCATCCATTGTAGATTGAACATAAAAACCATAGATTAAACCCAAAAAAATTCAAGTCAACATGCATTAAAAGTAATGTAATCATCCATAAAAAGTCATTCTCAGAAGGTTCACAGGAGGTTGGCACTCTTGGGAGTTTAGTTCAACATCAACACAAGAAGAAATATAAGATTTATATCAAAACAATGAAAGCTCATAGTAAAACTCCCTATATGTAGACTACGGATGATGAAAGCTCGCCGGATATACACGTTGAGCTTCTTAATGGTTCTCTTGATATATTCTCTCTTCTTCCTTCAATCCCTGCTCAAATCTCCTTTTCCTAATGAGTACATGTATTCGATGAGTATGGAATTGTGGTGGCCAAAATTCCTTCGAAAAACCTTAACTTCGCTTTTTATAAGTTCTCGGGTGTGCGGGTATGTGTGCCACCGAATGGAGCAGGCACAAGACTCAAATTGGGGCTTAAAAACCAAGTCTGGGCAAAGTCATGGCTCACACAACCCCCAGTTGGGGCTATTGTGTACTTGGCTCGGTTCGGTTCTTCTTTTTTTCCACGTTTGGTGCTCGGGGATTATTGTAGTCTTTAAAATTTGGTAAAATTAACCCCTAAACCACTATCAAATGCTTTTCCAAGTTCTGAGTAATCTTTAGATGCCATAAAATGAAATTAATACAAAACACCCGTAAAAGGCCATCGATATGTCAAAAATGCATGAAAAGTGCATGAAATGTAGTGATGAAACATAATTTATTTAGACACTTATGAAAGCACCCAAAGGTCGAGTTGTTTATTTCTTAAGGACCAGAGCTCCTAAAACTAGTGAACCTCTTTCATCGAGCTAGCCAAATCAAATAGTGGTTGCTAGCCCTAATTCAGAAAATTAAGACTTTGGACATCGGAACAAGAAATGATATGAGAACATGGTATCTACGATACAAATTCCCTCTAAAATAGCTATCATTATTCCTTAGATTGACTTTACGTTGAGTGTTCGGCAACCGTAGAGAAGTAATGTGGTCTCGTTGGTCCAACTAACCAACCCTAATCTTGTACCATAATACCAATAATCCTACAATTGTATGCATTTGCATTGAGTACATCTATTAGATTCAACCCTAATCCGGAACATTTGATATCATACATCCTATCTTTAGGCATGTACTTAACTCCTATTATCTATGCCAAGACCTTATATGATTGATTTCTCAATTCTAATCTTGCAATTTAAGTGTACAATTGGGCTCTCGGGCAAGCAATTACAAGCATGAAGCAAATATAGATGATTTGTAAAACAAACAATGATTCAATATGTAAAATAGGGAGATCAAATTACAAGTTCATCTAGAGATTCATAGAATAGAAATAAAGGGATAATCCAAAACTAGAGACATGAATAGAAGTATAGTAAAAACTCCCTCAATGCTTTTCCTTATAGGATGATAGAATCTCCCGATTGGAGTCGATTTCACTATCTAATCCATTATCCAATGAGCAGAAGGAGCGGCATCAATTCATCCTTGAAAGGCTTTCCTAGATCTCCACGTGAAAATCTACCAACCGATCGAACTCTCGCTAAAAGGTCCCAAATGAAACATAGATCTCGAGCTTTAAACTGCAGGTAAATATATCACTCCCCGATCCACAGGATAGCCTCGTGACAACCGCTATGGCAATCTAAGGAGGGATAACCATCTCCCCATCTCAAATCTCCTCAAGGCTTACTATTTCTTGTAGTTATACAACACAAATGTAAAACATCTAACAGGGACAAATGGAGTGTAATAATACAATAGAATACATATAACATTCAACATGATAATAGGGTAAAACAAGAGGAAGTATCGGATCATAATACATAACAAGGTTCCAAGGACTCATTAGAGTTACAAGTCAAAACATGAATTACTAGTGGCTCCATGGCCTGTTACAATGCAACCATGACAAGATGTTATAAAGACTTGGGTAAGCATACACACTACTCAGGAAGGTGACTCTAAGAATCGCCTAACACCACGCCAGCTCAAGCCGTATCTAAGCTCTAGAGCCTGAAAAGAGAGGTTTTGATGAGTAAGAAAGTCACTCGGCAAGAGGATGAGTATAGCTCTAATTGGTCCTTACATGAGTTCAAAAAAGTATAATCCATAAATAGAAGTTTGGCTTTCTTTCTTCTTGGGAATCTGGGTAGACAATTTAGATCATCTAGAATTTCCTTAATTTTGATAGTTCTTTCAATGCCAAATTTCTAGTTCTAAACTCATATAGGATTACGTGTAGGTTTATACTTCAATTCTCTTTTGTTAATCCCTTACTCTTCAGTACTACTTTTGACTTATCTTGGCCTTCTATAAAATATCTACATTTTTAAGGCTAGTATTATTTTTGCCCCAAAGTATACGGATCTTGCTAAAAAAGCCTCCATCTAGTGGTAAATAAATATAAGCTCCACGGTTGTGAAATTAAAGCAATAGCAAAATTTATGAAAGCCTTTGATTTCAAGATTTAACTTAGAGCATTCATGACTAAGGAGATCAAGGAATTTAAACTTTTGAAAGAGTTTCAAGCTAAGGTCGAGCATATAAAGGCTTTAAGATTTATCTACGGGTCATTACCACAAATTCCAAGCTTAATATCCTCAAGTAGATTTTGAGGGTATTCTTTTATAATTTTCTCTTGATTTTGACTCCTTTGAAGATCCAAAATAGTATCTTTATGCTAGTGAACCTTATGCTATAATTATCAACAATAATGTTGATATCCTGAATTGCCTTTTTGATTCTTTATGATTATTGAAGAATTTCCTTCCCTCCTTCATCCTATACTTGCAACCTTAAGGACTTTCATGTGGTACTTTTCTTTATTTCCCCTTTTTCTAAAATAAAAATCTTTGTAAATCATGGTCTTTGTTTATGTGAAGTAAACATTCCATCTTGCATGTTGAGTTTTTGTTAAATGCTTTATCGCCGTCTACTTCTCAAGCTAGTTTTTTTCTTTATTTTTGATCTTTTGACCATTGTTTTTCTAAAATTTACTAAGGCCCATGTCTTGGCCTTTTGGTCCAAAATTCCATAATAAAAAGTACACATTATTAACTTCGATTAGGTTTTGAAGACATAGTTGAAGAGTTAGGACTCTATTTCCTATGAAGCCTCCCTATCTTGCATCCTATAGCAACTTTTTATTTACCTACCCAACCTAGAGAGTCATTGCGTAGTCAAATGGTCATAGTAAAATGCATTAATATGTTTATTCAATTATCTGTGCCTGTACTTCTCCAACTTCATACGAAATCTCCTTCGGATTTATTTTCCAACAAGCATGAATTTCCATTAAAAGCCATCAAAAATCTTCTTTGGGGATCTCTACATTCGCTGAAATGGATTATAAATATCAACTTAGAAGCATATCCTGATAGAACTACCTTTAAGATTTTTCATTTGGTCACCTAATTTAGGATTTGTTTCTAGCTAATTGGATTTCTTATTTCACCCTAAAACCCAATTGTGTTGTTAGCAAATCTTTCAAAAACGGTTGTTCTCATCTACGAAAGGACCGAGAGAGTTATTCGATGACTGCATGAGATTTGTATTTTTCCTATTCTAATGCATGTGCTTGATCAAAGTTTTGTTATCAATATATCCATTTTGATGTTTCACTAGGTATTTTGAGTGAATACACAGGGTAATAGATTTTTGGGGCAAAGAGAAGCAAAAATAATGCATTTCGAGTGAAACGAGCACAAGAGAAAAAATCCGAGAGCCGCATAGCCGAAGCAAGGGTGTGTTGCGAGCGTGCATAACATTGGGAGAATAATTTGGAAGAGCACATCCATTAGCAATAGTCGGGTGCCTAGAGCACTATTGTGCTTAAGAAGCAAGGACATGCTCGAGGATGTACAAATCTCTCGGAAGCCAACAGTTTGTTAGAATCAAGCCAAGATTCCACAGAGAAAAGCATTGGTGTGCTAACCAATAAGCCCTCTTGTGCACTAGCATGATACTTGCAAAATAAACGCGAAAGTTAGGGTTTGGAAGGGATCTTTTGACAAAACGACCGACAAACTGCTAGGGTGAGAGAGGAGAGCTTCAGGCGACTCTACGGTAGTGTATTGCCATTGTTTTTAAGGTCCTTGTAGCATCTTAATCGGCTAATAGGCCTTCTTTATTCTTCATCCCATCACATCTGATTAGAAAAGTTGAAGGGAGTTCATCATGATTTCTCATTTGTTTTTGTATCTTGATTGTATTTGTTTACTTTAAAACATGAGAGGCTAAATCGTCATTCAAGTGCTTTGGACCAATACTCCCTTGATAACTTGTATTGAATTTTCTAGTCTTATATATATTGGCTTATGAGTTTGCTTGTGAATCCACTTTGTTGCTTAATGCTTGCAATTTGTATTATGTGATAGCCCCTAATTGCATACCCGATTGGCATGGTGACGATTAAGAAATCCACCATGTTAGGTCACACTTGGAGGGTGGAGGTTGAGTGTTTCATGTGGATAGTGTGTATGGTATTGAAATCATCGGAGATTGAGTATACGCTAGAAATAAGGTGTATGGTGTCAAACTCCTATGAAGATCGAGTGCATGACTAGAGGTAGGTGGCATGGTGTCGATTTCCCCAAATTAGGGTGAAACCTAATAGAGGCTCTCATAGAGTGTGGCGCAATCATAGGGTAATGTTCTATTTACCATGTGGGATTAGGGTTGATTGCCTAGATCAAAGGGATAAACTATTCTAGGAGACTCCAAGGTCCACGAAGCTTTATCATTAACCAATATAAGGAAATTTGTGCAAGAAAGTCTAGAGCGGAGTGAGTCAGAGGCATGGCCTCACCCCTTGAATTTTCTCGGAGATTGTCACCTTCATCTTTACTTTTTTCTCACCAA
Organism: Dioscorea dumetorum; assembly: GCA_902712375.1. NCBI lineage: Eukaryota > Viridiplantae > Streptophyta > Magnoliopsida > Dioscoreales > Dioscoreaceae > Dioscorea > Dioscorea dumetorum. The sequence goes on along the minus strand of CACTHL010000549.1, from coordinate 6,889,107 downwards.
TTAGTATTAGCGATCTCCGCTAAAGTTCATATTCATTGTAGTTGATTTTTTTGTCTTTTCCATATCCCTAGTGTAGAAGAGGCATCGCCTATGTTCCCTTAGTGATTCTCGAGGTAGAGGTAGAAGAGAGAGTTTCTCCAATATCTCACCTAGATTAAAGTTTGGGCTAATCACACGCTTCCGCTCTTTTTCTCCTCTACCTTTTTGGGCATCTTTGGCTATCTTAATTTTCCAAATGCCAGATGTACTTTGAACTTGGTTAGGATTAATCTCTATCTTTTTTCTTGTTTTCAAAACCCATAGATCATTTGCTCAGATCGGTGATGAAAGATTAAAGATGTCAAGGTCTACTTGGTTATACTTATGATATCTTCTTTGTAACAAGCATTTTTATTATGCCTTTTCTTCTTGTAATTGCTAACAATAAGGTTTTCTCGTGTCTATATGAATCGTATCTGAGATATGCTTTTCATTAACTTAAGCACTTCCTTTTCTATTTCATGGTTTTCCGCAATGATTTCAAAGATTCTTTAAAATTTGTTTGCATTATAAGAAATTATGCTTCACTTAATTACTCCCTGTAAATGACTTTCGGGTATAAATATTCTTGGTAAAATGGATTATTTATGAGAACTACCTAAATGGAACAATTCTATGACCCCTTACTCATCCTTCTATTTGATTATTAAAAACATAATATTGTCATCATATCTAATTGCTTTGTCTCATCCAGGCTTGCGTAAGGTAATAATCAACTATTCATTTGATTACATCGGCATCTATTTTCCTAACTTGTGTGAGGACAAGTTATCACTAGAGCTTGTGTGATTTGTTAGGTAATCATATTTTGACGTTTTGAACCCCATAGAAAGCAAGCCTATTAGACTTTTAGGAAATCCTCCTTGAATCAAGAATGGGGTGGAGTCACTACACTAATTGATGAGTGCATGAAATACATATTTTTCTTATTATAGATGCATGCACTTAATCGAAGTTCTAGTGTTATTTTCTATTTTTAAGTGCTTCATAGGGTATTCAGAGTAAAAAGTGAAGGGCAACATGCTTTAGTTTAAGGAGATGTGAAAACGATGCATTTTTGAGCGAAATTAGCATCAGAGAACAACTCTGGAGAAAAGCACAATATTAGCAAGGGCGTGTTGATGGGTTTGTAGAACATTGGAACGAATACTCTGAAGAGCACATCTAGCATGAGTTAGGTGCCCAAAGCACAACCGTGCTTGAGAAGCACAAGTTTGCTCAAGGAGATGCAAATCTTTGGATGCCAAAAGTTTGCTCTGAACCAAGTCAAAAGCTTGCCAAAAACGTGCACGGTGTGCACACCCAAAAACACGCCCATGCAATAACTCGATACCTGCAAATAAAACCCAGAAATTAGGTTTTGGTGAATCTGTTGACAAAATGTCAAGGGGGATACTAGGGTTTGAAGGGAGAGCTTGAGACAACTCTACAAGAGCCGATTGCAATCATTATCGCCATATATGAAGCATCTTAATCAGTGAATCTGCCTTCTTCAACCTTGATTTCATCACACCCATTTGGAGAAGTTGAAGGGAGTTCATCATGATTTCATAAGTGTCGTTAGTTTTATATTGTGATTGGTTATTTCTTGACATGAGAGGCTAAACCGTCATTCTATGCCTCAGACCATAACTCTCTTGATGAGTTTGTATTTGATTTCTTTGTTTTATATATTGCAATTTATATTATGTGAAAGCTTTAATTGTATATCTAATTGGCATGTTGACAATTACAAAATCCACCATGGGCGAGGATGATGCACACAAAACACGGGATAATATGCCAATTCCTTGCATCACCGCAAGTGCATGGGCCATCAAGTAATATAATGAGCCCAACGGTCGGGTTATCGAACCACAATTAACAGAAGTATTAGTAGTTGCCACTTCTCTATTACTTAGCCTAATGAATGGAGTGATGTGATGACCTAATGTGCAACTAGTGATTATCACTGACAAGTGCGCAAAGGTGAAATAAGGAAGATCTCACTTGATAAAAGTGGGGTATCCGGATAATGTTCCCCTTAGGATTAAGGTATTAGATACTAGATCCACAGAGTGTTTCTAGATGTAGTAATTGAGTCATGCGCATCCTAATGTATACCGATCCTTGCCTCCAAAGTACCAGTAACTAGCCCACTAAGAGGTCCTAGTGGAGAATTCTCCTGGCGCCTCGCGCCATATATGACTGCTTAGTGCTTTAAGGATGCCAAATATATAACTGATTCCTAAGAATAGATCCAACCCAGTCTCCAGGCGAAGGATCCCTAACTCTCTACGAGGTTTAGGCGGAGAATTCTCTCAACACCTCACATCTAATATGGTTGTTTAGAGCTTAGGAAATACAGAGATAGAAAATATCACTTGGAAGGGACAAGGGACACTTCGTTATCTGATGGCTCACCCTTTTAACCCCATTTATGCTTGGTAATTCTAACCCAAATAGTGATCTTTCTCATCACTGGGCTAAATAAAACATACAAACCAATCAACAATAAAGTCAATAGACTATGCAAGCATTAAGAACACAAGAACGAAACTCAACAAACTGAAATCAATTAGAAACACGATGTAAATCACAACAAGATTAGAATCCTAGGATTCACATACTCAAATATCCTTTAGGGCTTTAGCTCTCTATGTAAAAAAATACAAAACAAACAATCAAAGGATGAAAGTATGTAAAAGCCATATTTATGAAACCCTCTAAATCCATGATAATGGCCTTGATAGGTAGTTTCAACATCTTGATGGAATCCACTCAGAAGCTTGGGTCACCAATCGCTTCTTTGATGCTATGACGGAGGAGGAATCAATCAAAGTTGGTGAAAAAACATCCCCTTGGTTGAAAAGAACTCCTCTCCAAATCTAGCCACCTTGCCTCTCAAGAGTTGCCAAAAGGATCCATAAAAACATAGCAAAGTGGCATTTTATAAACTGAAATCGGGAGTTCACACGGCCTCCCACACGGGCTCCCAAGAGTACCCACATGCCCTTAGTTACTATAAATGGCCGTGTGGGAGCCTGTGGGAGAGTCCGTGTGAGCCCCCGACTCATGTTTAAAAAGGCCGCTTTGCAATGTTTTTAAGGAGTTTTTCGCGGCTCTTGAGTAATAAGGTGGCTAGGGTTTAGGAGGAGTCTTTGAGTCAAAGGACATGTTTCTTCACTAACTTTGATCGATTTCGGCTTCGTCATAGAGAAAAAGAAGCTGATAAGTGCTATTTTATCCATATTTTACAGATCATTTGTGGCACTTATCGAACCCTAAATTTTAGATTGTGGTGATATTGATACTTAATTGTTCTATTATATTCCAAAGGTGAAGAAAAACACAATAATAGCCAGAGGATTGAAATTGGGAGCAAATCGGCCTAAAAATGCAAGATAATGAGTTACACGGGTAAAGTACAAGCCCGTGTAGTTTTCAGGAGAATTTTAAAGGAAAAGGCACATCACGTGCCATCAGTGCAGCCCCTGTTTTCTATCTCCCAATTTGGTGTTAGATGGCCATGTAATGGAAGTACACTCCTCGGTATATTTGATGAGCAATGGAGCATGTCCCAGACAGCTACACGGGTGAAGGAAGATTACACGACCATGTAGACCTCGAGCACAAGCCAAGGGAACAACCTGAGATTTACACGATCAAGAGAATATTTGATGACAATGTAGTTGCCCGTGTATATCACAGATGCTATTATTTAGGTTTTCTTGGGAGTTATACGGGCAAGTACACACCCGTGTACCTACCGGTGTACCGGTTCATGATCTCCAAGTATAAATAGCTTGTTGAAGAAGTAGAAGGAAAGTTTGATGTGCCGATTTCTGGAGAAGAAATAGGGTTTTCTACAGGAGAGAATACCTCTGGAGGTGAAGGACGAAGAAAGTTCAAGGAAATCGTGGGGGACTCATTCGCCGAAAATGAGTGCAGCTCACAACTGTTATAAAACCATCATAGCCATAGAAGGGGGTTTTTCTTTCGATGTTTATGTTTTATAGGATAGAGATGAACTCTGTTTTGATGAACATAGGCCTCATGGAAGGCTAACTGCCTTGGGTGCCTGGATTAATGTTGTTGGAAATATTTTATGTGTTTTGATTGTCTTTTTAATGTAGGTTACCTCATGTTTTTCTTCGATGTGTATGTTTTCTAGGATAGAGATGAACTCTGTTTTGATGAACATAGGCCTCATGGAAGGCTAACTTCCTTGGGTGCCTGGAGTAATGTAGTTGGAAATATTTTATGTGTTTTGATTGTCTTTTTAATGTAGGTTACCTCATGTTTTCCAGATTCATTCATGTTCTATTGATTGATTTGATGTATCGAAAAAGATTTTACCATTATATTATCACCTGAGTATTGAGAGATCTATGTTATTAGAATACCTATGAATGAATAAGTATTGATAAACTCCCGCCAGAAATAGTGGACGGGTCACATGCTTTTCGGCTAGTATTCAGTAGTTCATCGTCGTCTCTTGATATGAGAATCCTATTCTTTTTTGCATAGAGTTAGGGCATCTCGAGAGAGTACCTAATTCACCTTCGATTCTCTAAATGCTAATTTATCTCAGTTAACCTAACTTAATTTGGAACCTTATTTTAATTGTAAGTTCCTAATAAAGTTAATCCGGGAACTATTCATTCCTATCGATTCTCACTTTCTCTCTTTAATCATATTAATCCCGTTCCTTCCTCTATTTTTCTTTTTTCTTAATAATAAATTGTTATTTCTACCTAGATAATAAGAAAAAGGGTGAGTACATGATGGGTCACCCTCAAGTGCACGGGGTCGTTAAGTAATACCCTATGCGTGATACAAGGGTCGTATTCCATGGGCCTAAGGATTTGCTATTACTCCCCCTTAGCCTATTTCCTAACCTAACATTCCCAAAGATGTGAGGTAAAATACTAAAAAGGTAAACTAACAAAGATGAAATTAAGGCTACTACACACGATTAGCAATCAAATGAGATATCAAAGAAGAGAAATGGTGATTTGGACAAGGAACCCCCCTAGGATTTTCATGAAGCACAAAACTAAGGATGGGGTGGAAATTGTGATGGTGGCTTGGGCCAAGAGAGTCCTAAATTAGGTTAACCCCAAATCCCTTGGTGATTAACTTGATAAGTGCTTGTTTGTATATATTTTATAATATCAGTTTACATGCATTGAGCATCACTTTTATCAGGTTCTATCATTGACAAGATGTATTTTGTGTTCTTTTGTGCAAACAGGGCTTTGGAGACATGAAGTACAAGAAGAAGCAAAGATAGGGTGTGATGACACATTTCAAGGCCACAATTAGAAGCTGTGTTCATATGCATGGGGGGTTGCCGACTTTCGAAGGAGTCCATGTCATTACACAAACCGAAAGGGCACAAAGGCAGTAGTACGTCCATGTCCCAGCTTTCGTACCCAAGCAGAAGAAGGTTCTTGAAGATTTCAAAGGATAGGAAGCCACGCACCCTACCACACGAGCGTTTGCCCGACCGTGTGGACCCAAAGGAAGACTTCGGGGGGAAAATACCTGTAGCATTTAATGTAGCAAAGTACAATCTGTTCACGACCCGTGTGGATTTTCCACACGGGTGTGTGAATACCCCTCTCGGATGCCCGCGTGAAGCCCCGAATTCAAATTATAAAAGCCGCCTTGTGATAATGTTTAGGGATCGTTTCGGCTACTTTCAAGAGGCAAGGCCGCTAGGGTTTGGGAAGAGTTCTTTGCGGCTTCGGTAAGCTTTCCACACCAACTTGGATCGATTCTTCCTCCGTCATAGCATCAAGGAAGCCATCGGCGACCTAGCTTCGGAGTGGATTCAATCCAGGACGTGGAAGCTACCCATCAAGACCATCATCACGGATTTAGGGGGTTATTCTCTATGTCTTTTGAACTTGTTTATCAATTTATTATTTGTTTTGTGACTCGTTCCATGGAGAGCTAAACCCCTAGAGGGTATTCGGGCATGTAAACCCTAGGGTTCTTATTTTCATTAGATTTACATTGTGTTTCTATTCGAATTTACTAGTTTGAGTTTTACTCTTGAGTTCTTAATGCTTGCTTGTGGTTTTGATTCTATTATTAATTGCCTTGCATGTTTTATTCAATCTAGGGAAGAGAGAGATCACCGTTAGGTTTAGAATTACCAAGAGTAAAGAGGGTTGAGAGGGTGAGCCGTGAGATAGCGGAGTGTCCCCTTTCCCTTCCGATAGATTTTTTCTATCTCCATATTCCCTAAGTTTCATTCAACCATATGTGGTGTGAGATGTTGACAGAATTCTACGCCGGAGCTCGTAGGGGGTTAGGGATCTTTCACCTGGAGGAAGGGTTGGATCTACTTTTAGGAATTTGTTATATCTTTGAGATCCCTAAAATGCTAAGCAGTTATATGTGGTATGAGGCGTCGAGAGAATTCTCCGCCGGGATCTCGTAGGGGACTAGTTATCGGCGATCTTGAGGCGGGGGCCGATATACCTTAGGATACCCATGACTTATTGTTTTCGTTCAGAAACACTTGTAATCTACATCCAACACCCTAATCCTAGGGGAAGCATTGTCCGGATACCTCACTTTTATTGATTGATAACTCTTTTCCTTTTTATTCCCTGCGCACTTGTAGTGACACTCTTGGGTTTGGCCATTAGATCATCACACACTACACTCATTAGGCTAGATAACAAGAGAGGAGCTATTACTAGTACTTCTGTTCCCTCTGGTTCGACAACCCGACCCTTGGGTCCACTTTTATTACTTGACGACCCGTGCACTTGCTGTAGCGCAAGGGATTGACACACATCACCCTGTGTTATTGCGGAATACACGCGCATTATAACCCCTAATCCCATACGAGTGTTGATCGGAATCCCTTCCGACCAACTCCTCCTATGATTGCAATGGGTACAAGAAAAACTCTAATCATGAGCAAACACTCTCTTGGGTTTGAACCTAATGTTCGGAGGGCTGTCGAGTACCTGAATCCCTTTATGTACCGACACAAAGATCCTCGTATATCTATATGAGTCTAGTACAAGGGCGCATCCTGCGTCACCAAGCACAAACTAGGAATCAAACCACAGAGTTGTCATGAAATTCAAGACATTAAAGAGCGCATAGAAAGAACCACAAACCACAAGTTTCTACAAGAGAAAACAATCATCCAACATTACATCTACAAAAAAAAACCATCCAAATATACAATGTATAAATCCTAGGGTTCATCAAGTCAAGACACCAAACAAGTTACTTCCTCATGAAGGAGGAGCACTTATACAACATCAAGAAACACAAATACAAAAAAAAGTGTGAAATACTCCCTCCAATTTGAGATCTTCTTGAATGGGTGAGGATCTTGAAGTTTTAGAAGTGGCACCACCGAGATCTCTCCACGAGCGGCTTCTTTAGTGCCTTGAATCTTCCTCCAGGCTTCCTCTCCCTTTGATTTTCTCCCTCTTGGTGAAATTTACATGTTAGATTGACCAAGATAGCCCCAAGAATGGAGGGTGGCGGCGGTCAAAAGGCCAAGAGAAAATTCACCCCTAAATGCCCTAACTTTCCTTTTATAAATGCCCCCAAAAAGGGCTTCCGGCTACCCATGCGGCCACATGGTTCTCGGGCAACTCCATGCGTGCTTCATGCGGCCTTAGTTCATCTCCATGCGGGCTCTATAGTACTTAGCCTCAAAATTCTTAGTTTATCTTCATGCGGGCATAGTTCATCTCCATATTTCGCCCACATTGTGTTTTCAATCCCGCAATGGCTTCTTCATGAACTATACAAATAAATAACCAAATCAAGCATACAACGGGCCTCGATCCATAAAAATATACATGCAACACAAATAAAATAAATGAAAATACATATAAATTTAGGCACTTATCAGCACATATATACTAAGTCCCTGAGGATGCGACCTCGCCTTATGCGAGTATTACAAAGATCTAGGGTACGCTTGAGTGCGAGTTTCTATGCATTACATATCAATCTTAGAATCTGTCGATTACGTTTTTGGGGCCGTTGCAGGAGACTTAGTTATTAGGAAAACTCTTGATTGCTAGACTAGCTATTCCCTTATTGTTTTACTATTATTTTAATTCATGTTTTCGTATTTCTGAAATTCCGTTTTGCTTTTATATTTTTCTGTTTACTTTTGTTTTTAGTGCTGATTTCTGTTTCTTCTTGTTGGCAAGAACCTGTTATATGACCTGTACTTTATCTTTAGAAGTGTGAGATTTTGATCCCGAGATTGAGAGGACTTTCAAGCGAGGAGCTAGGCAGTTGGCACGCGAATCTAAGAGGTCAGAATTAGACAACATGGCTAATAAGAAGGTCAACCAAGAACTCTAGCTAATTACTCAAGACCCACTTTGGATGGAACTCAGTCGAGAATAGTTGACCTCTTGTCGCCACAAACACTTTTGAGTTGAAGCGGGCATTCATCCAAATGGTGCAACAGTCTTGTTCTTTCCATGTTACCCAATGAAGATCCGAACACACACTTGAGCACATTTCTGGAGGTGTGTGACATGTTGCAGCTAAATGGAATCTCGAATGACGTTATCCGCTTGAGAGTTTTCCCATTTTTCTTAAATTCCAGGGCAAAGGAATGGTTGCAAACCTTGCCAAGAGCTTCAGTTACGACATGGGACCAATTGGCGAAGCTTTTTCTGACATGGTATTTTCCACCAGGGAGGACGACAAAACTCAGTCATGACATTGCTTTGTTCATACAGCAGGATGGCTAGACCTTGTATGAAGTGAGGGAGAGGTATAAATATTTATTGAGAAGATGTCTACAACATGGCCTGCCAAGATTGATGGAAGTTCAGACTTTCTACCAGGGATTGACCCTGACTATTAAGCAGATCATTGATGTTATAGTTGAAGAAGCAGTAGGAAACAAAACTCTTGAAGGGGCCCGAAAATTGTTTGATGTCATGGCCCTGAACAGCTATCAGTGGAACCTAAGCGCCAAACAAGTGAAAGTTGCAGGGGTGTATGAGGTAGATGCTGTGACAGCATTGATAGCCCAAGTGGAGGCCCTGACGAAGAAGCTTAATAATGCAACGAATCAAAAAGCAGCCCAAGCATTGGTGTGTGATACATACAAGTGGGGGACATCCCACCAATGATTGCTCGATACTTAGTGCGGTTTCATCTAGCCGGATGAAGCGGAGTTGATTATAGGTGGAGCAAACAAGCGGCGGGGCAATGCATACGAGCCACCTATAATGCCGGATAGAGGAACCACTCCAATTTCTCGTGGGGTGGTCAAGGTCAACAATAAAAACCTATTCCACCTCCTCGGGTTCCAAGAAAGAAAAACAAGTTTGGATGAGTTGGCGATGAAGTTTGTGTAGTCTATAGATTTGAAATTTCAAGCACAAGACACTCGCGTCAACTTCATCAAAGCTACTCTTTGAAACAAACAAGCTTCAATCCGAAATTTAGAGACTCAAGTGGGGTAGATAGCCGAAATTTTGTCCGAGCGACTTCAAGGCAACCGAAGGCCATCACTTTGAGAAGTTAGAAGGAGATAGAGATGAGAAAAAAAAACAAACCAAAACCTGCAGGTAGACGTGGCCATTTTGAACCGAAACCGTGGAAACGAACCGAACCGAACCGTCAAAAACCGAACCGGAACCGGCAAAACCGTAACCGTCAAAAAACCGGAACCGGAACCTTCATATAAAGTTCGGTTCCGGTTTCAGAATTTGAAAACCGTGGAACCGGCGGTTCGAACCGGTAGGCTCAAACCGGCGGTTAGATATATATATATTGAAAATATATATATATATATATATTTACCGGCGGTTCCATCTATATATATATATATATATATATATTATGTCTTTATTTTGTTAATATCATTAATAATTTATTAATTTAATTTCATGTTTAAAGATATTAACTAAATTGATTAGGTCTCGATTCCCGAACACTTGAACTTGATTACCCGATTATGACCACTAAGTTTGATTCGTAACATTAGTCCGACTTACATGCATTGTGTCATGCCAAACTTTGTTACTCATGCAATGAGATAAGTTATAACTAATTGATTATGCCGAAATTATTTGTAACAAATTAAATATGGATTTATTAAAATAATTTAATTAATAAGGAGTAGTTATAACTAATTGCTTTAATAGAGATTAATCTCAATTTTTAATACTAATTGAAATATTATTGAATTGCTTGTTTGTATTGTCTTTGAAATAGTACAATTCGAGCATTTATAAGAAACCGAACTCTGTGTCTTTGAAATAGTATTGCCAAACTTTGTATTAATACTTTTATATCAAGAATTATTAATACTTTTATTTTTTTTAATAAAATATTATATTAAATTAATTGTTGTATTTTTGTGTTTATTTAATTTGAAATATTGAATTATTTAGTTTGAAAAAAAAAGCTGAGCAGTTTGAACCGCCAAACCGAAACCGTTGAACCGAACCGCTAGAATGGGAACCGGAGACCGAACCGGAACCAAACCGGAACCGTCAAGAACCTTGCCCAGGGCGGTTCGGTTCCGGTTCAAGATTTTTTTGAACCGAAACCGGCGGTTCAGGAACCGGAACCGGCGGTTCCTGAACCGTGGCCATGTCTACCTGCAGGCACTAAGAAGGCACGGACAAAGAAGGTGGTTTTAAAGGAATATCAACTGAGAATTCCCTATCCCTCTAGACTTAAACACAGGGAAACTGATGAGAAATTCAAACGGTTCCTGGACATGTTCAAGCAATTACATCTCAACATTCATTTTGTAGAAGCATTAGCTCAAATGCTCAAATATGCCAAGTTTATGAAAGACCTTCTCACTAACAAGAAAAAGCCTGGAGAGGTGTCCACAGCAACCTTGAATAAGGAATGTTCGACAATTTTGAAGAATAAATTGCCTAGGAAGCTAAAAGACCATAGCAGTTTTATTATCCCATGTATAATTGGTGAATCTATAGAAGAAAGTGCACTGGTAGATCTGGGGGCGAGCATTAATGTAATGCGCTATAATATCTTCAGGAAGTTGGGGATTGGTGAGCCAACCCCAACTAAAATGACTATCTAATTGGCCAATCGATCAATTAGACACCCAAGAGGTGTAGTGGAAGATATCTTGGGTAAAAGTAGATAATGTGATCTTCTCAGTTGATTTTGTCATTTTGGGCGTAGATGAAGATGTTGAGGTACCCCCGATCTTGGCCCACCCATTCCTGGCCACTTTGAGAGCCTTAACTGATGTGAATGAGGGTCAGATGATCCTAAGGGTTAGTGAAGAGCAAGTTGTCTTCAAGCTTCCTAGGGCAATGAAGCACGCTATATGTGAGAGTGATTCGTGTTTTGCTATTTCTATTACTAATGATGTTATTGTTGAATGTGTATAGGAAGTGATGGATGGGAATCCATCGCATGCGGAATTTGACTTAGCTGGAAGTTATGATCGAGAAATGGAAGAAATGATCATGATCCAAGAAGGGCTAATGCTGTAGTCTCCTGTGTGGAAAGAGAAGAAGAGATTTCTACAACATATTGAGGAGTCTTCATGGATAAATAAGAAGGAGCTCTCACCACAACCTGATCCAACATACTATCTTGGTGAGATCTATCGACACTCTGCTTGTTGTGATTGGTTTGGATGTGAATTCGATCCTAATTACAAGGAAGTGCTCCATCTTCATGAGCTTCCTTGGATGCGCGAGGTACGCCAAGCTAGAGACATAAAACAAATACTTATTGGGAGGCAACCCAAGTTATTTCCTTACATTCTCAATATTTTAGTTTAGCTTGTCTATTTTTGAATAAAGCCTGTTGGAATGAATTTGTCTAAAATTGGCATGCAATTAGGTTAATGTTTTTCGCATAATGTGGCCCAAATTATTCTATGATGTAGTTGCTAGGACATTTATGTGAATTTATGTGGACTTAGGATGAGCTAAGAGGACAATTTTGTCCTGCAAGCAGTACACGGCCACCTACACGCCCGTGTACTAGCCCGTGTAACTTACAGGTTATGAAAACTTTATACTGAATTCAAAAACCTATAAGTTACACGGGCTGGAGAAGAGATACATGGTCGTGTTCCTTGCCGTGTAATTCTCAGGCTTTAGAGTGAAATTATTTTGCTCGGGACAGTGAGTTACACGGCCTGGCGTATTATTACATGGGTAACTACATGGTCTTGTAAAATTGCCTGTGTAACTTGGAACACAGCCGTGTAACCTTGGAAGAGAGAGTTGAACAGTGTGCATTGGTATACGATACATGGGCATTACACAAAGTACATGACCATGTACTTGCTCGTGTACATAGCGGAGTTAAGTGCACCTGTTCATTTTTCTCTCCACTTCACTCTTGTTCCTCACTTGACTAGCGAAAACTCTTCTCCTCCTCACTTCGTTAGCATTCCTCGATTGTCCTCTAGACCCCACCAATACATTTTCCAGCCAATGATTAGATTTGGGTCATCACCGTCTCTCCTCCCTAACCTTTTTCTTCACCAAACCTAGCGGTGAGTTATTTTCAATTAAATCTCGGTGATTTCTAGCTTGTTTTGTTCATTTCTTGAGGTACACGGCCAGAACATGGGATACATGGGTGTGCACGCGCCCATGTACCTCTTTGTTACACAAATAGAGACGAGGGTTTCTGAGAGGTACACAACCCAATTTGGTGATACACGGGCGTGTTCATGCCAGCGTAACTTACAGGTTGGAGACCATACTTGCACACCGCAAGTACACGGGCACTGCTTGATCTATATGCCCATGTACTTGCCCATGTTAATCTCTATCTAGATTTTCTAAGTAAAGAGTACTGAGATACATGGCGGTAGACAGAGATACACTGCCGTGTACCAGGATGTGTAATTCACTGTTTCACATTTTTGCATGTTTTACTCTAATCTTTACTTGTTTTTCTTGTGAAGGGATGGTGACCACGAAGAGCATTGCTCACCCGCAGAAGCGACAGCGGGGAGAGAGGAGGAGGACAACGACGACTCGGAGGAGACAGAGTCTGAGCACAAGAGGTCCTTTAGCTTAATGAGCCCATCGCCCTTTGTTTCACCCGCAAATCTTTGCCTCGGGAGATGCACTTTGATTCATTCTACCTTTAGCTTACTTTTGTACTTTTCAATTTTGCATTTAGCAAGGGTCTCATCCCTACTACTTTTGTACTTATTTTCTCTATATTTTAGTTTTCGTATTTTACACTTGATGTTGTTATTTTTATTTTCCTGTTTACTGTACTAAACTTCTGTCATACAAAGGAGTATGTGAATCACTCATTCATACTCCCTCATTATCCTCTCTACTTCAACTCCAAATTGTTGTACTTAGAAATGGGAGCAACACCCAGGATTTATCGACAATACTTACCAAATTTCTCCGGAGAAGTATTGGTTTTTTTTTTACCCTTTCCTTATGCTTTGATGAATATTGTTCTTGTCCTACTTGTCCTACTTATATGCCCTAACGAGAGGAAAAAGCTACCTTATTAGGATGTATGAAAGCTACCTTTTTGTTCATTTTATTTATTTATTTATTTTTGTTTGAATAAAGTGGTAGAAACCTACCACAAGTGTGAAATTGTTATGTCTCTAAATAATCCATCCTTTGTGAGTAAGAAGGTTTATTAATTTGGATCAGTTGCACAAATAAGGAACACTTCAGATAGGGCATACTTACACTTGTGATGAATGATAATGTTAAAGTTTTTTTGTTGTCTTGTTTCAAGTACTCTTGAGAATGTCAATATTCTTTAAAGCTTGAGATTGAGCACTTATCTTCATTATCACCTTTTAGCTTAAGGATAAGCAAAAGCTTAAGTGGGGGGGTTATTTGATAAGTGCTATTTGATCCATATTTTACAAATAATTTGTAGCACTTATTAAACCCTAAATTGTATATTGTGGTGATATTGGTATTTAATTACTCCATTGTACTCCATAGGTAAAGAAAAACAAAGAATGGCCATATGAATGAAATCGGGAGAAAAATAGGGCAAAAATGCAAGATAATGAGCTACACGGGTAAAGTACACACTTGTGTACTTGCCTGTGCAGTTTCTTGAGAAATTCTGAGAAAAAGGCACGTCACATGCCATCAGTGCAGTGCCGTTTTCTATCTCCCAATTTGAAATTACATGGCTGTCTAATGGAAGTACACGTTGTGTATATTTGATGAGCGGTAGAGTGGGCCCTAGACAACTACATGGGTGGAGGAAGATTACACGACCGTGTAAACCGCAGCAGTAGCCAAGGGAACAACCTAATATTTACATAGTCAGGAGAATATTTGCATGACCGTGTAGTTGGGCGTGTATATCACAAATGCAATTATTTAGGTTTTCCCGAGAGTTACACATGCAAGCACACACCCGTGTACCTACCCTTGTACCGGTGCGTTCTCTCCGGGTATAAATAGCTTGTTAAGAAATAGAGGGGAGTTCGGCGTGCTGATTTCCGGAGAAGAAATAAGGTTTTCTATAGGAGAAAATACATACGGAAGTGATCGATGTACGAAGAGAGCTCAAGGCAATCGTGGGAGATTCATTCACGGATGACGAGTGCAGCTCACATCTGCTCCACGACCATTATAGCCATTAAAGGGTTTTTCATTCGGTGTTTATGTTTTTTATGATATAGATGAACTCTGTTTTGATGAAAATAGACCTCATGGAAGGCTAACTTCCTTGGGTGCCAGGATTAATGTAGTTGGGAATATTTTATATATTTCGATTGTCTTTTTAATGTAGATTACCTCGTGTTTTTTATATTCATTCATGTTCAATTGATTGATTTAACATAACGAGAGATATCTTACCATTATGTTATCACGTGAGTGTCGAGAGATCTATGTGATTAGAACACCATTGAATGAATAAGCATTGATGAACTCCTACTAGAAATAGTAGAGGGGTCATCGCCGTCTCTTGACATGAGAATCCTATTCTCTTTTGCATAGAATTAGGGTGTCTCGAGAAAGCAGCTAATTCACCTTTGATTCTCTCTGTTCTGATTTATCTTAGTTAACCCACCTTAATTTGCAATCTTATTTTAATTGTAAGTTCCCAATGAAGTTAATCTGGGTACTATTCAATCCTATCTATTCTCAGTTTCTCTCTTTAATTGTATTAATCATGTTTCTTATTCTGTTTCTCTTCTTCCTTAAAAATTAAATGTTATTTCTAGATAGATAGTAGGAAAAGGGTGAGTACATATATACTAAGTCCTTGAGAATTCGACCTCGCCTTGTGCGAGTATTACAATGATCGAGCGTACTTTTGTGTGCGAGTTTCTATGAATTAGATAGCAATCTCAGAATCTGTTGATTAGAAGCCATCAGCAATCCTAGCTTCAGAGTGGATTCCATCAAAATATTGAAATTTCCTATCAAGAGCATCACCACAGATATACGGAATTTATTTATATAGATTTTACATACTTTCATCCTTTGGGTGGTTGTTTTGTATTTTGCTCCATGGAGAGCTAAAGCCCGAGAGGGTGTTTAGGCATGTGAACCCTAGGATTCTAATCTTGTTCTGATTTATGTTCTGTTTGTAATTGATTCGAGTTTATTGAGTTTCATTCTTGTATTTTTAATGTTTGCTTGCTCTATTGACTTGATTGTTGATTGGTTTGCATGTTTTATTTGCCCTAGTGACGAGAGAGATCACCATTTAGGACTAGAATTTCCATGAGTGAAGAGGGATAAGATGGTGAGCCGTGAGATAACGAAGTGTCTCCATTCCTTTCAAAGTGATATTTCCTATCCTTTTTTCCCTAAGCTCTAAGCGACCACATGGGGTGTAAAGTGTTGAGAGAATTCTCCGCTGGGACATCGTAGAGGGTTAGGGATCTTGGACCTATTTTTAATAATCCGTTATATCTCTGGGATCCCTAGAACACTATGTAGTCATATGTGGTGTGTGGCGTCAAGAGAATTCTCGGTCGAGACCTCGTAGGAGACTAGTTACAGGTGGTCTGGAGGTAGGGACCGGTATACTTTAGGATACCCATGACTCAATTACTCCATTTAGCAACACTTTGTAAATCCAGTGCCCGGATACCCCATTCTTATTGAATGAGATCTTCCTTTATTTTATACTTGCATACTTGTTAGTGACAATCATTAGTTTGAGCATTAGGTCATCACATCACTTTATTCATTAGGATAGATAATAGATAAATAGTAATTAGTACTTATGTTTCATGTGGTTCGACAGCCCGACCCGTTGGGTTCATTATATTACTTGATAACCCGTGCACTTGCGGTGATGCAAGGGGTTGACACATTACTCTGTATTTTGTGTGTTAGAAAATAGGTTCGGCAGATAACTTAGTTGACCCACATACTAAGACACTATCACAGACTGTACTGGAACGACATCTTGAGAATATATGTATTAGATACCATAGTAGTTCGCGTTGAGTGCAAGTGGGGGATTGCTTGGAGTATGCCCTCGAATGCCAACGAGGATATTTATATTAGGGCATTCCATTTGTATTATATGTTTTTGTTATTAATAATAGGCATTGTTTTATCCACCAGGCTTTGTTCCTTACCTACTTCTCACTTAAGAAGTCAATTGTACGACCTTACTTAAACAGGATTTGCTCTATAAGTTCGTATAATTGAGTATATGAGTGCGAGGGAGACAAGCAACAAAGCCTGGTGGATAAATAAATGCCTATTCTTAATAACAAAAACATATAATACAAATGGAATACTCTAATACAAATATCTTCAATGGCATTCGAGGGGCATACTCCTAATAATCTCCCACTTGCACTCAATACCAACCATTATGGTATCTAATACTCATCTTTTCAAGATGTCATGCTAGCATAGTATGTGATAGTGGCTTAGTAAGTGGGTCAGCTAAGTTATCTACAGAGGCTATTTTCTGCATGCCTACATTGCCTCTTCCAACAATCTCTCGAATGATGTGATACCGCCGCTCAATATGTTTGGATTTGTTGTGAGACCTTGGTTCCTTTGCTTGCGTGATGGCTCCATTGTTGTCACAATAAAGAGGCAACGAAAGCTCTGCACTTGGAACCACTTGAAGTTCTAACAAGAACTTCCTGATCCCAACAGCATCTTTAGCAGCCTCAAAAGCAACCACATGTTCACCTTAGTAGTGGAATCTATAGTGGTACTTTGCTTGGGACTTTTCCAGCTCACTTCTCCACCATTGAGAGTGGATATGAACCATGAGGTGATTTTTGTCATCAACATCAAATTGAAAGTCTGAATTTATACAACCATCCACTCTTAACTCTCCATTCCCATAGACTAGAAGCATATCTTTAGTCCTTCTCAAGTAGTTCATAATACACTTCACAGCTATCTAATGCTCCTTAGCTGGGTTACCCTGGAACCTACTTATTACACTAACCGCATACGCAATGTCCAGTCTTGTACACAACATAACATACATCAAACTGCCAACCATAGAGACATAAGGTACCATGCACATCTCCTTTTTGTCTTTCTCGCTCTGAGGATTCATAGACTTGGAGATATACACTCCATGCTTTACAGGTAGAAGCCCTTTTTTAGAGTTTTCCATCCCAAATCTCTTCTGGACTTTTTGTAAATAAAGGGCTTGGGATAGCCCCATCATCTTATTCGTCCTATCGCTATAGATACGAATTTCAAGGATATATGTGGCTTCTCCTAAGACTTTCATGAAGAATGTGCTTGAGAACCAAGCTTTGACCAAAGTCTATATGCCTATATCATTCCCTATAAGTAGAATGTCATCCACATATAATACTCATAATGATATCTTGCTTCCATCAACCTTTTCGTAGACACATGGTTCATCTTCATTCTTAATGAAGCCAAAAGTCTTAACAGCTTCATCAAAACGAATATTCCAACTCTGGGAGGCTTGCTTAAAGTCATAAATAGACCTATTAAGCTTACATACCTTATGAGAATCAGCTTTGGGCATGAAACCCTTGGGTTGCACCACGTACATATTCTTCTCAAGGTATCAATTCAAGAAAGCAATCTTCACATCCATCTGACAAATTTCATAATCCGTGTATATGGCTATCGCGAGCAAAATTCTGATGGATTTGATCATAGCTACTGGTGAAAAGGTTTCCTCATAGTCAATGCCCTCCTTTTGACTATATCCTTTTGCACTAGCTGGCCTTATAAGTATCTACCTTGCCATCTAGACCAGTCATTCTCTTGTAGATCCACTTGCACCCAATAGGAACCATTACTTTAGGATAATCCACAAGAATCCAAACTTGGTTCGAATATATTGAATCCATCTCCCTTTGCATAGCATTTTTCCACCTAATAGAGTTTGTATCCATCATTACTTGACTATAACTTGAGGGATCATCTTCTTGGTTCCCCCTGCTACAACATACAAATTTTGCTCTCCTTGAAGTAGATAACCATATCTCTCATGTATTTGAGATACTCTACTAGATCGTCACAATGTTGGTTGTGTTACAATTGGTTTAGTTTGTTATTCTTGAATAGTAGGTTCTTTAGACGTTTCGTTATGTTCGTCCAAAACAATCATCCTACATGCTCCACCTTCTTGAATGAACACATCTTCCAAGAAGTAAGCTTGCAAAGCTACTATAATCCACTGATCATAGTGCAAGTAGAAGAGGTATCCCATAGAATCATCTGGATAACCAACAAAACGTCCTTTTAAAGACCTAGCCTCAACTTTTCTACTTTAGTCTTTTTGACATAGGCTGGACAACCCCAAATCTTAATGTGTTTAAAACTTGGTTTCCTCCCTCTCCACATCTCATTTGGGGTCTTATGAACGGACTTTGAGGGGCATCTATTAAAGATGTGTGCGGTAATGAGAAGCACATGACCCCATAAAGAAATGGGCAAGTCTATGTAGCTAAGCATAGAATGAAACATGTCCAACAAGGTTCAATTCCTTCTCTCAGCTATCCCATTCAATTGAGGAGTCCCCGGTGATGGAAGTTGTGAAACTATCCCATGTTCTTCAAGGAACAAGTCAAACTCGTCAATCATATACTCACCGCCACAATCTAATCGCAATGTTTTATATGATGACCAATTTGATTTTCCACTAAAGCCTTATACCTCTTGAACTTGTCAAGAGCTTTAGACTTGTTCTTCATCAAGTACACATAACCATACCTAGAATGATCAACAATAAAGGATATGAAATAGTGGAAACCTTCATGAGCCATCTCATTGATCAGCCCACAAACATCAGTGTGCACTAAATCCAAGACTTATACGTCCCTCTCAGGATGTGCAGTGAAAGGGTAGCTGGTCATCTTACCAAGGAGACAAGATTCACATGTCGGATAGGGATCCAATCCCAATGGACCTTTGAGTCCATCTTTCTCCAACTCGTGGATCCGTTGCTCTTTAGCTTGACCTAGTCTCAAATGCCATATAAGTTTTTGATTTATCTCATGCCTACAACATTTTTTGGTTATAGCATTCACAACACATTTATTCTGAACATTCAAGTAATACAATCCATTTAGTAACGAGGCATTGCCAACCAATTTCTTTCCAAAAGAAATATCACAATTAGTTTCACCCAATTTAAAGATATATCCTTTTCTGACTAAAACGGGAACAAAAACAATATTCTTTAACCCATTTGGTAATACTAAACAATCCTCTAACACTAGAACATGTCTAGAATATAAATCAATAGACGTAGATCCAATGTAGGTTGCCGCGACACTTTGTCGTTCCCTACATTAAGCATTACCTCTCGTTCACCTAGCTTATCCTTCTTTCTAGATCCTAATTCATAATATATACATGAGCACTTGCACCTGAATCAAGAATCCAAGAAGTGGAAAGTACAGACATTGAATAATTCATTTCAAAAACAAATCATTCCATACCTGTAGCACTGTCTACTCTGAGCTGTGGGTAATCCCGCTTCCAATGACCAGCCTCGCCACTATTGAAACATTTGCCTCTTTGATTGGAGCATTCACCCACATGAACAGCAAGGGCCTTACCAACCTTCTTACCCACTCCACCTGTTGCCTTACGAACTAAGGAATTAGGCTTCTGGACCTTCTTTTTCTTCTATGGCTTTAAGGGCTTAGAAGTAGAGATTGCCAAATCAACAATATCCTTCCTCTTACTTTTCATTTGAGACTGAGCACTCTCTAGCTTGTTAAGAAGACCAGCCAGTGTTCACTCAACATCGTTCATGTTAAAGTTGACAATAAGCTGAGAGAAGGAATTAGGAAGAGACTGTAGGATATATCAACGTGAAGGTTGTGTATATGGTAAAGTCAAGAGCTTCCAACCTCTCGATCATAGAGATCATGCCAAGGACATGCTCTCTAACATCACCACCCGCACTCATCTTTGCCTTGAAAAGCTCTCTCAATAACCCATATCGAGCAGTCCAACTATGCTCCCCATAAAGCTCTTGCAAGTGTAACAATACCAATCTCGCATCACCATCTTCTCATGAGATCATTGCAGATCACTACTGCTCATGGAAGCTAACATATAGCTCCTTACTCGCAAGTCATCCTCGAGCCATTTCAAATGGGTCTCATGTTCTTCCTTAATTTCCTTGGGTGGAGGTGCAGTAGGAATATTGGCCTCAAGAACATACCCGATTCGCTTTAAATTGAGGACTATCCTCAAATTCCAGAGCCAATCTACGTAATTGGGCCAGGTAAGGACATTTTTCCTAAGAAAAATGTTAAGTGGGTTACTAGTTATAGCGAGAAATAAACTGCAAGAAGATAAATATAAAACCATATTATTAGTCCATTTGTATTATACGCAAGTTATATTAAGGTCTTTATATAAAATTTGGCTCCCACTACTTTTTTTGCAAATCTACACTCCCACTGTAGAAATCGGAAATCCTTGTTGGTAAAATTTCATAGTGAGTGATTGTATTCTACAGTAAATCCAGTGGAACTCAACTCATACAGTATAATTGTGCCACTAGAGTTAATAAAGTGACATCCCACGCCAACCTATCCTATAGATAATCCAATTGATCTTGGCTCGTAGTTTACCAAGCCTCAACCAATGCAGTTCAATTACCCTGTGAACTATCTAAGTCAAGCCCACCAACTTCTGTCAATCTAACAATTGAATCCCAACCTCTCGACCCTTACAGTATAACAGGGGAGGAATTTGTTTTGACTGATGGCATCTAATGCACTAGAGGTTCTTTAAATTACAAGTCAATGCAAGACCCACTCAAACAGGGACGATGTCAAGCACTACTCATAACTTTAATAACCTAAAGCTTAGTGAAGAACTAGGACATCCCATGCCACTCAACTTAGTGTTTTAATTTTGGGAGAATTGAAATTAGTTAGGTCTCACATTTACATCATAGATATGTGTAAAAATATCACATACACATACATTTAATATGTCACATGCATACTATTATGAATCCTAAACCTAACCCAAGTCAATGGGCCAATTTAGAAATAACATCCTAATCTATTACATTGCTTTGCGCTCCTTACAAAACATGCAAATAGGACTTCACGCCGGGCCCCTTGTGTCGCTTGATTATATCTCCTTTAATTTATTTCAAAGAGCATATCCTAGATACAATATATTTTTTGCAAAATTTAAAGAAAATTACATCAGACTCAAAATAGTCCATTTAAATTTACAACAAAATAGGGCTTTAAACAAGCCCAAAATATAGAAGCAAATTACAACTACCCTAATATTCATGATGGTATGCCATCCATTCATTCAACACATCAAAAGAATTAAAATAATTGCATATTACATTGGTTTAGTTTCAAATTTATTTAAATAAAATTTCATAAATAAAATAACAAATATAAATAAATAAATCAATAAAATAAACTAAATAATAGAATATAATATATAACCACACATTGGTCTTTAGGGACAATTGGCACTTGGGTCCCCTGTGAGGACGCCTCGCAAGTAATGAGAGTTTGAATCCACGGGATGAGGGTGCATATATGTGAGCAAGAAAAGTAATTGGTCACTGTGTGCGTGGGCACACAGTTGCAGTCAAGGCATACACATACCCTTGTCTTAATTTAGCAGGCCCATAAAAGGTTTTACTCTTCTTTGAAAAAAAAACATTTTATTTATTTATTCATATTTATTTTTATTATTTAATCTAAATTTTATTCTCATAAATTAATGGAACCTAAATTTAGAAATCTAGACAATCATGTATAAAATCTAATTTTACCATATTTTCTTTCTAAATTATACAGACCAATGTAACATATATTTTGATCTAATATTCATCAAATCAACTAGCCTGGCTTCGATACCATTGATAGAAAATATCGCAAAATTCTACAAAATTTTGATAGCATGCAGAAGCAAAATAAAATTGTGATATTAACTAGTTGATTTGTTGAATACCCTATGTTTAATTCTAATTATAAGTAAGATTTGAAAACTTCCTTTCGATGTTTCAAGTTTTTTCTTCGATGTGTCAAATTTGTTACTTGGATCGTTCTCGATCTTCTAGCATCGAACAAAAGTCCCACACCTCTAGACCACACGCTGGAATCTATAAACAGCCTTCTCTTCCTCTACGTAATAGCGGTTAGGGTCAAAAAATAAGAGAGATTGACAAGAGAGTAAAATTGTTTTCACCCCCCATTTGGTTAGAGAGGAGTCATATTTATAAGAACTTCATAAAATATAATAAATATCATCTTATTATGGAGTTATAATAGAAATATGATTATAGGAGTTCATATAAGATGATAAATATTATCCTATTATGGAGTTATAATAAAAATTGGAGTTTTAAGACAATTAAGACAAATTTTTGTATTCAAGTCCTTGTAATTTTAATTAATTTAATTGAACTTTGAATAAAATTCAAGCTTAAGACAAAATGCTAATTCAATTTACAATTATACTTCATCTGATGAAGTAAAATTGTAAATTGATAATTTTAATACTATAGTTAAAACGAGACTGATTTTGTATTCCCATTAATGTATCTATCACACATGCTCCCACTATCCCATAGTGTTCGACTAACACTCTTGGTCAGAACATATGTCATACAAATCATAAATCTTTAATGTCCAATTAAAATTTTTTTAATTTACGAACTATTTAAGTGTACAAGTACTACTCTTGTAGTGCCCGTCTCATTGTCCCATAATGAGTAAAAGGTTTAACTTAGCACATATGGACTATATTATTCAAACTTATTAAAATGTCAACACAAGTTTTATATGAACATCAAAATAAATGCCTATTATTTAAAACAAAAACATATAATACAAATAGAATGCCTTAATACAAATATCCTTATTGGCATTCGAGGGAATACTCCCAATATTGTGTGCATCAGAACCTTATGATTCTATTAATCTAGCTATTTTTTTTATTTTTCCCACTCGACCTATGTCTGACTATAAGGGTTTCATTGCTATGAGTGCAGGGTCTCGTTTCTATCACTTTAGAGAGTAACCTGTTTTAGAGGCCTTTCTCATATATTTTACACATGTGAATGAAACATGTCTTGGGATAATTGATAAGTTGTAATTTACATACTTTCCACATGCAATTTTGTGTATTTATGCTAGTCTTCAAGGTTATTTTCATACTATTTTGGTACTTAGTTCATTTTGTTTTTCCAAGCCAATATACATGCATCTCAAGCCAAAATATGAAATTAGGAGCTAGGTAAAGCAGAATTTCAATAATAAGGAATGTCTAGAGAGATACATGGCCAAGTACACTCCCGTGTACTTTTCCCCTGTAACTTTAAAGTCTGATTCAAAAGCATCTGGAGAAATACATGTCAATGTACACACCCCTGTACATGACCATGTACTTATAAACGGACTGATTACACGACCATTCAACCTCTGGATTTAATTTTGGGGTACCTCCAAATTCTGATTACCCCTGATGATCAAGAAAATACTACTTTTATTGGCCCATATGGTACATTTGCATATAGGAGGATGTCTATCAAATTGTGTAATGCTTATGCAACTTTTCAGATATGCATGATGTCTATCTTCGATGATTTCATTGAAAATATCATGGAAGTTTCATGGATGACTTTTTTGTCTTTAAATACTCTTATGATTCTTGCCTCAAAAATTTTGAAAAGGTGTTCACACTGTGCGAAAAGACCAATCTAGTGCTTAGTTAAGAGAAATGTCATTTTATGGTTCAGGAAGGTTTGGTTTTAGGGTACAAAATTCTAAAAAAGAGGATTAAGGTTGATAAGGAAAAGATTGAAACAAGAGAAAAGTTTCCTACCCCCACCTCGATGAAGGCTATTTGAATTTTCTTTGGCCACGCAGATTTTATAGTCTTTCATCAAAGATTTTTCCAAAATCACAAGACTTTTAACTAAATTGTTAGAAAAGGATGCATATTTCATTTAGAAAATAAATGTTTGGAGCTATTTAATCTGTTGAAGAGCAAGTTGATTAATCATGATAGCTCTAGATGGGGCTTTGCCTTTTGAGCTCATGTTAGATGCTAGTGATGAGTGGTGTGTGTGTTGTGTAACCTTATACCGCAAGTGTACAGGTTATTAAGTAATAGGAGGTGAGAAAAGGGATTGTCGTAGTATCTGCAGAGATTATAGAACACTAGTGCTAATCCTAATGACACAATCTAACCTAGAATCAAATTGGAAAGTGCTGTAAAAAACTTGATGCGTGGTGTATGTGCTGTGCAACTCTATACCGTAAGTGTACAGGTCATCAAGCAATAGTGAGGTGAGAAAAAACGTTATTGTATTTGTAGGGATTGTAGAGCACTAATACTAACCCTAACAACGCAATCTAACCTGAAATCAAAGTGGAAAGTGCTGAATTCTAAGAAGCCAAGGAAAATAACCAAATTGCTGGAAAAGCAATTAGAAGAGTGATTGAATTAAAGGATGAGACAGGTGTTCGATAAAACTTCGGTTGGATTAACAAAAGAAAATTGAACTTAATAAAGATTAGATCTAAGGATAATTATACCGAAGGAATTCAAGATTATATTGAGTGCTTTCTCAATATCCCATGCTATGATAGGTCAAAACCTCTTTCAAACCTACTTTCACACAATTGCATAAAGCTCTAGAATTCCATGTTAAGAATCAGAGATGAACTATGACGATCCTAATTGGAAGGTACATGATGCCCTATCTCTAGTCCATGTCAGTGAAACCTATTCATCTATGTGTCATCTCCTCACATGGATCTCTCGATATCTAATGTGAAATCATAATGGTGAAGTCTCTCTCAATACTCTAAATCAACATCAAACAATATAGATGAATCCAACAAACCAAAGGAAATCTAAATTAAGAACAACATAAAAGTAATGAATCCAAATGATGGGTGCTATAGTGTCACCTAAAGACGTAAGTGCACTTGCCGATCAATTAGCAAAGTGTGCTAACAACAAGGTTGTCGTATTCACAGAGAAAGAGAGTACTAGTAGTTACTCTTGCTACAATTATTTAGCCTAAGTAAATAGATTATGAAAACAAATTGTGAATAAATAATGATTAAAAGAACTTGAATTAAATAAGAGAAAAAACAGATAGATTAGACTGGGTACTTGAACAATGATTCCCCCAGGGTTATATTCTAAAGCAATAGATTCTAATTATGCTTTTTAAACTACTGACGTTGAGTCACAACAAACCTAAAATTCCCTAACCCAGTTCTCATGGCAATCTAGGACTATTACTACACAAGGCTCTAGCGGAGAATTCTCTCCACAACAAAAGAAGTATGAAAGCCTTACACTCTAGGGTTCCTGCCAGGTCAATATTGACTCCCGAAAATAGGTTACTCACTCTCTCAAGATAAGCAACCCCTAATCTCATGCAACTCCTTAGCGGTGATCTCTCTCTTCACTAGAGTTACATGATCTTTCAAAGCTCACGGAAGTACAAAGGTAGGATGACCAATACAAAAGGGAAAGAGGACGCTCCTCTACCTACAGGTTGACTTTCTCAACCCTCTTTGATCTTGAAAAGCCTCACACTAATGGGTTTCTCACCACAACATTAGTAATTATCCAAAAATACAAGCAACCATTCCCTAAATTGGGATTGATAGGCAATGTAATTCAAGATCAATAACTCAACATCATTAGCATTTAGAAACATAAAAGAAATCACAATTACAATGACCCTAGGGTTTTCATGTCAAAGTCCTACAAGAAGTTTAGCTCCTCATGGAGCAATGCAATTCCAAACACATGATGAGAAATATGATTTGCATTATAAAATAACTAAAACTCCCTCTAATCCAAGGTCAGAGGTTCCATTCGAGATTCTTCCCCAAAGTTGGCTAATCGCACTTTTTAAATGGCATTGGCATTGTGGAAGATGATGCAGATAGTGAGGATAGACGCTGGCGTGATCCTTTCTTTCCTTGAGTGTCTTTTTGAAGCCCTAACCTCGCAGCCTTCTTCTTCTCAGAGCAGTAACCCTTATTTCCTTTTACCAAAATCAAAACTCCCTCTCATGAGAAAACCCCCAAATTTTGTATACCCTCACCCTTACGGGTGGCTTAAGGGGTAATATGCAGCCATAAGGATTGGGTTCTTGTTAGTTGCATGCCTTACAGTGTAGTTTATTGTAGTAAGCTTTGCCGGTAAGGTCTTCTATCTTTGTGTTATAGTCTTGCTTACGGTCATAAATGAGGGACCGTAATTTTTTCCTGACAACTCTTGCTACCACTTCTTATGAGGGTGTGTTCCGCTCGTAAACCCCTCTGGACAGCCCTTACAGTCTAACTTATGGCAGTAAGCCTTGCCCGTAAGGGTTTCTGTCTAGCTCATCTTCTAGCTATTGATATCAAGAGAGCTCCATCTTCTTTCACTTTAGCTCTTGGTTATTTCTTTTAGCTCTTGTTTGCTCTTAAGCTCCACCTAGTGCCTGCAGACATAATTCACACCTTCTTTAGCATCATTTCTAAGTAATCACTCTAATACAATATGGTTGAGTGTACAAAACGATATATAAAATATAGTGTAAATGTACACTTACCAAATTCCCCAACACTTAAGATTTTGTTTGTCCTCAAGCAAAAAGAAAACGTGACACATGGAGAGGAATAAGTAAATGACCTCGGGTAATCAGTAGTTGGAGAGTTCCACAAGTTATTAAAGGACAACAATGCGAGAATATTAAAAATTTTGAAGTCTAGAAACAAGTTGAACTCTTTCCCCAGCTGATGAGTGTGTGTGTGCCAACTCTCTCTCATTCACTCCTATCAACTTGCAAGACTTTTAAAGCAGAAATTCACGAACAACTTCATTTGAACGAGTCAAAGTGGTGGCTTCACACACCTCCTAAGGTAGCCATTTTTCTCAAGGCCCTGTGGAGTGGCTTTCACGCTTAAGGAAGGTAGTTCTTTCTACATTTGTTTTTGGGATGATTGTAGCTTTCACTCACCTAAAGAGATAGCTCTTTTTTCTCGTTAGGGCATACATGGTGTCCGACTTATCGAGAGTATCTTCCCACATCTAATAGGGGTAGCTCTTTACATTGCCTTTGGACACAATTTTTCAAATTGAGGAAAATTTTTGTTCACAGTTATTGTATTTGAAATTCAATGAACAATAAAACTATAAAAGTCATGCACAGTCTAAGTTGCTACAAAAGAGGAATTGTATGTTCAAAGTAGGTCAAAGAGCCAAGAATAGAGCAAAACTAAAAAAAAAATAGAACCCAAAAATGAATATTCTAACACGTGTCCATCCTAGACTATGGAACTCCCACTAATCATTCCAATACATCCTCATCGGTCAAACTTAGTCATGTATAGAGTGTAACAAATATGTAAACCTTCTCCCATATTTAAAATCATACATTGTGTAGAACGTATGTAAAACAATATAAAGACAATGAACATAATACAAGAGGGAAATGAAAACGACTTCTTCCCCAACTTAACAGATAATGAGTGGCTACATAGTCGGGATGGTGTTAGTTCCTTTGGTGTCTAGGGGAGTGCAGGTCCACTCCAGGTCAAGAAATGACCGAGTGAGTACCCCCTTTGTAATTAAGGGTGTTGGGTGTGGTAGAGTTAATCTTGTGAATCCAAAGACATACATTAAAGCTCAATGAAAGAAAAATACAATAAAATAAAAAAATCCATTATCAAACAAAATAAGTGCAAAATATGGCAGGTCCAACCCTTGCTAGAAATGAATACAAATGGAAATAAAAGAAAAAAAACTATCTCTCTAGCGAGTGGTCCACCTGGGCATCAGAAGTAGGGACAGGGGGTGGATTGGCAGCCGCTGGAGGGGCGGGACTAGCTGGGTAAGAAGCGTCAGGGCATGACTGAGGTTGGCCTCCATTTATGCCATGGACACCATGACTTGTAGCGGCTCAGTTTTGACCCCAAATTTGTTCCTTCGGCTTTTGGTGTGCTTTTTCTCTCCTAAAAGCTTGAGTAGAACAACTAAGTACTGAATTATCTGAAAATCAACTTGAAGACAAGCATAATTACATGAAATTACATGCATGAAAGTATATAATTCAGCATTTATCATCTGCATTGGAAGGTTGAATGGGCGCGTAACTAATTCAAGTATAAGTACACTGATACGCCCCTTGCTTATCCGCAAGTGCAGTGGTCGTATAAAGTAGTAAAGTGTACCCACTAGGTCAGATGGTCGAATCCACAGAGACTAGAATAGCTCTCGATACTTGCTTGTTTCCTAATATCTAACCGGTTCAAAAATTAGATTTGAAGTAATTAAAACTACTAAAGCAGTAAATAAAGAAAGTAGGGAAATAGAGACAGGATTTTCGGATTAAGAAATAGCAGCGGGAAGGATAATGCCCAGATTAATCCCCTCGACAAATCCAATGACTAGGCAATGATTCACGAGTTTCTACTTGGACCGTGGTGACAAGCTACGGAGGGTTTGATAGCGCACGTCCTCACTCAAGGTTTGGGGCGCACTCAACCCCTTCACTAATTTGTGCCCTAGCCAAACGGATATATTCTATCCTCTAGACAGCAGAAAGTAACTTAGGGTTAACTAGCAACTTAAATTGCGATTGTAACAACAAGGGACTAGCAATGACAATCAACGCTCATGCGGATATCGCCAAACCCCACGTCAAGTTAGCAATGAACTCAGAAAAAGGCAATTAACACAAAGATTTATAAGCAACAAAAACAATAGGGAAATCACAAGGAAACTCGTGAATCAATATCACTACAATCAAAGCATTAAGAGTCAAGGTTCAAAATCCGGAGCACCGAAAAGCAGTTAGCCCCTCATAGTTTTACAATCGATAACAAGTAAGCAAATAGAGAAATAAAGATTGTCCATTAAACTCCATTCTTGCTTCACAATCGCGTCAGAGAAAGCATTGACAATGGTTGTCTCGACGATCTTCCTTTTCCATGCTTATCTAAACTCTAGATCCGGCTTTTAGCGATGCCGACGGATGCCCTCGCGCGCACCTCCGTCTCTCCCCAAAGAAGACGAAAGATAAAAGAAGAAACCCCTTTGTAATTTAACTTTAGGGCTTAAATAACCCTAACCCAATGTAAGCACGCCCGTGCTAATAGGCGTGCTGATGATAGTGCTTGGCTCCAGAAGTTGAGAAGTGAATTATCGCACAATTCCAGTAAAACGCACGTCGCCAAGCACACCAGTGCATGTGACCATGCTTATCGAGCACACTCGTGCAAAGAGCCCTGTGACCATGATGAAACATCCCCGAAAACTTCAGTGAAATGCATGGGGGGGGGGGGTAAGCACGGCCGCACTGGTGCTAGGGGCTGTGAAACCATGCTTCTCAACTTTGTGCAAACTTAAGTAAATTGTATAGGGATCAGCATGCCCATGCTTCTAACCATGCTTCCCAGCGAGGGTATGCTTCCAACCCTGCTTATCCTGAATCTTGTATTCTAACGCTGTCTTGCGTTAGAATTCCTCTATTTTCGTTTCTTTTGCTCTGAACCCCCAATTATCTGCAACATTTAGCAAACATACCTCAAGTAGCAACGGTTTATCATAAATAAATGTTAAAAGGTCAAGTAAAAACATACAAAAGAGTATATAAACTATCTATACAAAATGCACTCATCATACACGGTTATGTACATGGGTATGTACATGGCATGTATTTCTCTGGATGCTTCTAAATCAGACCCTGAGGTTACATGGGCAAAGTACATGGGTGTGTATTGTGCTCTGTATCTCTCTGAACACTAGCCATTGTTCCCATTCTGCTCTCTTTCGCTCTCAATTCCTTACTTTGGCTTCAGATACATGTAAATTGGCCTAGAAAAACAAAAATAAACTAAGTACCAAAACAGTCTGGAAACAACCTTGAAGACAAGCATAAATATATGAAATTACATGTGTGAAAGTATGTATATTAGCACTTATCAGCTAGCCACCATATTGTCAGTGCCATTATACGTCAATGGAGAGACAAGCAATTTCAGCCTAATTCTATGCAAGCAAAACCTTAATAGCTACCCAAGAAAACTATATGACAACTAAAATGGAACTGTTAGCTGTAGTCTATGCATTTGATAAATTTCAACCTTATCTTGTGTTGTCTAAAGTTGTTGTTTATACTGATCATGCTGCTTTATGATATCTTTTAAACAAAACTGATACTAAGCCTCAATTGATATGTTGGATATTGTTGTTGTAGAAATTCAATTTGTAAATTAGAGATACAAGGGGATCTGAGAATGTAGTGGCATATCATCTTTCATGGTTGGAGAACCCAAAGCACACGAATTCATGGAAATAGAAAATCAAGGATACTTTTTCTTGAAAAGCACTTATATTTGGTGTATGGCAAATAGGATGACAACACCCCTTTATTAGCCAACCTTGCAAACTATCTAGCTGCCAGCATATTTCCTTCCCAATGGAATTTCACATCATGAACAAAAGAAGTTTGTTTTTTATGTTAAGCATTCAATTTGGGAGAATCCATTTCTCTACAATATTTGCCCGGATCAAGGGGTGCGAAGGTGTGTTTCACATTTGGAAGGTTGGGAGATTCTACGTTAGTGCCATTTAAAGGAAGTAGGACTATTACTGTACAAACAAGGCTATCAAGAAAGTTCTGGCAACAAGGTTCTTTTGGCTTTCAATGTTTCAAGATGCCTGATGTTTTATCCAACCTTGTGACCAATGTTAAAGAGCAGGAAATTTATCCAAAAGAGATGAAATGCTTCATAAGCTTTTCCACCCTTAACAATACGAGTGTTGTCGTTGACTATATGTCCAAATGAGTAGAAGCTCAAGCTTAATCTACAAACTATGCTAAATTTTTTGGTGAAATTCTTGAAGAAATTGCTTTCTCTATTTGGTATTCCATGAGCAATTATAGGTGATTGAGGTAAATATGGCCATTTTGAACTGAAACTGTGGAACCGAACCGGAACCGAACTATCAAAAACCGAACCAGAACCAACAAAACCGTAACTGTCTAAAAACCGGAACCTAAACCTTTATACAATGTTCGGTTCCGATTTCAGAATTTGAAAACCGTAGAACCAGTGGTTCAACCGGCGGTTCCAACTTGCGGTTCAACCAAAGGTTCAAACCGGTGGTTCAAACTGCTGGTTCAATAGCCAGTTCAACCTCCGGTTCCAAATATATATATATATATATATATAACGTCATGAATGATTAGATTTTTATTTTGTTAATATCATTAATTAGTTATTAATTAAGTAATTACATGTTTAAAGATATTTTAAATAAATAATTCAAGATATTAACCAAATTTATTATTGATTTGGTCTGATTCTGAACACTTGATTAGCCGATTAGGTCTGATTCGTGACATTCGTCTGACTTATATGATTGTGCCATGCCAAACTTTGTTAGTCATGCAAGAAGATAAGTTATAATTAATTGATTATGCCACAAATTATTACTAAAAAATTAAATATGAATTTATTAAAACAATTTAATTAATGAGAAGTACTTAAAAGTTAAAAAAGCTTTAATAGAGATCAATCTCAATTTTTAACACTAATTCAATTACTTGTTTACATTGTATTTGAAATAGTACGATCAAGAGCATTTATAAGAAACCAAACACGGTGGCCTTGAGTTAGCGTGTTAGACATTTGCAAGGAGATGTATGTTTCTATGAACGATATAAATGATTGGAGGGCAGACTGTAGAGAACTTTATATATATATATATATAACTAGCATGTTTTTGTGATTTATCACTTACCAAATTAATCTTTTGAGGGAAAAAACATATTCAATTCTTTAGTAGATTTCCATATTATTTTTATAATTTAATATATATGAGTGAGCAAATTTAATTGTAAACTATATTTTTTTTATAAAATGAATACATCATGAATTTATTAAAAAGTAAAAAACAAAGACTAGACTTTATATATCTCCAGGCTCCGACGATGATGCAAGCAATTAGGCATTATGTAAATATGAGAAATATGTATGATAAAAATAACATAATTACGTGGGCTTTGATTCCTTTAAAGGATACGTAGGCAGCTTGATATAATTAAGTTCAAGCCCTTTATTTTTTTATTTCTTCCCCTATTGTACTTTTATTGCAAAATATTGTTTTGAATTATTAATACTTTTATTTTTTTAATAAAATATTGTATTAAATTAATTCTTGTATTTTTGTGTTCAGGTAATTTGAAATATTGAATTATTTAGTTTAACAAAAAAAAACCTGAACCCTTTGAACCTCCAAACCGGAACTGTTGAACCGAATCGCCAAAACCGGAGCTAGAACCGAACCGGAACTGAACCACCAAGAACCTTACCTAGGCGGTTCGGTTCCGGTTCAAGGTTTTTTTGAACCGAAACCGGCGGTTCAAGAACCAAAACCGGCAGTTCCTAACCGTGGCCATGTCTAGATTGAGGAACTCATTTTTAGAATACCCTATTTGAGCTAACCATGAGCAAATATGGAGACACACAAAATTGCCACCACATACTACCCCCAAACAAGTGGCCAAGTAGAGATGACCAATCAGGGGTTAAAACACACCCTAGAGAAATATGTGCAACACAATCGAAGGGACTAGTTAGAACATTTGGATGATGTCTTTTGGGCATACTAGACTGCTTATAAGACACCAATAGGCAACACTCCTTATCAACTAGTTTATGTAAGACATGCCATTTCCCCATTCAATTGGAGCATCGAGCATAATGGGCATTGAAGTTTTTTAACTTTGATTTTAATGAGGCCAGTGGAAACATAACCTCCAATCAAATGAATTGGAAGAATGGAGGTAGGAGGCTTACGAGAACTCGAGATTGTACAAAGAACGTACTAAGCAATTTCATGATGCTCATCTTAATAAAATCATACAATTTTAAGTGGAGAATCAGTCCTCCTATTTAACTCTCTATTGAGGTTATTCCCAAGTTAACTCAAGTCTCAATGGTCAAGCTCATTCAAGATCACCCAAGTATTTCCACATCAGGTGGTTGACATTGCACAACCAGGGATAGGAACATTCAAGGTAAATGGGCACAGGTTGAAGCTATATGTGAATGGTGACTATATCACATGTGAAGCAAGGTGAGAGGCTTCAATTCCACAAGCCTCCTTGATGCACAATAGGTATGCCAAGCTCATGAAGTAAAACAAGCAAAAATTGGAGCACGGCTGTGTCATTTTTGCTCCGATTTTTTGCAGTGTCATTTTGTTTCATGTTTTTAGAGTACAATGCACATCCAAGCATGCTCACATGTGCTAGAACAAGTTTAGGGCTAAAGAAACGTGAAAGTAGGGCCTAGAATTTTGAATTTTTCATGAGTGATTCATTGAAAAAAACTCAAAATTGAGTTAAGTACGAATGTGCTTCGATATGAACACAATCGTGTTCAATTAGAAAATAAATGTCTAATAAAAACTTAAAATTTTGAAATTTTGCATTTTGAAATTTGAAATCTGAAATCTAAAAGTTCCAAAGCATGGGCTTGAAATTTCCAAGTTCAACATGAACTCTACATGGAGCATGGCCATGCTTTTCTATGTTTTCACAGTGCTCAAGGTAGTACACAGTCATCCAACCCTTTGCATGACCTTGCACCCCATGAGCACACTTGTGCTAGCCCTGAAAATTTGTATTCGATAGTAATTTGTGCTGATACAACTTGCAGATTGATAAATGACTAAAGACACTAATTTATATATTTACATTTGTACCCTTTTCAGGCAATTCTCTTGTGTCAATGGCCTTTAAATGTTTTTTTTGTGTCAATTGTGTTTTAGGGAATTTCAAAGGCTTTTCAAGGGTACTCGCAGCTCAGAGTAGTATTTTGAAGTGTTTGAGGGGTCAATTCCTTGGCATTTGAAAATCATTTGTGTCCCACATGAAACCCCAAGACCAAGCGACAAAGATGAAGCATAACCGAGCAAGACCACGGCCAAAATGGCCCTCCAAGATAGCCATGCAGGTTCCATGGGCCCACATGGAGCTTTGAATTTTGGAGCCATGCGGTCTTCATAAGGCCACATGGAGGTTACATAAGCCAGCTAGAAGGCTGTGCAACATCCATGTGGCTGCACAGCCCCATAGAGCCCTCAAGGACCAAGTTTTGGGCCTTTTTGGCACCCCATGTGGGCTCCAGCATGAGTGCCCACATGCTTGGAGAAAATGAGAAGAGTGGAGTTAGGGTTTTAGAAAGACTTTTGGCCACCATTTAACTCCAACTACTTCCATTGCCAAATCACATTGAGAGGAGGTCCTTTTGAGCATGGATTGAAGGAAAAAGAGGGGAGACCTCAATAGGAGAATCACGAAACTCAACAGTGCAGATCTGACAAGCTTGCATCATCCCATAGTCAACTAATAGGGAGTTTTACCATGACCTTTCATTGTTTCAATATGAATCTTGTATCTCTCCTTATATTCATGTCAAACTAAACTCCCAAGCCGCTAGGCTCCAGTGAATCTTGGGAGAATGACTTCATTTGGATTATTTTTATATTGTAATGTATGTTGGCTTATGTATCTTTTAGTTTAACGTATTGTGCTTAATGTTTTGGGTGTTGATAGCCTCCCGCATTAGGGTTTAACTCTAGATCGAGATTCCTTGTATCCAAAACAATCGTATGGGTATCGGGGAGTCAGGACCCTTATGGGATTAGGGTTATCACCCGATGGTATTTGAGTAGCTGACTTTAGTATCTTGTTGTCCAAAGCTTAGCCAATAGCTACATTATTTCATATTCAACTTTGTATTGTTATCTCTCTCGAGGAAATCCATGCCCGAGGCCTATTTTATCTATTGTGATACTATCTCACTCCAGTTTGATTGGTGACATTCTTTGTTTTGTTTAATTTATTTGCAATTGAAACAACCACTCTCTTGTTTGGTAGACTAAATTGTAATTACGAAGAGAAACTAATAGTAGTCCTTGAGGCTCTGGTGAATATGACTCTCTCACTCTCAGGCGCAAGGGATTTTATTACTTAACAACCCGTGCACTTGTGGCTAAGAAAGGTATTGTTACACACCTCAATAACAAACCATAGATTATGTGAGGTGAGGGCAGCTCAAGGCCTCCTCATGAGGAACCTCAATTAGGGGTGCCAACTCATCAGGAATAGTATGACCAGCTAAGTCGACGTTGATTCAATGAAGTCCGAACCATTGATTGGGACATCAAGAAGGCAATGGGCCTTCTTGAGGAGGTTCGCCGTTTCCAATCCCACTTCCCGGGGGTTGACACTAAAGGTGTTATCCACATTTGAGGTCGAGCGAAAACTCGTGAGCTAGCATAAAGCCAATCAAATCCGGTTCCGAGTATACAACATGCTATACCACATGAGCTACATAGAGTTTGTGATCCACCTCAGACTCTAAGACACTAACTTTGTAGATACTCTGGTGTACAACATCCTTCTCGGCAAGCTCTCCCTCCATGAGCCACAATCATAGTGCTAGGCCCGTCTTTATACAAATCCCTCCTTTGATCCTCACCAGTCGAAAGCTCCTTCATGATGCTCGATTCGGCTAAAATACGTTCATGTGATCCTCAATCGCCCTTTAGCAAGTAGGGGTGATAGCATAGGCGTCATCTGCAGTCAACACTTCCTCTACCTGCTCAGCAAGGTGGATGGATTCCCCCTCCACCTAGGATATGCCACTGCTGAGTCTTTGCAACATCAGGGCATGGATCCTCTGGTCAAAGTTCTCTTTGCCGATCTCTACATCACCAGAATCATTCAGGATATGGGTCTTCTAGTTGGGACCATGCAAATGAGGATGATCGGAGCTTTACCATGATCACTGTTGACATGATGCAAGTTATGGGGATGTTGAGACCAACCTGAATGTCTAGTGGCACCACTTATCGTGTCATCGACCAAACCGTTCCTACTTTGTTTGCCAAACCTCCTGCAATCGGCTTTGCCCGAGCCCTCCTCCCCAGTCTTAATCTTTTCTCACTGTGCTGCATCACCCTCACATTCACCATTTCAGCATTGGTTGAGAAAGAGCATCCAACGGATCGCAAATCACCTATGCATCATACTTTCACCCCCACCTCCTTCACTAGTTCGACCATCACATCCTTTGGGGTTGGACCCCAATGACATCCATGGAGAGGGATTCATTTTTAGCTTCACCAGCTTTATCTTTATTGTGTATTTTTGCTCTCATTTTGTATTCATTTAGCAAGGGGCATCCCTTGCTAAACTCTATCATTATATTTGTGATCCTTTATTTTCATTGCACTTTATTGGCATATTTTATTTCTTTTTTCTTAAGCTTCACTCATATCTCCCTTCTACTTCTTAGGCCTTATGTTTGTGGATGAAAATCTTGGAATTGGAACCCTCCACGTCAAGAGTAACCACACTGCTCACTGTGTAAAGAATGTCAACTTTTTCCCTTTGCAATTAGTATGTTAATTTTTCATATCTTTTATGCATGTATTGTGTACACTAGGGACAATATGCAATTCACATGTGGGGGGAAGGACTTATTTTGAAATTGTTTTTGATGTATGCATATTAATTATGATAACTGTAGATCAAGGATGATCCATGATTTTAATGTAGGGAATATTTAGTGTAGTATGCATATATTTTTTAACTCAACTTGTAGTTTTACAATCACTCTAAAACTCATTTATCTCGAGCACAAACCTTAACCTTGCTGCACCATATCCATTTAGGAAAGATTCTAGCTAGTTTGTCCCTCTATAGTTGAAAAACAAATATCAAATTAGGAAGTTAGATTCTTTATGAATGCCGTAAAGGGAAAATGTGAATAAGACGTTCATAGAAAGAGTTATCGCCTTGGAAGAGTGAAAGCCACTCTTGACCGGTTTGATTATGTGCGTTATAACTATATATTTGATGATCTACAAGGGAAATGGCTGACACATGGGTGTATGAAACACCTACCCAATAAATTGAGTTTAGAGTTAAATCTAGTTAGTTATCTACACATGAGTAGTTGGATACTAGTGTGATTGGACTTGAGTGGTATGGGGCACTTTCGCCGGGGTTAAAGCACACGCACATGGGGAGTACGACTATGAAGTGAAACTTATCTTTTCTAAAGCTTACATTTCACCCAACACTTCATTTCTCCATTGCACAAGAAAGTACCATTTATTTTGCATTATTCTAAATTTTTTTTTTATATTTCTTTGCTCGAGGACACGCAAAGGTTTAAATTTAGGTTTATATAATGAGTGCATGAAATACACATTTTTCTCATTGCAGATGCATGCGCTTAATCAAAGTTTTAGCGTTACTTTCACTCTTTTAATGTTTCATGGGGTACTTTGAGTGAAGTGCAGAGCAACAAGCTTTAGGTCAAGGAGAAGTGAAAGCAATGCATTTCTGAGAGAAAAATAAACATGAGAACAACTTCAAAGAAAAGCACTGTATCAACACGGGCATGTTGACAAGCATGCAGAATGCTGGAAGGAATACTCTGAAGAACACAGCACTCAGCACGAGTCAAGTGCCCAGAGCACAACCGCGCTTGAGAAACACAAGTAAACTCAAATGGCAATTGCTCCAAGTTAACAATCTCAAATTTCTAAGAAGTCTATTAGAAAAATCATCTAATATTTAGTAAGAGTTTTCTTGTCTCACATGTAAACTACCATAAGAAATGAATTCTAGAAAAATTATGAGTTTATACTAATGTTACCATCTCAAATATTTAATATTGGAATGTTTTCCAAGTTGAATAGTCTCTATGACTAAATAAGGCCTTCCTAATTAGTTGCAAGCTTCCTTTGTTGGCTTTCTTTTTTGTGGAAAATATTCTTCCTCAACACCAAGTCTTCGGCTTGTAATTTAACCTCCCGAACCTTGTTGCTGCAGAAATTTCAAACCCATTGTTCATATGTTGCTATTTTGAGGTAATCTCCATCTCATTTTTCCTTCGAGAGATCTAATTCTGTGCAAGGGACTTTTCATTTGCTTCCTAACTAAAGGCTTATGTTGGGTGAGCAAGTATTCCTTTTCCTACTGGAATCACTATATTTGGTCCAAATGTTACATTAAATGGAAAATCCCTAATTGGAATCCTACTAGTATTTTTGTAAGTGATGCATGCTCTGCCTATTTGGTAGTGCTAAACTAATAAGTGTACAAGTCGCTCAAGTAATATAATTGTGATGAACTAGGGTTTCTAAACGTTCTTTAATGTCATCTTTCTTAGTCCTTGCACTCACCATCTTTTAAATGGCTAAGAATATAAAAATGGTTAGTAGTAGTACTTCTAATCCTCATGCTATCGGCGTTCTACTTCACTTTTACATAACCTGAGGGACTACTGCATTTGCTAATTAAACATTGCTAGGTAGGCAAAATGTGCAACACTACTATGGAAGTTGAATTTAAATTTAAATCTCTCTTTACCTTGATAGCAATGCCGTCTTTATAGCCTCCAAACTAAATGAACTTAGCTTTACTTCATGTGGAGATTCATTCTCTCCTTAGATGGTTGATCAAGCTTTTTGCAGGCTTTTGAGGTTCATTCTCCTCTATTAGATAACCAACTAAGCTTTGCCATTATTCTACTCCACTAGATTGATCAATCACCAAGATTAGTTTATCAGTCTAGATTTAAGCATGTGTTAGTGACTTATTTCATATTGCCTGTTTGTATATTTTCCCTCATTAATGTGTCCAATGGATGAATAACTTTCAATCCAATAAATATCAATCTAAACAAGTACTTATAATACTCAAGTCCATGTATTCTTCCCTGCCTCATTTTGTAATCTAGTTTATTTTAATACCTCTTTCTAACTAGAGAGCGGCAATGAGCAGGTTTGGTCCATCTTTTTTGGGTAAATTGGACCCCACCTGCTCATCCCTAAACCCATCGAGAACTGGTGGGTTCAACTATTTTTTTATTTTATTTTTTAAAATATTTTTTATTATTAACTAAAAATAAGTTAACAATGTTGTATCCTAAAATTGAACCAGCAGCCTCCATCTCATTGTTGAAGATATAGAAAAGAGTGTTGAGAAAACAAATAACTTTTATTTCATTGATTTAGAATAAATATTTATACACAAAGTTGGGCATTGCCATGAGTTTGTCAAAAATACAGAAATAGTAAACTATTCTAGAATTAGGAAATTACTATCAATTAGGGATTACAATGAATTAGGGAGATTATCCTATAATTAAGGAATTACAATTAATTCTCTAATATAGGAAATTACTATCAATTAGAGGATTACAATTAATTAGGGAGATTATCCTATAATTAGGGAATTATAGTTTATTACAATCCATGAATTCTCTAATATGCCCCCTCAAGATGGAGCTCCGGAGGAGATGCCAATCTTGACCATTCATTCTTGAAAGCATCGTCATGGAAGCGGTTTGGTAAGAGCGTCAACAAGTTGATGAGTTGAGGAAACATGAGTAACAGGAAGGGCGCTAGACTGAACCTGATCTCGGATAAAATGACTGTCAAGTGCCACATGTTTCATGCAAGAATGAAAAATGGATTAGAGCAGAGATATGTGGCATCAATATTGTCACAATAAATAATAGGCGGTGTAAGAAAAGTGACGCCAAGCTCTGTGAGAAGGGAACAAATCCAATTGAGTTCTGAAGTCGTAACGGCAACTGATCTGTACTCAGCTTCTGTGAATGATGGAACAATTGTGCATTGTTTCATGGATGACCAAGAGATAGGATGACAACCAAAATAGATAATATAGGCACATGTTGAGGTATAATTGTCTTTGTTGCCAGCCCAATCTGCATCTAAGAAGGCATAAAGAGAAAGTGGATCCTTATGAAGAAGTAATACATGAGTCTGTGTGCCACACAAATAGAGAAGTAGCCGTTTTGTAGCAATTTAATGTTCAGATGCTGGGTGATGCATGAATTGAGAAAGCTTGTTAACAGCATACATTATGCCCGGGTGAGTGAGGCAAAGATATTGTAGAGTGCCAATAATGGTTCTATATTCACTGCAATCAGTCAATGCTGTACCTGCATGAAGGGTGAGATTTCCATGTGTAGCAAGTGGTGTAGCAATAGGTTATGCACCAGTCATTTTGGTCTGGGCAAGAAGATCAGTGATGTAGCATTGTTGAGTAAGAATTAGACCACAAGGAGTGGTGAGAACGTCAATGTTGAGAAAATAAGATAACACACCAAGATCCTTGAGTGAAAATTTTTTGTGCCAAGAGGTCAATATAGCACTAAATAAGTCATCTACATAAATAAGTAGATATATAGTAGTGTCACCTGGGTAGAGTATGAATAGAGAAGTGTCTGCATGAGAGTTGATGAACCCAGACTCAATGAGGACTTGGTGAAGTTTAAGATACCAAGCCCTTGGAGCCTACTTGAGTCCATATATAGCCTTCTTTAATTTACATACATGGGTGGGGTTGTCGCCATCAACAAATCCCGGAGGTTGGGCCATGTAGACATCTTCGGAAAGATGTCCTTGAAGAAAGCCATTGTTAACATCCAGCTGTCACAGCGGCCAACCTTGACTGATTGCTAGGCTTTAAACAAGGCATTTTGTAGTTGGCTTGACAACTGTACTAAAGGTGGGGTATGAGTGCCATCGATGAAGTAATGAAGATCATAGCCTTCAAGAAGAGATTGGACTTGAAGACTCTAGGTGAGATAATTGGTTGAAGATAGTTTGGTGATTGGTACGCCCCTTGTGTATCCGCAAGTGCACGGGTCGCACAAGTAGTAAAGTGTACCCTTTGGGTCGGGTAGTCGAATCCACAGGGACTGGTATAGCTTCTAATACTAACGTCCTACTTAATATCTAACCAAACCGAAGATGAAGGAATTGACTTTGGACTGACTTCGAGGAAGTTGAGGGAATGGAAAGTTCACCAAGGGAAGATTTAGGATTGACTCGATGGAAGAGATGGGGCCCCGGGGTTGGGTTTCTGACGATCACTAACTCAGTCTTTCTCAGTAATTATCAGGGATGTCTTCAGTTCTAAACCTAGTTATGCTATAAGCATGTGGTTTCTAGCACTGCCGAGCCCTAAGTTGAACTCCCTCTGCTTGCAACAATCAATAAAGATTCACAAACCTAGATAGGAGAACCAAACTACCAAGCATCAAGCACTAAACAACATACAAGATAGCCAATAACCTTGATTTATTGAAATGAAGCAGACAATCATAAAAACTGCAAGTAAAGACTACGAGTTCGAGCTATAACACCATACAACCACCCCCGGGGCTCCCTTAAGAGTTTAGCCCCTCATGATAACAACCAACAAACACAATGCCAAAGAAATTACAAGACAAGGAATTAAAAACTCCCTAATTTCTTGCATCCTTGAGGTTGTCGAAGGATCTACGATGTCGTGTAATCTCCCTCCGATCGGCCTACCATACGCTTGGCATTCCCTTGATGAAGTAGAGGATCAACCCCCAAAGCTCTCCCTTTCTTTCTCCCAAAGTTCGCCCACCAAAAGTCCCCCAAAAACCTAAGTTTTTAGGGTTTTAAAGTTTTCCCGATGTGAGCACGGGCGTGCTGAAACCGTGCTTCAAGCCGTGCAGATTACGGCCAAATAACTCTTCAGAAAACTCACAAACCTGTAATCTACACGGGGAACAGCACGGGCGTGCTTAGACCGTGCTGAGGCTTTGCACGACCATGCTCAGCGAACTCTGGCTGTGCTGATCTATGGCTGCATTCTCCTGTAATTTTCACGGGAAGCAGCACGGGCGTGCTTCGACCGTGCTGAGGTTTTCACACCCGTGCTCAGCGGACTCAGGCTGTGCTGAATCGCAGTTGAATTCTTCTGCATTTTGCACGGGGAACAGCACGGGCGTGCTCAAACTGAGCTGAGCTTGATGAGGTTTCTTCTAAGTCCTTTAGGTTCTAAAATTGTTCCAAAAGCGCTTCTTTTTACTTCAGGACTTTGATATCAGCATGACGAACAACGAATACCTCAAATAGCACCGTACTTGGAGAATTATAGCCAAAACATTCAATAATGATGAAGGTATAGCATGCAATATATATATATATATGAAATGCGCTCATCAAATACCCCCAAACTTGAATTGTTGCTTGTCCTCAAGCAACCTTATTCCCCTAATAAAGTGATGAGTGCATGACCTCTGATCTCAACAAGTTAAAAGAGTTACTGAAGCTTTAAGGAGTTTCTGAGAACTAGTGACTTAGTCAATTGAAGGCTTGTGAAAGATTTTACTCATACTCCGTACTACCGTGTGTGTGTGTCGCCTCCTGAAGTATGTCAAAACTGTTCTTGAGGGGGCTAGTACAAGCTCTTTCTTCTCAAATTTTCACTATTGACTCCTAAATTGGGTAGTAGCTTCATACACCCTAGAGGCAGCCATTTCACTTGGTAGGTCATCAAAAATGACATTTGTGATGCCTAAAATCCGACTACTCAAGTGCGGCTTTCGCTTTTTCTAAAGTGATAGCTCTTTCTACCATCTTTCACACAAAAATTGACAGGGCATCCCAAAAATGGAATCCGACTTGTCACGCAATTGTAGCTTTTATTTATTTTGAGTTTGGAGTCAACTTCTAATTTTTCAGCCTTATAACTAGCCCTTCCTCTAACAGAGTAACAACACAACAGAAGACTAAGTTTTAGCATTTGGGTTTCCAAAGTAAGAGCAAAATGAAACTTTAAGTTCAACAAAAGTGCACTAGTATACCCAAAAACTCCTAGCTTAGCAATTCTCAACCAAAATAATTTTCATAGATCGTCCTAAGTCATGCACAACATCTAGGAGACAAATGCACAACTCTCCCCCACACTTGAATGAAACATTGTCCTCAATGTTTAAAGATGTAAGCATGCAAGCAAAGAAAATAAGTGCAAGTAAAAGTGAGGGTTGGGAATTTTCACCAAGTTAAAGGAGAGGTGCCGACGAAAAATTCGATGGCACACAAGGGCGGGTGTTGATCGCCGATTAGGGATGAGTCGTTTGAGACAACCATCAAGAAAAACAATCAATGAAGCCTGAGATACACATGCAAGCATTAGAGAACGAACATAAACAAAAAGATAAAAATCACACTAAAAAGAGATCAGTTTAGTAGGGGACTCCCCTTGCTAACTGACTCAAGAAGACAGACGACAACAGAAGAAAAAACAAAGAACACAAAATAAAGCAAAACAACAACAAAAACAAGAACATCAAAACCGGGCGCTCTCAGAATCGGAGTCAGACTCCGATGGCAGGTCGGTGGTGTCGACGCCGACACTCCGGGACGTAGAAGGTCCAGCGGCACGACGAGGAGGTGGAGACAGGATGACGTCCAGATGAGAGGCCAACCGCTGCATGCTCCCGATCATCCATCGCCGGAAAGAAAGAGAGCCCGCTGGAGGAGAGTCCTGAGCGTGGGTGGAAGCGCGAGTGCGTGGGGTGCGAGGAGACGATGGGCCGGCGGTAGGTGGAGAATCAGGGACACTGGTGGCGGGCGGGACCTGGTGTCTGGTGCCATGAGAGGTGGACGTGGATCGCAGCATCCCCATCGCCCGGAGTGTGTCCACTGAGACGGGAAGGACGCCACCGACCATCCGCATCGCGCGTGTGGCTGCCTGGAGTCCCATCCCCCGAATCAGCCGTGTGATGTAGGATCCGCAGAAGATGGCGCCGACTCGGGAGTCCTGTCCCTGGTGCTGGATGCTAAAAGCCACCTCATAGCCGAGGTGCATCTGGAATCCATCCAGCATGCTCAGCAAGAAGTCGAAGTCGCGGCGACTAACGACTCCGGTGCTGTCTCCCCGCCCTGTGATGGAGTGACTGAGAATGAAATGGATGTACCTGAGGGCTGGGAGACGAAGAGATGAGGCCTTGGACCGGCGGGGGTTGTACTCCCGGTCCG
This sequence comes from Dioscorea dumetorum, assembly GCA_902712375.1. NCBI lineage: Eukaryota > Viridiplantae > Streptophyta > Magnoliopsida > Dioscoreales > Dioscoreaceae > Dioscorea > Dioscorea dumetorum. Next base: position 6,844,744 of record CACTHL010000549.1, on the reverse strand, counting down.
TGCTCAGACGCTGCCAACAAGCCTCCTGGGACTCGCCGGGTAGTCGGGCTACGAGGAGGGCATCGTACTCTGGAGTTCTGGTGAACTCCTCATCGTACAAGCCCAGTCTGACAGAAAACTCTGTCAGACTCATCCGATGTAGCTCGCCGAGCGCCTGGAACTGTACTGTGCCGGCGCGGTGGTAGCTGATGGGGCCTCTGGAAAGCTCGAAGGTCGCAAGGACCTCTAGAGACAGCTCCCGGTAGGCGGGGTCGGTGATGGACAATAGCCTCGTCCAAGCGCCCTCGCCAAGGTAGCGGCGCACGTCAGTCTCGAGGCCCACGTCGCGGAGGACCTCCCAATCTATGGCTCGCAGCTCGCCAAACCGCTTCGCGCTCAAACGGTCGTGGCGCTCCTGGTGGATGGGAGTACCGAGGGTCAGCGCAGGGGGGACGGCTGGGGTCGACGACTCCCCTCTAGCCCTCTTCGAAGAAGGGCCAGACGCAGTAGCCTTCCTCGGCATGATCTGTTGAGAGAAAAATACTAAACAGTTAAGGTCAACAGTGAAACACGGGCGTGCTTCAAATCGGCACGCCCATGTTATTCAAAATATAGGGTTTCTCACGAGCACGGGCGTGCTGAACAGGCACGCCCGTGCCTCCATGCAATTCCAGATCTAGAAGGAAAGCACGGCCGTGCTTGAGTGAACACGGCCGTGCTGCCAAAAACCAGCTTCGGCACCGACGGCTTCTAACTCAAAAATCGACGGAACAAATGTATTTAAACTCAATTAAAAGCACCCTAGAGGTCTCTAACAGTAAATTTAGATGTTTTCAATAAGAATAATAGCATAAGAACAATGATTTATATAGAAAGCACAAATCTAGGGCTCGTCGACTTACCAAAAGTGTTGAAGAAGGAGTAGAAGCGATGAAACTCCGAAAAACCATGACAACCACCCGCAAAATCGCGAAAACGCAAGAAAATGAAAGCACAAGGGAAGAGAGTCTCCGGTAAGAAGAAAGAAAGGATGAACGGCGCGTTTAAAAAGGAGAAAATCGCAGGAAGAGGGACAGTCGCGCTGAGCACGGCCTCAGCACGGCCGTGCTGTGCCCGTGCTTAAGTAAATTCAACGAAAAATGAAGAACTCGGCACGTCCGTGACGCGTGCACGGGCAGCGTGCTCCGGGATTCAGCACGGCCACGGCACGACCGTGCTTCTCCCCGTGCTGACTAGAAATGTTCAAACCTAGAAAGCCTGTGAATTTCACCCCCATCAGCACGGGGGTGTTATGCCCGTGTTGGGCCTGGAATCTTCCCGAATGGAGAGAAACACGCCGGAATCGAAACAAAACACAACCAAAAACAGAAAAACACAAAAACAACAACCACCACAAGGAACCTAACAAAGAAAAGAAATAAATCGGGTTGCCTCCCGATAAACGCTCTTTTAACGTCACTAGCTTGACATGTCTATTCTCACCTCATGATAGCTCAAAAACATACCTTTCTTCTTGGAGCCATGCGGAACAACAGTCCATGAAAGAAGAAAAAGAATTAATCAAAAATGCCTCACCAGAACTGAGGTCATTAACAGGACGGTGTTGTGGGGTAGAGGCTTGTTGTTTCTTCCTCTCCTCTACCTTTTTCCACCATGTCTGGGCCTTCGACACCTTGCTTTTCCTTCTTTTGATTTCCATTTATGGTTGACCAATGCTTGACGGTGTAGCAGCGATGGCTTCCTCTTGGGCTATGAGCTCGTCATCGGGAGGTTCTTCCCCCAGCAAATCAGTAAGATGATCCTTTTGCCAAATTTCCTGCACACAATCACAAATCACGTCATTAGTAGCGTCTAAAAAATAGCAAGAATCATCAAATGCCATGGGATGTCTCATAGCTTCCTTCAGCTTGAATACAACTTCTTCATCCCCCACTCTTAATGTTAGACGACCATCCTTCATATCAATGATGGCTTGTGAAGTAGCGAGAAAGGGCCGTCCAAAAATCAGAGGTACCTCAGCCCGTTCATCCAAATCTAGGATAACAAAATCTACCGGGAATATAAACTTGTCAATCTTCACCAAGACGTCCTCTACAATTCCCAAAGGTTGGCGGGTGGAGCGATCAGCAAGTTGGAGCGTCATCTGAGTTGGCTTGAGTTCTCCCAGCCCCAGTTTCTGAAAAATTTTTAACGGCATCAGATTGATGCTCGCCCCTAAGTCCGCCAAGGCCTTCTCATCATTCATTCCTCCAATTGTACATGGGATGATGAAACCTCTTGGATCTTTCTCTTTCTTGGGGATTTTATTGGAGATGATCGCTGAGCATTCTTCGCTTAATGTAACTGTAGAAACTGCTTCTAGCTTCCTTTTGTTAGTCAAAAGCTCTTTAAGAAATTTGGCGTATTTGGGCATTTGTGAAAGAGCTTCTACAAACGGGACATTTATGTGCAAGGTCTTGAACATCTCCAGAAACTTTTTAAACTGCGCCTCTTGTTGGTCTTTCTTGAGCTTCGCAGGATAAGGTAAAGTGGGTTTGTATTCTGCCACTGGGTCTTTCTCTTTACCCTTCGATTTTTCCCTTAAACTCAAACTTGACCCTGGATCTCTCTCTAGCACTTCCACCCCTGATTCACATTGAGATTCTTTTTGTGCTTGTGGAGGTGGGGACTCAAGTTCCTTGCCACTCCTCAAAGTGACAGCCTTAAGGGACTCCCGGGGGTTAACTTCAGTATTGCTAGGTAGTGCACCCGGGGGTCGTTCAGCAAGCGTCTTGGCAATCTGTGCGACCTGACGCTCAAGATTCTATAAAGAGGCTTGTTGATTCCTCATCATCTCTTCATGCCCTGTGATTCGAGCATCATTGGCTTGGATGTACTGGACAAGGAGGGCCTCAATAGAAGGTCCCTTTTGCTCTTGTGGTGGAGGCCTCGAAAAATGAGGCTGTTTCTGTTGCTGCTGGTGCTGTTGTTGCTGGGCGCGCTGTTGCCCCTGATTTTGGTCTTTCCAAGAAAAATTGGGGTGATTCCTCCACCCCGGGTTGTAGGTGTTGCTGTAGGGATTGTTAGTGTACCGCGGATTCTGCCCAATGAAATCCACCTGTTCGGTGGCACTAGCTCCCTCAGATGAATAACTGGGCCCTGCTTGACTTGCCCAACTATCGGTATTCGTGTTCTGTGCTGAAGATTGGACTTGCATTGTGTCCAGCCTTTTAGAGATGGCTTCCACTTGTGCTGCCAAAGTAGTGAGCACATCAACCTCATAAAGCCCGGCTGTTTTTACGGGCTTGTTCCTTTCTGAGCTCCACTGATATCCATTGGAGGCCATATTTTCAATCAGATTCTGTGCCTCGTCTGGTCTCTTACTACACAAGGAGCCTCCTGCTGCGGCGTCCAGCATCTGCTTGGTGGCTACATTCAATCCATTATAAAAGATTTGGATCTGCATCCATTCCACTATACCATGCTAAGGGCACTTCCTCAACAGTTCCTTGTATCGCTCCCAGGTATCATACAACGTCTCAGATTCTGCTTGCCGGAACGAGGAGATATCACTTCTAAGCTTAGTGATCTTGGCTGGTGGGAAATATCTGGTCAAAAATTTCTCGGCCAACTGTTCCCAGCTCGTAATAGAACCCGCTGGCAAGGAACTTAGCCATTGCTTGGCCCTCCCTCGCACAGAGAACGGGAACAATCTCAGACGAACCGCATCCTCGGACACATTGTTCGCCTTAAAAGTGTCACAAATTTCCAGAAAAGTTGCAAGATGGGCATATGGGTCTTCATCTTGGAAGCCATCAAACTGGCACATCTGCTGTACCATCTGAATAAAATTGGGCTTCAACTCGAAATTATGGGCTGCGACTGGGGGTCGCACAATACTAGACCCAGATCCTTCCAGATTAGGCCGAGCATAGTGAGAAATGCTTCTCTGATTTCCAGCCATGTTTTCTTCTTGGTCCACTTCAACACTTACTTCCACTAACCCGGTTTCCTTTAAGTGAATCTATCGCTGTCTCCGATGAAATGTCCGCTCAATATCTGGATCTGGAGAAGCAAGATGGGAATGATTCCCCCGTGTCATGCACTGCACCTGCACACACACCAAAAGAAACAGATGAGATATGAATTTTCAAGCTCAAAGCGAAAAGAGAAAAGAAAAATAAACAGCTTAAGAAAAACAAAGAAAAACAAAAGAACAAAAACAAAGAATACAAGAAAAATAAAATAAGAACAAAAGAAAATGAATTAAAAGCAAAATAAACGGTTAGAGTACTAAGACTGTCCGTATTCTTAGAAGTTGCCAGTCCCCGGCAACGGCGCCAAAAACTTGGTACGCCCCTTGCGTATCCGCAAGTGCATGGGTCGCACAAGTAGTAAAGTGTACCCTTTGGGTCGGGTAGTCGAATCCACAGGGACTGGTATAGCTTCTAATACTAATGTCTTACTTAATATCTAACCAAATCGAAGATGAAGGAATTGACTTTGGACTGACTTCGAGGAAGTTGAGGGAATGGAAAGTTCACCAAGGGAAGATTTAGGATTGACTCGATGGAGGAGATGGGGCCCCGGGGTTGGGTTTCTGACGATCACTAACTCAGTCTTTCTTAGTAATTATCAGGGATGTCTTCAGTTCTAAACCTAGTTATGCTATAAGCATGTGGTTTCTAGCACTGCCGAGCCCTAAGTTGAACTCCCTCTGCTTGCAACAATCAATAAAGATTCACAAACCTAGATAGGAGAACCAAACTACCAAGCATCAAGCACTAAACAACATACAAGATAGCCAATAACCTTGATTTATTGAAATGAACAAGACAATCATAAAAACTGCAAGTAAAGACTACGAGTTCAAGCTACAACGTCATACAACCACCCCCGGGGCTCCCTTAAGAGTTTAGCCACTCATGATAACAACCAACAAACACAATGCCAAAGAAATTACAAGACAAGGAATTGAAAACTCCCTAATTTCTTGCATCCTTGAGGTTGTCGAAGGATCTACGATGTCGTGTAATCTCCCTCCGATCGGCCTACCATACGCTTGGCATTCCCTTGATGAAGTAGAGGATCAACCCCCAAAGCTCTCCCTTTCTTTCTCCCAAAGTTCGCCCACCAAAAGTCCCCCAAAAACCTAAGTTTTTAGGGTTTTAAAGTTTTCCTGATGTGAGCACGGGCGTGCTGAAACCGTGCTTCAAGCCGTGCAGATTACGGCCAAATAACTCTTCAGAAAACTCACAAACCTGTCATCTGCACGGGGAACAGCACGGGAGTGCTTAGACCGTGCTGAGGCTTTGCACGACCATGCTCAGCGAACTCTGGCTGTGCTGATCTATGGCTGCATTCTCCTGTAATTTTCACGGGAAGCAGCACGGGCGTGCTTCGACCGTGCTGAGGTTTTCACACCCGTGCTCAGCGGACTCAGGCTGTGCTGAATCGCAGTTGAATTCTTCTGCATTTTGCACGGGGAACAGCACGGGCGTGCTCAAACCGTGCTGAGCTTGATGAGGTTTCTTCTAAGTCCTTTAGCTTCTAAAATTGTTCCAAAAGCGCTTCTTTTTACTTCAGGACTTTGATATCTGCATGACGAACAACGAATACCTCAAATAGCACCGTACTTGGAGAATTATAGCCAAAACATTCAATAATGATGAAGGTATAGCATGCAATATATATATATGAAATGCGCTCATCAGTGATATTAGATAAATTGATTGTGAGAAGGAGATGTTAGGGATTTTGGGGATTTTGGATGGTGATAGGATTATTGGTGGGAGAGAAAGTTGCATTGGAGGTCATTGAAAAATAAAAGGGTTTGAGTGATGTTGATCTAGAAAAAACATATATATATATATATATATATATATATATATATATATATGCCCAAGAAGATTAGGCTCTTAATACCATGTTGAAGATACAGAGAAGATTGTTGAGAAAACAACGACTTAGATTTCATTGATTTAGAATAAGTATTTATACGCAAAGTTGGCCATTGCCATGAGTTTGTCTAAAATACAATAATAGTAAACTATCCTAGAATTAGAAAATTACTATCAATTAGGGGATTAGAATCAATTAAGAAGATTATCCTATAATTAGGGAATTACAATTAACTCTCTAATATATGAAATTACTATCAATTAGAGGATTACAATCAATTAGGGAGATTATCCTATAATCAAGAAATTATAGCTAATGACAATCTATGAATTCTCTAATACTCATGAGAGCACCCTTTTAGCCAACAAAGCCGATCGTTAATGTTGTTTATAATGGAGAAAAAGTATAAAAAGTAAAACAAAACCAAGAAATGCACTTATTTTGTATGATGCTATTGATGTTGACAAACAGCTATGAAAATTTAAATTAGATGTTCAATTTGTTTTGGGCCTTCTAGAAATAAAAGCTAGGTGATTGAGTTATTATAGATATGCACTTGATAAGTGCTTGTTTATATATGTTTTATAATATCATTTTACATGCATCGAGCATTACTTTTATCAAGTTTTATCACTGATGAAGTGTATTTTGTTCTCTTTTGTGCAAACAGGGTTTTGAAGGTGTGAAGTAAGGGAAAGAGACAAAGATAGGGTTTGATGGCACTTTTTAAGACCAAGACAGGAGTTGTGCTCATATACGTGGATGTGTGTGCCAACTTTCGGAAGTTTTTGAGTCGTTACATGAGCCAAAATGGCACAAAGGCAATCATATGCCCATGTCCCAGCTCGCACACACAATAGAAAGAGGATATTAATGATTTCAGTCGACATAAATCCACACTCTCTACCATAGCAAACACTGTAGCATTACTGTAGCAAAAGCCCCATAGTAATTTGCTGTAATAAAATCGGTGTTCACGGCCGTGTGGCTATAATACACGAACGTGTGGATGGCCGTGTGAAGTCCATATTTCTTTTTATAAAAGCCGCCTCATTATATTTTTTTTAGTGATCTTTTCAGCTAATTTCGAGTGACAAGGTGGCTAGGGCTTCGAGAGAGTTCTTTGTGGCATTGGGAAGGTTTCTTCACTAACTTGGATCGATTCCTCCTCCATCATAGCATCAAGGAAGCCACCGGTGACCTACCTTCTAAGTGGATTCAATCCAGACGGTATAGGTGGTTAATCTCTATGGCTTTTACTATTGTTTTTGCTTTTATTAAGTGTTTTGGAACTTGCTCTATAGAGAACTATACCCCTAGTGGGTATTCAGACATGTAAACCCTAGGATTCTTATTCTTATTAGATTTACATTGTGTTTCTATTTGATTTTAATACATTGAGTTTTACTCGTGAGTTCTTAATGCTTGCATGTTATTTTAATTTCAATATTATTTGAATTACATGTCTTATTCAATCTAGTGAAGAGACAGATCACCACTAGATTTAAAATTACTAATAAAGAAGAGGGTTGAGAGGGTGAGCCGTGAGATACGGGAGTGTCCCCTTTCCCTTCTGATAGATATTCCCTATCTTCATATTCCCTAAGTTCTAAGCAACCATATGCGGTGTGAGGCATCGAGAGAATTCTCCGTTGGGACCTCATAGGGGGTTAGGGATTCCTCACCTGGAGGCAGGGTTGGATCTATTTTAAGGAATTGGTTATATCTATGGAATTCCTAGAATGCTAAGAAGTCATATGTGGTGTGAGGCATCGAGAGAATTCTCTGTCGGGACCTCGTACGGGACTAGTTATCTATGGCCTAGAGGCAAGGAACGGTATATCTTAGGATACCCATGACTCAATACTTTTGTCTAGAAACACTTGTGATCCAGTACCTAATACTGAATCCTAGGAGGGAGCATTGTCCGAATACCCCGCGTTCATCGATTGAGAACTCATCCTTTTTAGTTCTTGCATACTTGTTAGTGATATTTTTAAGCTTGGCCACTAGATCATCATAACATTACACTCATTAGGCTAGATAACAGAGGAGGAGCAGCCACTAGTACTTCTGTTTCCTAAGGTTCGACAACCTGACCCATTGGGTCCGCTTTATTACATGACGATCAGTGCACTTGCTGTAATGCAAGAGGTTGACACCTAACATAGTGTTTTGTGTGCATCAGTACTGATAAGTGTCTAAATACGCCATTTTATATCATATTATTTCTTTTATTTGCATGCAATTTTGAATAACACCGATGCTTGTTTACTCTATTTATTGTTATATTTGTATTTCAGGACATTGTAGAACCTGTCGGAGCTCATGAGAAAAATAGTGAGTGTTTGGGAGCTTTAAAAACCACTTTTGAAGATTATGAACACCCGAACACCATGCGATAAGAAAGTGAGCAACCGAGGTGGAAACACGGCGAAATGGCCCCAACCAGGGGGTCATATGAATTCCGTGCGGGTTATGTGCAGCCATACAGCACCGCCGAAAGGCTGTGTGGACTACTGTGCCGTCTGCATGGAGCCCGCACAGATGTGTGGGGGCTGTTGTCGGGCCGCACAGCAGGCCACATGGCGCAGCCAGAAAGCCGTGCGACCCTCACGGCTCTCGAAAACACCCTATTTTGGGCCAATTTCAACCCTGTGAGGCCTTCGTGCGGCCGCATACTTGCCCGCATGCCTAGAAACATATAGGAGGCAAAGTTAATGCTTTTGGACGGGGAGAGCCACTTTATGAGTCTGACAACTTCCAACGTACATACTCATCGGAGAAAGGGGATTCGGGTCAAGAATCAATGGGAGAAGAAGGTGGAAGCTAAGGTAAACATCTAAAGAACTCGCCAGCGCAAATCCGACGAGTTCTCACCACCACCATCAGTCGACAAATAGCAAATTTTACAATGTCTTTTGATGAGTGTATTTCTTATCTTGTATCTTCCATTTTCCAAATGTTGAACTAAACTCCCAAGGCCGCCAGGCAATCAAGTAAACCTTGGGAGGATAACTTGTATGGATGGTTAAATATTTGTTGAATTGAATGTTGGCTTAAATTGATGTTTTAATTCTAATCTATTGTTTTACATCTTCATTCTACAATGAATGGATTCCGTAGAATTGATGTTGAATAATGTTTGTAGAGTGAGATGCGTGCACTCATTAAGTCTACATAGATTAGAGAGGGATTCCATGAATCGATACACTAGAGGTTCTGAGTGTCGATAGCGTCCCGCAGTAGTGAATAACCCTAGATAGATATTCTTTTCACCCAATGACATCGTAGGGGTATCCAACGATCGGAACCCGTATGGGATTAGGGCTATCAGTGGGTAGTTGACTCTAGAATCTCGCGGATCAAAACTCTAGCGAACTTGATGATATCCTAGTTCGCCTTTTATACTTGTTATTCTCCCCAGGGGATCCTCGCCTGAGGCCTTTCCTCTCCATTGCTTTATCCTATGTTTTCGTACGAGCCATGTTACTTTCCGTATTTTATTTAAGCAAGCATTATTTAAAAACCAAGCACCTTTAATTCATTGACTAGATAGTGCTGTCAACGAGAAAGTAATAGTACTTCTCATATCCCAGAAAATACGACCCTCTCATGCTCGTACGAGAGGTTTATTACTTGACAACCTGTGCACTTGCGGCCAAGAGAGTTGTGTGCTTGCTTTTTAACTTATCGCGCGCTCGCTCATCATGTACCTTGTGTTGCTTTCGTTGTGTTTGTTCCAAATCCTTAGTAGAAAATGTCTAAAACAATGTTGTTTTTTTGTTTAGATGTTTATTACAAGCTTTTAGGGTATAATGGAATACTAGGATATACAATAGCAAACCATAAGTAAGTTAGAATACTCAATGGTATGTGTCGAAGAACAACTTTATTGCCGATGCCAACACAATTATTAGCTTTGGTATGTCACAAATTTAAAACTTATATAAGAATCATTATTCCTTGTATAGCCATATAGTTCAATAGGTTTCAGTTGGGTCAATAAGACAATCTAGCAGTAGCGAAGGAGAATCCCGTTTAAATTTTTGAATTTTTAAAATTATTTCGTATTTTTTTTAAAAAAAAGGCATCGGTTACAAAATTAAAAATAATTTCCAATAAATCACGGTAATACAAAATAACTCTAAATAATTAAAATAATTTAAAGATAAAAGATTTGCCTACATATCCTCTTAAGCGTAAGTAATTAAAGCTCATGTCATTTTCCTACTTGAGTTAGAGGGATCATCGTTTTACCTATTCATCTACGTAGGGTTCTGTAGCTGCATTGCTCTCTAGCGCCATTGTTGGTTTCATCATATTGTCAGTGAAATCTTACAAGGTTTAAACATCCCAATTGCGTTTCTTATCATTGAACCTGAGCAAGCAACCAATAATTTGTACAAATTTGAGTTTCAACGTTTGGTTGTAGCAAATACAACCGGGAAAATATTGTTCTAGCATGCTTCCACTTGCATTGGAACTTTAAATGTGGTTTTGGAGCTTGTGGTTTTTTTTTATTTATTTTCAATAATTTAACATACACCACTAGTAACCTTTATTCTATTTATTAGAAGTATTTTATAAAGTAAACAACCAATTAGAATAGACTGCGGGGTTAAATGACCCTGGTGGACTAGTGGGTTAGCCCTAGGTGTTGCATGTCATGGAAGACCTAACATATAACCAAACTTGGTAAAATGCTAGCTAAGCTGGATCGGTTTTATTTTTGACAGTACCCAAAAACTCTCTAGCATTTGAAATACACCATTTCTAAATTACTTTTCATGATGTGGTGTTTGTAAATTAGCATGGAATCTCATGCCTTGCTGACTCTGCTATCTGATGAACAACAATGCAATAACATTATTATTTTGTATTTTGGATCATGAAATTGGTTTACCATTCAGTTAAACAATTTATTTTTGTTAACATGATGATATGACATTCATATGCCACATAAGCACTAAAAATTAATGAAAAAATTGTAAAATACATTATTTGTATTAAATACGTTTAGAATATGAAAATCAAATAACTGATATTGGTGTTAGTGTCCATTAAACTCAATATTTGTCCCTTTACATATTTTAATTTCCCATATTTATATAAATTTTAATCGCCGTCCATTTTGAAAAGGCTGTAAATTAAGGTACCAAATTGAATGGAAAGGAACGAACACATCAAAAGTGAAATCAAATAAGGGCCTCTGTCTCGTATAATTGTCCTTTTTAAATTATATTTTGTTACACTTTATCAACTTGGTTATGTAACTTAATTTCCGTAAATTAAGTTTTTATTATCTAAAAGTCAAAGCTATTTTTTTGTGGTAAAGATTTTTGTTGTCAATTTATTATTTTCAATATTTTGTTGTTTCTGATAATCATTTTACTATTACTAATATATTACCAATTTATATTTAGTTGATTGCAAAAAATTATTTTCATTTTAAAAATACAGATAATGAACATAACACCCTCTCTGAAATTCAAATATTCACAGATAAACCTTGCTATTTTGGAAATGAACAAAACATCCTTTCTTTTTAGATTTACTTCTATCTGGGTCACCACATGAAATGACACCGTTAAAAGCTATTTGAATTGTTGGTTATGCCCCACCCACAATAGTTGCACGTAATGAGTGATGCGTTTTCTGAGATAGTGATGTGAATGCATTTATTTTAAGTGGTTGTTTTTTATTTTTGAATAAAGATAGTAAATATGAATGCATTTATTACAATTAAATATTTTTTATTCCATAAAAATGTTAGCTTTCCCCAAAAATAAACAGAAACTCTGAAAAATAAACATAAATACCCAAAAGTAAACGGAAACTCAAGTTGTAAACAAAACTCCGGAAAATAAATACAAACTCCTAAAAATAAACATAAATACCCAAAAGTAAACAAAACTCACATAAGTAAATGGAAATGCCCAGAAGTAAACAGAAACGCCAAATGCAAACAGAAACTCTCACAATAGTTGCAGGTAATGAGTGATGCGTTTTCCGAAATAATGATGTGAATGCATTTATTATAAGTGGTTGTTTTTATTCTTGAATAAATATAGTAAATGTAAATGCATTTATTACAATTAAATATTTTTTATTCCATAGAAATTTTAGCGTTCTCCAAAAATAAACACAAACTCCCAGAAATAAACATAAACGCCCAAAAGTAAACGGAAACTCACAGTGGTAAACAAAAACTCCGAAACATAAACACAAACTCTTAGAAGTAAACAGAAATGCCCAAAAGTAAAAACGAAAACTCACATAAGTAAACGGAAACGCCCAGAAGTAAACAGAAACGCCAAACGTAAATGGAAACTCTCACAATAGTTGTAGGTAATGAGGGATGCGTTTTACGAGATAGTGATGTGAATGCATTTATTGTAAGTGGTTGTTTTTATTTTTGAATAAAGATAGTAAATGTGAATGCATTTATTATAAGTAAATGTTTTTTATTCTATAAAAATTTTAGCGTTTCCCAGAAATAAACAGAAACTCCCATAAATAAACATAAACGCCCAAAAGTAAACGGAAACTCACAATTATAAACAAAAACTCCGGAATGGATGAGTGTGGAGTAAAGGATCCTTTCCTAATCAGAGCCTCGCGACGAGACTCCTCTTGAAATTGATCTAAAGTCATCGAATCGTCTACTTTATTGTCTGACATTTCATCTGAGCCCTCTTCTTGAGACGTATCACCGTCGCTTTCGTCAGAAGAAATAACATCGGAGAATTCTTCATCTATTATGGGGTTTGGGAGAAGAGCAGCAACGATGTTTTCAATGGCTGTTTTGTGAGAGTCGGAAGCATCATCATCATGAGGGTTGGAATTTGCGAGGGGCGAAATACGGACAACAGGGGGCGGAGAATCCGATCGATCTAGAAGGATAGATTTTCCTTTTTCTCTAGACCGACTTACCCCTTCTTGGGAAGGGAGAGGGGAAGGTTGCGTGAGAGAAGCGCTCTGCTACTCGTCGTTGGATGCTAAGATTGAAGATTGGGATTCTCTCGTAAGATTAGCAACGGCCGGATTTGGGGTTCTCGGAGATAATGGAGAAGTCTTGTCATGATTAATGCTTTCGACTTGAGGCGCTCGAGAAACACAAACCCCACTGCTTCCCCTATTTCCTTTGCCGCCACGTGTACTAAAATTAACCATGGTGTGACCATTGGGTTCCGTGGCTGCCACGTCAGCAGGCACGTGACTAGCATGGAGGCCAGTCGCGCGTCCGCCGCCATGGCCTCGCCGACGGACGACCAGCATGAATGATCCGAACTCGTTACCGGTATCACCTGAGTTGTGATTTTCATCGGTTATCGGTTCAACAGCGTGAGAACTAGATTCCATAGTCTCGTCCACTGTTTCCATGGACTGATCAACACCGACCGCCAGCTCTCAGGAAGCCCGAGAGGGTGGAGGGGCTTGCTCGGACGTCGTGAAGAAAAAAAAAAATATTGGGAATGAGAAGGGAAAAGTAAAATAAAAAAATATTGTATATTTACTTTTATACCCTTAAAACAAATATATCATATTATATATAAAATAAAATATTAATTTAAATAATGACTATTAATTATTATAAAATATTTTGAATATTATTATATTTAATTTTTATAATTAAATATTTTCACTTTAATTATTACTTATTATTAAAATAATCTATTTAATTATTATTTGATTTATATTATTATTTTAATTATTAATTATTATTATTTGAATAAAATTATTCTTTTAATGGTTAGTTATTATTATTTTACTTTAATTATTATTTATTATTAAAATTATATATTTAATTATTATTTGAGTTATATTATTATTTTAATTATTAGTTATTATTATTTGAGTAAAATTGTTATTTTGATGGTTAGTTGTTATTATCTACTTAATTTTTATTTAGTATTAAAATTATCAATTTATTAATTATATTAATTAATTATAATTTTTTATTAAACAAGAGGGTAAAATTGTAAAATTACCCTCAATGAGTGGAGAAGGAATGGCAATCCTCCCAATTTTGGGAGTATTGCCACTCCCCACTCACTCCCCACTCAATCCTCACCCACTCCTCACCCATTCCCATTGATGTACATCCAAACAAAGGAGTGGAATGGGAAAGTAATGACTCCCATTCCACTCCTTACATCCAAACACCCCCTTAGTTCCGTGTCCAACCAGGCCGCAGGAGTAACAAAAAGTAGGCAGCTTCTCATACTGAACCACGACGGACAAACGATGTTGACCATCACCAATCCAAAAGCCTTTACTGAAGGGCTTGGATAAATCTATGTCAATGCAAACTCGGGCGAATTTTGTACGTGCAAGAGTTTCAAGTAGAGCATCTACTTTCAAGAGATGTCCCAAATGGGCTGTAATTGATTCCAGAGACTCACCATCCCAGAACTCCACCGGAAGATTATGCAATTGCACTCAAATCGCAGCAGTGCTGAGTTTGGCGAATGTAGGTTCAAAGAAAGGCCGCCAGAGAGATAGTTGGAGGATCAACCCGTTGATAGACCAAGGACCATCGGTTCGAAGAGCTTGCATCACCGATTGGGAAGGGCATCGAATTAAAAGAAAACCATTGGGGAGGTCGGATATGGAGACTTCGCCAATATCCGCCCACTTCGTTAACAGGGCGATCTTTACTTGATCAAAAGGTGGTGGCTTGCCGAAGAACTTGCCGTAGATGAGTATTGGAATCGTAGTTGGGCACGGGACATTGTTTCTTCATCTAGTTTGACGAACTGGGAAGTGGAGTTTTTAATTTTCGAAAGGAGTTTAGGGTTGAGGAGAGGAGAATGTTGGAGAGGGGCGGTGACCCCCCGCTTGCCATGGCAAGGGGGGAGAAAGGAGAGCTCAAGATGCTGGAAACAGGGAAACAGGGAGACCCTGCAACTGTGTCAGGAACAATGAGTCAACTTTTTCTATTTGGCTTCAACGGCTTCGCCATCCACATACCCAAATACTTTCTTTGTTGAAGGATAGAAAACTCATTGATGTTCATCTTTGGGCTTCTAAACCAAGTATTTGTGTCAGCTATTAAATAGGTGAAGGTTGTAAATTACCTTTTGATAAATCAAATAAAGTTTCCTTTTTCCCTTTGGGTAAAATATTGTGTGATTTATAGGGATTTGCACCTATTGCATCCAATTAATCCTTTTAGTATCATTCTATTTTTTTATGATTTCTCTTATTTCACACTGCTATATCCTTTGAGGGAAAAAAAAACAAATTTTATGGCTAGTTTGTAAAAGTTTCAGATTTGGTTTAAAATCAACTTAATCGGAAAATCAAGATTATTCAATGTGATGGTGGTGATGAATGCAACTCTACTGTTTTTCAAACTCATTTATTGGCTGATAGATTTGCTCTTCAAGTATCTTGTCCAAATACTACTGAACAAAATAGAGTTGCTGAAAAAAGGCATCACCATGTTGTCAAAATAGGTTTAATAATGTTTTTTCTTGCTAATTTAGCTTTAGCTTTATTGGGTCGAAGCTTTCTCAATTGTTGTTTATTTAATCAGCCACCTTCCATCTTCAGGTTTGAATAATGCAACACCTTAATACAAGATTTATGATAGACATCCAGATTATAGTGGCTCACGAGTGTTTCGATGGCAATGTTTTTCTTCTCCTTGACATCACAATAGCTCAAAATTCTCGAAGAAGACTTTTTCTTGTATTTCATTGGTTATAGCCCTTTACATAAAGGTAACCATTGCTTAAAGGCCTATACAAAGCAGGTATATACCTAGAGATGTTATTTTCAAGAAAGCAGTGTTTCCTTGTAGCCCCATCTTACCAAAGGTCTCTAAGTACAATTTTGATCTTGTGGTGTATTTTTTGCAGATGAATGGGTCTTTCTTGCCTTGTCTATATCTACATCTAATCATATTGAAGAAAATGATGTTCATCTAAAAACAAATGATGTTCCACATACATATTCAAGATGTTGTGACTCTTATGATATTCCTAGACACAATAATTTCTTTTCTTTTAATGAAAAGGATAGTCATGGTTTCATAGGTTGTGAGAATCGAGTTTGATGAAACTTTTAGTCATGTGGTGAAACCAACTACTATACAATTAGTCATTGCTTTAGTTGTTTCTCATGACATTATGACAATTAGATATTAGAAATGCTTTTTTATATATATGGATTTTAAAAAGAGTCATCTACATGGAGCAACCTCTTGGTTTTGTTGATTTAACAAAGCCAAATCATGTGTGTTTGCTAAAGAAGTTGCTTAATGGACTTAAACAAGCGCGTCGTGCATGGGTTGATCATTTATAATAATTTCTTCTTCACATTGGATTTCATTGTAGTAAGATAGATCCATCTTTATTTACTTTTCATACCTCTACTATTAATGTGGATGATATTTGATTACTTAACTTGGAATTGAATTTGCAATCAATTATGACTTAGGGTTATTTCACTAATTCAATTTCTTGGCTTAAAAATTGAGTTTACCACTGATGTTGTCTTGCTAAGTCAACAAAAGTATACCTATGATCTCTTACTCAGAATTGAAATGCTTCACAATTCATCATGTGCAACACCAGAGGTAGTAAAACCCACATCTCATGTAGATAACTCTACTTTGGTTGATGCTTTTTCTTATTGTAGCATTGTGGGTGCTCTGCAATATTGAACATGTACTAGCTTTGATATCACTCACGCTGTCAATAAAGTTTGTCAACATTTTTCTTCCCCCACATTAGGCAATCTTAAAGTTGTCAAATGAATTCTTCCCTATTTGAAGGGAACTTCTGATTTTATAATTCATTATTTTTCTCGCAATCCACCTTACCTTTATTAATTTAGTGATGCCGATTGGGTAAGCTGCATGTCCTATAACTCATCTCAACACCAGTAGTTTTGTCTCTTTCTTGGAGCTAATTGTATCTCTTGGAGCTCAAATTAAGAAACTGCCTAGCATTTCTTGCTTAAGCTCTAAAGCAGAATATCGGTCTATGTTCTCTGCTATTGTCGAGATAACTTGGATCACATATCTCCTTTGTGATCTTAGCATTTGGCTTCTTTAGTTTTCCCTAACGTTTTTGTGATATTTAAGTGCTTTTCACATGATTATTAATCCTATGTTTCATTCTTGCTTCAAACATATTTCTTTAGATTATCATTTTGTCTGGGAGAAAGTAGCTGCTCATCAATTGATTACCTGTTATATACCATCTGTTTCACATATGCGAGGGATGTTAAACCAATTTATGATATCTTGTTGATATCTTACCAAGATGATATTTGTTAGAGAGTAGAGAAAGAAGATATGAACTGCACACTTTGTATTGAGAAAGAGAGGTTTACATATAGAGTGAAAAGATACCATATACATATAAGTATACATATATACAAGTATATGAATATAGTGACAATACACAATACGGTTAACATCCCCCCCCCCCCTCAAACAAGACGGATCGTATGTCTTGAGTTTGGATAACAAAAAGAAATGCTGATCACGTGTCTGTGGTTTAGTGAAGAAGTCAGCCACCTGAACCTCTGTGGGAAGATAGTGAAGTGACACAGACTGAGTGCGGACATGACATCGGGTGAATTGAGCATCCACACCGATGTGTTTGGTCAGCTCATGCTTGACCGGATCAGTAGCAATCTAAAGTGCACCAGTACTGTCACAATGAATAGGAGTAGGAGCAGGGAGAAGGACACCAAAATCCTGAAGAATAGAACGAAGCCAAAGGATCTCCTGGACGGTAGAAGCAAAGGCACGAACCTCAGCTTCAGCACTGGATTTGGCAACAGTCGCTTGTTTCTTGGTCTTCCAAACAACAAGAGAAGACCCAAGAAAAACACAGTAACCAGTAACAGAAACTCGATCATCTGGAGAACTAGCCCAAGTAGCATCAGAGTATGCCTGCAGCTGAAGAGTGGATAATTGAGGATAGAACAGACCACGAGATGCATTTCCACGAAGATATCGCAAGACCCTGAGAAGATGAGCATAATGAACAGAAGTAGGGGCCGCAACAAACTGACTAAGGATGTGAACAGCGTGGGAAATGTCAGGACGGGTAACAGTTAAGTAGACTAAACTGCCAACCAGATGTCGATATCGTGATGGATTAGATAAAGGAATACCAGCAGAAGCGCGTAGCTGCAGATGTAGCTCTATCGGTGTAGCACGTGGATGTCTGATAAAGGAAGAGGGAAATAAGGCTTCACGAGTTAATTAGGGGTGTGGGAACTTGGGAATCCTCACATGTCTTGGCACTTGTTCCAAAGATCGCCGGAGTGAAGCTTTTATCTCGGCAGCAGTAGCGCGGGAGCAAGAGGAAGAAGCAGCAACAACGCGGCAAGTGAAGAAAAGCAGCAGTAGCTCGGCAGGAAGAAGTTCTGCAGCAAGAGGAAGAAGTAGCAGCTCGGTAGCAGCAGCTCGGCAGCAAGAGAAAAGCAGTAGCTCGACAGCACAAGAGAAGAAAAGCAGCAGCAGCAGCTCGGCAGCACAAGAGAAGAAAAGCAGCGGCAGCAGAAAGAAGCAGCAGCAGCGTAGCAAGAGCAAGAGCAAGGGGAAGACAGTAGCGCGGCGACGGAGTTCGGCGGACGAGAGAGATATGACCGTTTGACGATGATCACCGGAAAAGAGCCCGAAGGAACCAGTCTGATACCATGTTAGAGAGTAGAGAAAGAAGATATGAACTGCACACTTTGTATTGAGGAATAGAGGTTTACATATAGAGTGAAAAGATACCATATACGTATAAGTATACATATATACACATATATGAATACAGTGACAATACACAATACGGTTAAGAATATTTAACTGATCGTAAAGATAGTAGTAGTTTATTTTTGAATTGATTGTGTTGTTAGTAATGTTATCACATATCAGTTTGTTATTATTTTATTGTTTTTTGAATAGAGGTTGGTGTAAGAACAATGGTCTCTATTTTGTATATAATCGGAGCTTACTGTTGGAGATTGGTTGAAGACTTGTTGAAGGAGTTCAGAACTTGGAGTTGTACTTTGTGTGTCAAGATTACTGCAAAAGTTTGAAGAAGTCTACGTGGAAGTTACTGCTTAACTCTTCACCCAATGATGTTTTTCTTAGAATTCATGCTATGTATTAATATTTGGTGGTTGTGTTGTCCTGTTACTTTCAAATCTTATAGTGTGTTACTTTTAATTGTGTTTATAAACTAGAGCTTGAGCTACTCTATTTTTGTTCTACTTCATTCATAACAAATAATAGAAACACTCTTCAGCTATTGAGAAGCTGTCACTTCTTGCATATAAAAATTCTCACTTTCCTATTATCTACAACATTAGATGGCTTATCAATGATTTGAAAAACAAAAGGATTTTTTTATTTGATTTTAGAAAATATGAAGTTCTTTATCAAACTAGTAACACAAGAATGGTGGTTTCGCAGCTCTAGGATCTAACCAAACCACTCATGATATGAGTTACTAACAACAATGTAACACATGAATATATGAAAGTTGGTACTATCATCACGTCAAGGATATTTTTGTTATTCATTTGTCAAGGGTTAGTAAGACCTTTTTAGACCTTGTTTCACCAAACTATATAATGACAATCTTTTAGCTATCTGAGCTTTCTCCATCCTTTATAGCTAATAAACGTATTGTGTGAATATAATTGACAAATTATTCATTAGGTATTCCTTATGGCATAAGTTTTGATTCTAATATTAACTCACCATCTATAGAAGTACCTTGCACAGAAACTTGATTTTCATGTATTGGATTCTAGTCGATTTCTGCATTTACCTAAATTACCACATTCACTTTTGCTTTCTCCACATTGCTTTGCACTAATGCTTCTTTTCCAGAGAGTATGCTCCGATCTTCTTTACATTAAAATTATATTTAGGTGTGATACATGAAAATATGCAATTCATATTTTATTTATATGTTTTTTATTGCTTTTATAAACAATTAACCGATCAACCATATTATTCAATATGTTCAATCATTATGCAATGAAATTATTTATATTTAAATTCGAGAAAAAATCCTTTTTTATTAATTGATGAATATATATTGTTGGTAAAATTTTATAAACTAAAACTTTTATTTAAATTTTTAAATATTATTTCTGATATCTTTTGATGGTCATCTGAAAATTGCTCTATTGGATTAACCCCATTCTATAAAAATACATTCAAATTTTACTTTAATCGAATATACCGCTATGAAAATTTTATATCTAAAATGTAAAACTCAGCGAAAGCAGAGACAACTGAACATAAGATTGAAACGTTATCTTTCTAAAAAATTAAGTTATTATTAAAAAAAATTTGAAAAGATAATGAACAAAGGGCGACATTGGAAGTGTGATTTGGAAGTCACGGATTACAACCAAGCTCATTATATCTATCTTAAAAAGGCCAAAATCGATTCCGCTTCGTGGAAAAAGGAGCGTCAAGTTTGGGAGGGTGGAGGATGCCTCAAAAAGAGATTTTATTCAAAAAATAAAAAATAAAAATATTAATAATTAAAAAAAAAAAAAAGACAAAGACGCCAAAAAGGAATAGACAAGAAAGGTGTCAGTGTTGTGTCAATGTGGGTGGGTATTTATGAAAAGTTCAGAGGACATTCGATGGAATATGCTTGGCTGCTTTTGTCTTCTCAACGTTGGATTTTTCCCACAACTCCCATGCGCCACGTACTTTAGTTTTTTAATTGTTATTTGTTTTTTTAATTTTTGAATGGTAAGAAGAAAGCCTTCTTGCAATCAATCAACGTAAGACAAGCACATCTGGCATTGTCATCTGTTCAATTAAATATTCACTGGTATGAATGGGCACCTGTTTTTTAAAAAAGTGCATGCAACTTTCGCTAATGGGTTCGTTTGGAAAACATCAAGATGTGTTTGCCTACGATGGAAAAAGAATTAGAATAAAAACCTGTTTTTTATTTGTGCATCTTATTTTAATATATATATATATATATATATATATATAAAGATAAGTCACATGACAGATATGCATAGATATGAAATTAATCCTTCAATCTAGTTATATTCTCACCATGTGTGACCTTGAAACCGTCTCTATAAGACCCAATGCAGGGAACCTAATGCAAATAGACTACAAAGATCAATAACAGATTAAATTTATATGCATAAAATAAACTTAAATTTTTTTCTTTTGATAAATGTGAACAAACCATGATTCTTAGTTAATAATTGTGTAAAAGAGTTAAAACTTTAACTTCTCGCTTCCGATGGTGAAATCAAACATATTTAAAATTGAACATATAAATATTTTTAAGGGAAAATTAATTATAAGTCCCTGTGCGATTGTAAACATCCCGATCTGTCCCTCTAACATTTGAATATCCCTGTTCATCCTTTCTTTTTAACTTACCTTTCTTTTCAGTCCCTCCGTCCAACTCCGTCAATAGTTTTTTTACTTAATACCAATTTTACCCTTGACTTTAGTGGGAAAATGGCCGCCATATCTTGTCATAATTTTTTGAAATTGTACGGCGAAAAGGAAATGCCAGACTTTTTATGGCAGCTTTTCTCTTACCATGCATGCTTTTGTAAACAAGGTTTCCATTCTTCGTTTACTTTTGGGAAAGTTACGGCCGAATATTGCGACGTCTGATTGTCTTATTGGATGATTTTGTCGCCATTGTCATTCAGGAAGTATTGTTCTTTATTTGCTATTGTTGGTGTTATCATGATTAAAGCTAATATAATCTGTTGGAATTGCAGAGGCATCTCGTCGCGGGATACCTCCACTCGTGTTCTGCACTTCATAAAAAAGTATAACCCAGCTATCGTTTGTCTGGTGGAAGCTAGAGCTAATAACGACCGAGTTGATCGTTTTGAAGCAAAACTTCCTCGTCATTGGAGATGGGTCGCGATCCTTTGGCACGCCCAGATTGGTCAAGTCACTCCTCTTGTAGCTTCCCGTAGAGCTCTTCACCTTATTATTACTTCTTCTTGTATGAATGATTTTGTGATTTTCATCGTTTACAACTCTTGTCGGATTTTGTCTCAAATAGCCTTATGGGTTGAGCTCTCGAAAATCTCTAATTTCAAGATCCCTTGGCTTATCGCAGGTGACTTCAACGCTATAGTCACCCGTGAAGAGTTTAAAGGTGGTTCATTTCATCATTATTCTCGCAAAGCTAGTTTGTTTAATAATTTTATCACGGAAAATAATTTACTTGATTTACATTTCTCGGGCCCTCCTTTCACCTGGTGTAATAACCAATCTGGCCATACCAGGCGCTGGGCTCGGCTAGATCGCTATCTTGTTAATCTTAATTGGAACAATTTCTTTAAGTTCTATTCTCTTAAACATCTTCCTAGCATTTTCTCAGATCACGCCCCTCTCTTTTTAAAAGTCCAATCTCAGAAGAGCTTAAACAAAAATATTTTTCGGTTTGAAAACTTCTAGTTGGAGTATCTGGACTGTCATACGGTTGTTCGCAACGCTTGGGATTTCACCCCTCGTGGCAACCCCATGAATGCAGTCTCCCATTTACTCTCCAGAACTCGTTTTTCTCTTAAAAAATGGCGCGCTTCTGGTTTGAATTTTCTTGAGGTCGGTATTAACAATACTGAAAAGGACATCTCTTCCTTTGAGCTTTCTAAGTCTACGTCGAATGATTTTGGTTCTCATTACTGTGATTTATATGCCAAATTTTCCGCCCTTCAGCGCCAGAACTCCACTAAATGGAAGCAACGTGCGCACCTGCAGTGGATTTCTCAAGGGGATCAAAATACGAGTTTCCTTTTCAATCAAGCCCGTATTCGAAACCATGCCAACTCGATTTCTCAGATTTATGATTCTTCTGGCAATCTGTTTTCTAACCAAGAGGAGATTGAAAATGCTTTTGTGAACCATTTTTCAAATCTTTGGAGTACTCGTAATGACCCGGGCTTTGATTTTATTTTTAATGCTCTATCAAGTGACCTCCCTCATCTCAATGATTATGACTGCAATCGTTTGATCGATAATGTTTCTGGAGAAGAAGTTTATATTGCTATTTTGGATTTACCCTCTGGTAAAAGTCCGGGGCTGGATGGTTTCAATGCGGAATTCTATCATTTTTTTCTAGCCTTTTATTGGCGAAAAAGTCTTCTCTGTGATTCACTATTTTTTCCATAATTCTGTCCTGCCTACCGATTAGGGAAAAACCTACATCGTGCTTATCCCTAAAATTAAAAATCCATAGCTAGTTTCTGATTTTCGGCCAATTTCTTTGTGCAATATCTGCTATAAAATTATTTCAAAAATTTTGGCTAATCGTCTCAAACTAGTTATTCCTTACATTATTGGTGATGAGCAAGTTAGTTTTGTGTCGGGTCGTAGTCCTGTTGATAACATTATTTCCGTTCAAGATATGGTCCATACTTTGGAAAATGATAAATCGGCCCCCCTAGGATGATTGTTCAGATAGATATCGAGAAGGCGTATGACTCGCTTAGTTGGAACGCAATTCTTGCAGTCCTTACCCGAATGAATTTCGCTCCAACTTGGATCTCTTGGATTAGGGTTTGCCTCTCCTCTAACACCTTTTATGTTATGGTTAATGGTTCTCCCTCCCCTTGGTTTACCTCTTCAAGAGGGGTAAGACAAAGGGATCCAATTTCTTCTTACTTGTTTATCTTAGTATCCCAAATTCTCACTTCCATGCTTAATTATGGTATGAGGCTTAGTATGATTCCAGGTTTTGATAGTCGGCTACCAAAGAATTTCAATCATTTGATGTACGCCGACAATCTAATCCTGATTTCACATGCCTCACGCTGTACTGCCAGGAGTATTAAGCTTTGTCTAGCTATCTATGCCAATTTAACTAACCAAAATGCCAACAATACTAAGTTAGCTATCTTCTTTCCTTCCTGGTTTAATAAGCATGTTGCCAACAGCATCTCGTCCATTCTTAGGTTCAAGACTGCTCCCTTCCCTTTTACTTATCTCGGGGTGTTAATTTCCCCAAAAAAGCTTGCTAGGTCTGCCTTCAATTCTATGGTTGACAATGTCCACAACATGTGTGCTGCTTGGAAAAAGTCAAGGCTATCTCCTGCAGCTAAAACTCTTCTTATCAATTCATCTATCCTCTCTCAGCCTACCTATTATTTATCTGTGTATCCTATCCCTGACCCTGTCCTTCTTGAGATCACTAAGATTGTGAGGTCATTCTTCTGGTTCAAGGGAGGCAATGGAAAAGGTATTCCAGCTGTTGCTTGGGAGAATTTAACAATCCCAAAGTCTGAGGGGGGTCTTAACATGAAAAACCTGATTGCTTCCAAGCATTCTCTGATGGCCAAAAATGTTTTTAGGTATATTAATCGGGAGAGTAATATTTGGGTTGATATCCTCCAGTTGAAATACGGCAATTTAAATTTTTGGAGGGATAAATCCCTAGTCATTCTTCCAATTTTTTTAGAGGTTTTTGCATTTCTGCTTTCAAAATCAAGAAGTATTTTTGTATTCATTCTGTTAATGTGAATACCTCATCCTTTTTGTTTGATGCCTGCTGTTCTGAGATTCCCCTTGCATTTTGGCTCACCTATGTGAACACTACCCTAGATCTAGATTCTATCAATATATCTGATATCAGTTATAATGGGAATTGGAATCTTAACTGTCTGTATACCATTTTCGGGCATCATGCACATTCTTTTAAAGCTAATCTGAGTAGCATTAATGACAATTCCCACAGTTATTGGATCTGGTATCCCAAGACTTCTACCAATAGATTTTCTCATACAGTTTACTCATCTCTTAATCGTAATGGTTTTAATGTTGATCATTGGGTTGGTTGGAAGTACCTCTGGTCTTTGGGCATTGCACCTTGTGTCAAGAACTTTATTTGGCTTATATTTCATGGTCGCCTCCCTACTAGCGATTATCTTCATTATATAAACAAAGGGCCCAGGAACAACTACATTTTCTGTGACTTGGTTACAGAAAATGCAAACCATCTTCTTGTGTTGTGCCCCAAAGAAGCTAAGGTTTGGAATTGCATTGGTACTAAACTTAACAAGAGCATATCTTTCCCCAATGGTATTTCTTCATGAGATTGGTTATTATCTCCCAGATATACTTCCTTTGATAAGGCTGTCTTTGCAGCAGTGGCTTGGTATATCTGGAAATCTCGCTGTGAGGCTATCTTTAGACAGCAAATCCCAAACTGGCTACAGATTGCTGTTAAGGCTTATTCTCATGCAGTAGAATTTTCCAGGGCTCGTGATCATCAATGGGGCAAGAAACTCTTGTTGAATAATTTCCAATCTGGTTCCTCATTCATGTTTGTCTCCAGCAGAAAGAGTTTGGGGGCAGAGGTAAGCGGCACTAGTTTTTTTATTACAAATTCTAATTATATGGTCTCCTTTGCAGGTTGCTCGGCTGTCTTTGAGAACATAGAATCAGTTGCTGAAGTAGCGGCCGTCTATACTGCACTGAGAATCGTTGCCAGCCATCAATTGCAGATCCGATATCTGTTCCTTGACAACATTAATATTCACAACAGCGTCATCTCACAGCAAGATACGACGGATTGGACACTTTTACCGTGGATCTCAAGTATTAGGGATTTACTCAAGGAGATCGGGGACCCTCACATCCGCATAATCCCTAAGCTTTGGAATCTGCCGGCTTCTACCTTAGCCAACCACAGTTGTTTAATCCTGCATAGCATTTGCCTTTTCCATAAAAGCAAAGACCTTCCTCACTGGATTATGAAATCATTTATTCATTCTGGGTTTTATTTTCTGTAATTTGTTTTAGCCAGTGGACTCCGTCTCTCGCTTGTTTCTTCAGCCCCTGTTTCTCAGCTTTTTACTGTTAGTCCTGTTTTTTCAATAAAATCAGCCCTTTGGGTTCTTTTCTTCAAAAAAAAGAAAAAAGAAAATTAACAACAATAAAAACTTAAGTGTTGATTAGAGTGAAGTGTGGATTACAATTTAACCAGCTTCTGTATCTGATACCATGAGAATTTTTGTATGCAACTTAAATGAGTTTATTCATATTGTGTTTGATATTTATATACAAAATAGGAAGCTTTGTTCTTACTTAGAACTCTATGAAGAAAACCAACAAAACAATAACAAAAAGATATGTGATAACGATGCTAACAACACAATCATTTTAAAAACTAAACTACTATCTTCAAGATTGGATAAGATATCAGGTTGGTAAGAAATTAGCAACAAAGATATTAAGAATTGGTTTAAGAAAAAGATCATTATGATTTTCTTTGGTGAATTATATTATAAATCCCAAGATGATATCTTCTTTTTAATTCAAAATTTTGTCAAGAAGTTATAAAAAAAACCATGTTTTCTTTTAATTTCCTTTTTCTTCTATCTCTTCTTCATCTTAACCATCTCTTCATCCCATGTCGTTACTACTTTCTCCATCTTCTTCATTCCCTAATTGTCACTCACACTATTGATCTACACATTTTTTTGCCTCTAATTTTCTCTTCCTCCTCCAATGTTGTATTTTCCACATTTACCACTATTTTTTCCTTTACTTGTTCTTCATCATTCCTTTTTATTTTTTTAGTCTCCTTAGTGTTTGTCATGCCTTTTTTTATTATCATCTCTGTTTTTTTATTAATTACTGTAATGAGTTATTTAAATTATTACATATAATGTTTGAATTTATAAATAAAATATTTAAACTTTACATATGATTCTTTCCATTCCATTGTGTCTATTCAAAGGAACAATTGTCATAAACCAAAGTTATATTTTTCTCGTTGTAACTATTTAAGTGAATAGATTGTGACCATAAAAAATAACTTGTCTTAATTGCCTATTCAACTATATAGTTGCCACAAACCAAAGTTTTTTCTTTGGGTTATAACTATTTAGGTGAATAGTGGTTATGAATCAAAAGTCATTTATCTTGGAAGCAGTGGCTCATTGGTTATTGATAAGCTTGATATTGCATTAAAGTTATATTAAAACATTTTCTTCATATCAACTTTCTTGAAAAAGATTTAATGCCTTTCACTTTCTAAAAAGTATTTCCAAATTAGTTATTTGAAAGGTTTAATTAGTAACATTATTGTATCTTGCTTAGATATATTATAAAAAAATTCCCACAAAATTAATATATTTTTATCGATGCTATAACAATTTTATTACAATTTTTTCGACACTCATAATATCACAAAACTCTAAGTTTTGAATAACTTCTACACATACATGATGAATGAATTGGAAACTTTTTTCGGTGTTTTGGAAGACAACCATGTGCAAGATGAGGAGGGAGAAGAACAATAACAATGATGAGACCAAGAAGAAGATTAGTGAAAGTGACACAAAAGGACAGAAGAAAAAGAGGAGAGATATTAAAAAATAAAAAAAGTAAAATCTTTTGTTTTTAACAAAATTTTAAAATCAAGGATGGCTATTTATATGTTGGGAAGAAAATGGCATTTTGAATTTGAAATTTGGTTGCATAAGAGTTATTATTATTATCATTATCATCGATAATGTGGATAAGTTATCATACAATTATGCATTGAAAGATAATTGAAATCTCAATCTCTTATATGAAAGTCAAATGTTTTAACCACGTGATGATTATAATAGTGACCAGTAAACAAGATTGTGACAAATGTTAAAAAAGCTTCCAGACACATCAATGCTAGGAGAAAAACTTATTTGGACAAAATAAATTTTATTCTTGTAAAGCAATAAATGAATTCACAAGATAACATTAAAGATCCAAATCAATCCAAGCTAAATTATACTCATCAAATCTCTTAAGAGAACAAAAATAAGCGTCTAACATCATTTATGACAATTCATATTTGCAAGCTAACCTAAGATATCAATACAATATGGCTCTAGCAAACAATGGTTAATGTCATCTATTGCGTGCAATAAAAGTGTGATACTCTGGCAAATGGTTTGCTCTTTGACATGATGCATATAATGTCAAATGCTGATTGGTGGTAGGTGAAGTCTTGTTTGACATTGTGGCAAATTCATCCAAAGTCCATACTAAAAAAAATTTCAGATGTTATTTAAAGTTTCAATAATGTTTAAAATATATAGAAAGATAATTACAATTGCAATGCTCCTTTTTTAATAGTTCCTTCTCTAACCATCTATTTCATAGAATTATATTGGAATTAAAAGTAATAAACTTCTTACTCATCTAAAATATACATATTTTGAACATGTTCGATTGAACAACCTATGATGACTGTTATCTTTGTCCAAATCTCAATTTTTCTCTCTTGTAATGACATACCAATCATTTTAGATAGTCTATTAAATTATATTACATAGGTCGTGTACAACTACAGACATAGTGATTAGATAAGGATGGAAAACAAAATTGGACTACACATTAGCCACAAGAGGTGAAAAGGTATTCTTATATAGGATTATGGGTGAAGGGGAAATTAAAGCAAGATATAATAATAATGATAATAGGATAGTAGAGCTTCTAAGAGATGGCATCCATAGAGGCCATGAGAGCATGGCCTCCTTGTCAGACCAAGTTTCAAAGTTTGTCAACAGCCTTTTGGGTCAATTGGCACTTGGGTCCCCCATGAGAACGTCTTGCAAGTGGCGAGAGTTCGAATCCTTGGGGTGAGAGTGCATGTCTGAGAACTGTGAGCACGAACTGTGGGTGGTCCCAGCGCCCACGTGTGCGCGGGCCCCACAGAGCACAGTCGCGGCGTGTGCACGCCCTGTCTTAGTTTAGCGGGCCCATTAGGAGTTTCATTTTTCTCGACAAAAAAAAAAAAAAAAAATTGCACAGATTAAGTGGGTGTGCTAGTCGTGCACAAGATGCCGAGGTTAAGATTGATAATTGTCCGAGTCCCTTAACTTGAACCAATTTCGGACAGTGGTTTTTTAGCGTTTTAGATTTTATCTATCTCAAATAGAAATAATCAAATATTGAATAAACATTTATCTGAATTAAAAATGAGAATTTTAAGCATAATAAATCGTTGAAACAAATTCTAGTAAAATTCAAGTGCTTTGGATATGGATAAAATCAAACTAGTGAAATTGCCATACCCACGCAAAATTTCAATATCAATTCGTTTTTTAGCAAGACGTTTATGACTTGGGATCTTTAAGTTTAAACCAAGTTAGAAATGGAAATGAAAACAGCACTGGAAATTTATCCCTTTAAATTACCTCGCCACAATGACAATAAAATTTATTTAAGAAGCTTCCATTTAATTAAATTCTCATTAATCAAGAGGATTCATATAATTTCAAGAAATTAACCGGATTAGGCCTAGTCAAAACCCAACGTCAATCTCTTTGTCCTACGAAAACGTGTCCAAAAAATCACCTCGTAAAGCATTCAAAGTCTTCCTTGGAGACTGCTTTCATATTTTTAACATGAAAAAAGTCCTCTTTTGCTTCTTCATTCAAACTCCAAGCGCAAACAATGAGACAACTGTGGTCCCTTTAGGCTTCTCCAAAGCTAAAGCAAATCAATGCATAAATTAAATAGCCAAACTCCATTAACTAAAGTTAGTTACTTTATTCATTAAACAAGTAATCTATTTTTTGTTTTCAAAGTTCAAACATACATTATTAGAAGAAAGCCATTTTCAATTTTTTACATAAAAATCAAATGCCTTCAATTAAAAACTTTTATTATGTTAAAATATTTTTTTTTGTTTTTGAATACTCAACTGCTGGCTCAAAATAAATAACAATAATAATAATAATAAATTAAAAAATTAAAAAAAAAACTTGTGGTTTCAGGGATGTGCGAAATAAAAATATAAGAATTTTTTATATGATTTCTCTAGTTAACAAATGAAAACTATTCACTAGCCGTGTTAACTCACATGAATAAAATCATTTTATCTAAAAACTACTCAAATTATATAATAATATATATATCTTTTCAAATTTATTAATCTCTCCCAAAATCTCATTAAATAAAAAAAATCTCAAAAACTAAACAAAATTAAGTTGAAAAGCATGTTTTTTCATGCCGAGCAGTGTGTTATAGTTAAATTGACGATTTTGTCTTTATAAAACATGAAAAGTTAACACCTTTGATAGTTTTTCCTTTATTTTTATTAGTTGAGGAAATCACATAGTTTAAAAACAAAAAAAAAAAAATTATGCCTTTATATCACAAAATTGAAACCACAAAGTTTTGTTTTCTGAAATTTTCCTTACAATATATAATCCCTTTCTCTCAGGAGGAGAGACATCAAGCATGCCCTTATTATTATGGCGAGGCAGGAGCATCCTTTATTTTATTTAATTCTTTTATTATTTTTATCAATTTTCTTAATTAAGGCATGATGCTGACACCGTCTTTCAGAAACATATCCGTGCAATATTTGCCAAGTACTAAAAAAAACTTGATTTGATAAAAGTTGTGAAAAAGTTTGCTAAAAGACAACATGAGAGTGATCTAATCACAGCACATAAAAGAAGTCAATTAAAAAATTAAAAAAAAAATAAAAATTTAGAACAAAAGAAAAATATTCCGAGAATATGCTTCCCCTTTTTAAAACAACACTAATAACATCACGACGTGATGTGGAAAATGTCCACATAGTTAAAAGTTACCAGGAGGGATTAGTTATACAAAAAATAAATATTAAATAAAGGGTTTTTAACATATATCCATATATATACTTGGCAAAACCCAAAATTACACACTTTCCTGATAGAATACAATTTTAAATTATTAAATTATTGTGTTCAATAAACCTTTATACCCCATTGAACACATTTTGAATTTGTAAAATAAGACAAAATTATATAGATCAGAAATAGTTTTCAAAATATATGTTTTATTTAACAAAACTTTGTGTCCATCTAGATATCAGTTTTAATTTATTTAGTTAAAAAATTTTAAATGATAATTAAAGGCAAATTTATCAAACAAAAGATAATGCTTGGTCTTTCTTGAACAAGTTTGTCTTTATCTCTCTATTTTTATCTTATCCAGACTGTTGTATCATAACTAGCTCATTTTAAAATTAATAAACTGGAAAATAATATTTTTTAAAATTTAACCGTAAACCTCTGCTGCTATAAAACGTAATTATTAATTGGATCATATAATTAGAAATTTTAGGATAAACAACGTTTTAGTTTTGTAAGGGTATAGATGCAAAAATAAAGTATGACGTGTCCACCAGCCTCCCAAGTATATAACTGTATACCCACAAACCTTCTCATATCAAGATTCCAGCCCTTTTCATAACACAGAAAGAGAGAGAAAAGAAAAAAAAAAAAGGAAAAACAAAAACAAGAACCCGTTGTAGAAGATCTCTGAATATTCGATAGTCATGAAATTGGAAAAAGTTGGAAGAGGCGAAGGAGAAGAAGAAGAAGAAGAAGAAGAAGAAGATAAGGAGGAGACGAAGAAGGGAGGGGAGGAGGGGGACGAAGAGGAGGAGGAGAGTGAGCATCACTATGGGGGTGCTTTCTTGGAATCGGTGGTAGATGGTGAGGAAGAGCTATTCGTTCCACCTCTGAACTTCTCGGTGGTCGATCATGGAGTCTTTCGCTCTGGATTCCCGGACACTGCCAACTTCTCCTTCTTGGAAACCCTCAAACTTAGCTCTATCATGTGAGCTTTTGGTTTTGTTGCTGTCGGTTTGGTTATTTGGATTGATTTTAGGTTTATTTGTTGAGATTTTGTGTTTGGATTGGCATTTTCAGATGCCTTTGCCCGGAGCCGTACCCGGAGGCGAACACGGAGTTTCTCCGGTTGCATGGGATCAAGCTCTTTCAGTTTGGAATTGAAGGTGGCAAGGTATTTGGTTTTGATTCTTTCTCTGTTTCCGTGGAGGATCTGGAGTTTTTCTTGTAATCTTTATAAGCAAAATGTGTGATTTTTTTTTTTGGTCTGAATTAGTGCTTGCATTTTCTTTTCTTTTTTTTTTCTCGTGTCAATTTTATTGCTTGAACTTAGGTCTTGCGATTGTGTGGTTCCTAGGAATTGTGATAGACTAGGTTATTGTCCTTTTTTAATATTTTGGAAATAGATTTGGTCATGGGAGGATGTTGCTCTTTTTTATTCAATCCCAATGACAAGGACTCTTTACTAGTCATCCTAGACTCATTGGAAATTGTAGTTTTGAATATTTCAGTTTGTGCTCGTCATTGCTGTGCGAAGGTCTATAATGCCCACTGCTCTGTAGTCTGTTACTTTTATTTGAGCTGCATGAACTGTCATCTTAAAGATTACCAATTCATATAGAATGTTATGACATCATTTGCCTCCTGTAATCTACCCTATTTCTGGTTTCCTGAAGGGATTTTTAGTTTTGCATCTACCTGTTTGATCATGAGAGATAGCTCCATTGTCACTTGTTTAGTTTGGTTTGTCCAAAAGAAAAAAGGACCTAAAAAAAAACATGTTTGGATTATTCTATTTTCCATCCATTTTATTTTTATTTTAAGGCTTACACCTTATTGTCAAATACATTCCACGGTTCAAGACACTTTACAAAGGAATTTTGGTATTTTTGGTCTTTAGGCATTAAGAATAAAAAATTGGCTATGCGTGGGTGGTTTATCTGGCTAATGCTGAAGGCCTTCTCAGATAATAAAAGAATCAATATATGGTTGATGTAGGAATGAGAGTAACAGTTTCCTCCATGGCTGAGATGATGCAGAGTTATGATTAAAGATTTTATTGAAACAAATATGCCCGGAAAGTTTTAATAAAGTACTATAAACATGGGAGCAAAACTGAGAGCTTCTAATGGTATTTGTCTTTGTGCTGTATCATGTATCTTGCTACTTGGAGTCAGCAAGCCTTTGTGTATAAATGTTTTCTGCCTTGATATATGAGAGATTAGTGTGTTTTGTGTACTTCATTAATTCTGAAAGCACTATGGATGTTGGTGGGATAATTCATGTATATTGTTCTGCATTTTGATACAACTAGGATGGCATTTGGGTTTCAAGTTTGGAACTTCTTTGTCATATGTAGTGATGATTTGCACAGATATGGTGAAAGGAGCACAAAGAAATGAATACAGTGCAACATGAGTTAGAGCACATGGCAATTTAGTGTTGCTCAAGTGCTGTGACAATCAAACATTATAGTCTAGCTAGCAAATGCTTTTTGTCCTGGCCAGGCTTGAAGATCGTTGCGGTGCTGCTTGTCGTAGCTGGATATTGGGCTGTTGTTATGGAAGAAAATCTATATGGTCAGGGCCATTGGATGATAAGCACAAGAAAATTTTGAGGGCTGATTGCTTTTAGAAAACACATGAATTTTTTTCCACCATAGAGCTCTTTCACTTCATGTTTTATTAGATCTTTTCTTTTTGTTGTATTTCCTTGAGTTTTAAGAATCAAGTTCTCATCAGTATAAGACATATTTAGTTAATATAATTATATATTCTAACTTACTAAGCACGTAACAGCTAACATCAGTATATCTTGTTTATAGTCAATAAAATGATGTGTGTAGCATATTTTTGTATGTCACTAGTTGATGTAGTTGAGTGTTGGAACAGAGTTGATGGTCGGTCACTGCATTAGATGCCTCCTTCTAGGTGCAGGTAATATTGTGACCCCAAGCTTATGTCTGGACCTCGGTTGGAAACAGTAGGTTTCTTGTTTTTGACAATGAGCTGATGATGTGCGTATATACCTTTCTTGTTTCCATTGGCATGCCACATTGTGAATTATTTGCATTTGTGCTATACTTCCCCGTAGAGCATGCACCCAAAAATATTACATATAAATAACCACAACTGAAAAAAAAAAAAAGCTGTTGATAATCTCTTTATACGGCTATCTTTTTGTATTTGTCAAAATCAAAATGGTTGACTTGTTTTTAACTCCATTTAGTATTTTTCATCAGTTTGATGTAAATTTCAATTCTATAAATAACTTTCCTGATTTTTTTAAATATTTAAATCATTTCTGTTTTCAATTTTTTAATATTTTAGTCATGCAAATGGACACACTTGCCTTGTATCTTAGAATAGTATACATCGTCCCATACCTAAGATAAGGGTCATCTCTTGCCTTATCCATTCCTCACCCAACTTTTGCTGACTTTACCCACGGTCTAGTGTGTCATGCAATCCTTTTTACTGCATGGAACTGTATGTGAACCCTATTTTCTCTGGACATTGCCCTGGGGTTTTCTAAGCTGGAACATGGAGCTTTAAGTAGGAGTACTATTTTTACAAATCACCAAACTGGTCCTAAACCAACTGAAATATCTTCCTTTCATATCTGACTCTGAGTGTGCATTTGTGTGGGCCCCTACCATTATTCATTTTAAAGGGTGGTTTTGGGGTTGTCACACACGGCACATGTCTGGTTGTCTCAAGGTTTCATATGTGAGACACAGCGAGGCCTTGTGGGTTGCAATGCGGGTATGTGGGACAAGTGGGATCACAACAAACATGCGAGAGAATAGTTGAGAGGAGAGAATTAGATGGAAGAGGAAAAAGCAAAGAAAAAGGCTCAGGCATCAATACTCATCTGGTTATGAGTATGGCATACATAGATTAGGTTGGTGTGGTTGTTATACAGTCCACTTAGTGTCTCAATGCTCCTTATTTAATTACCATGTTGCAACATCAACTACTTCTAGATGCACTCTGGTAATTGGAATTTTATGTTTCAGTTACTTTAAGTGTTCCTCAAGATTTGCTTCAGATGATTTATTTGGCCCCCTTGTAATCTGGTTTAGCATATTGGTTGCCTTGCACCATGCTTTTGTTCTGGTTTAGGTGTTGCTGACAAACCTGTATCTGTAACGGGTTTGCCTATAATTAATTGTTTTTCTACAAATCAACTTCACAATTAATCGCCCAGTCATTTGTGCTATGTAACGACCACCTTTTCTGTGACACTGGAATCCAGTGTTTCAAAGTCCAATTGATCTGAGAACCTTTGAAGGGAAAACTTATCCTTACACTGCATGTAACATCTAGGATAACTTTTCTGGCATTTAAATATTGAGTTCTTTTGTTGCCTCTCTTTTACTTGCCAATGATAGTGTTTCAAAATTTGAAATCTGTGCTTATCTCGGTGAAAGCCGTTTTCTCTCCAGGAACCTTTTGTAAATATCCCGGAAGATACAATCCGTGAAGCTCTCAAAGTTGTTCTAGGTACTGTTTTATCAATGTATCTTGGGGTTATATTTTCACCTACAGAGCTCTTCCTTAATATTCTTATTTTGATGCAGATGTTAGAAATCACCCACTGCTTATTCACTGCAAACGAGGAAAGGTACCAAGTTATTGCTCAAATTTTTCTCTCCTTTTCTCTACCTAAGTTTCAAACTCTAAATTCGGATTTCTTTGGTTTCATGTATCTATACAGCATCGAACTGGTTGTTTGGTAGGATGTTTGAGAAAACTGCAGAAATGGTGTTTATCTTCTGTTTTTGATGAGTATCAGCGCTTTGCCGCAGCCAAAGCTAGGGTTTCCGATCAGAGATTTATGGAACGATTTGATACGTCAAGCCTTAAACATTTGCCAGCTTCATTTATGTGTTCGAAGAAGTCATGATATTAGTTGCCAAAGATATGCATATAGAATAAGTTAGATTCGATCTTCTTCTTATTTTTCTTCTTGATTGGTGCTGTTTGGGATTAGAGTTCACAAGTAGTGCAATTTGTTTTTTCAATCTCCCCTTTCTCGTTCAATGTTTTTTCTATGAACAGCAGTTGAGGAAGCTCTGCAACCGTTGATTTTAATCATCATCTTTTTTGTCTGTTATTTTGTTTTGTTTTTTTTGTTTCATATTTTATGTTCTAGGAAGAGTATTTGGGAATTGTTTTTCAAGTTTGTTTTTATTTATGTTTACTATTGAGAAATGATCATTTGTGAGCATTGGCGCAAATATATTCGCCAATAGATGAGCATGAAATTGCATTTATGTCCCTTAAGAAATTCTCAATTGGGTGTACAAAAATAACACGAATTTACCTTTAAAAGAGGTTTGACATTTAAAATGTACGTGTGTTTTTAGAAGTTTGCCTTAACTGGTGGAACCGTTTCAGAGATTTTTTTTTAGATGCAAGTGGATAAATAACAAATTTATTAAAAAGAAAAAAATAGCATATAATGCATCGTACAACAAATGATACAACATAAAACATCCACTGAAAGTGGAATAAGAAGAGCAAAAACAAGCAAAAGAAAGCACAGCCCTTTGGGTTTAGCAAAGATCTCCACCCCAATAAGCAAGCAGGGATCTGCTTCTCCTATCTA
The DNA here is from genome assembly GCA_902712375.1 of Dioscorea dumetorum. Lineage (NCBI taxonomy): Eukaryota > Viridiplantae > Streptophyta > Magnoliopsida > Dioscoreales > Dioscoreaceae > Dioscorea > Dioscorea dumetorum. Next base: position 6,808,672 of record CACTHL010000549.1, on the reverse strand, counting down.
TAGCAAAGGAAGTCTCCGGTTTCAATCTCAGGAGTTGCGAAAGCCCAAAACAAAAGAATAAGACTTATATTCAACTGAAATGAAATCAATTTAGGTGATTTAAAATGAAAATGCAATCATTTTCAGTCAGTCAAATAATCCAAATGAGGGCTTAACTGGGAAGTCCCATGCATCTGCACGACGGGTTAAGCTGTCAGTGCGGCTCTCCAAAGGTCCTTCAGAGAGCATAAGAAACGTAGTATCCCGAGGATCTGACTATAGTGGGACCAAATAACTTTAGCAAAAGTTAATGGATGAATTGATGGTTCACAGTTTCAAATATATTAAGACGAGTAAAATTTTTGGTAGGTCACCCAATTTTGGCTAATTATAAAAGAATGTCACAATTTCAATTTGAATAAAAAAAGGTTATCCATAATTAATTTGCTTTCGCCGGGAGGCTACCCGAGTGATTCCGGCAACTAAGTGGTGACGTAGAGACCGGAATTCCTCTGTCAGCGCTGACATGACAGCCTTACTCCACGCTTCACCACTCCAGATCATCTGAATCCGCCATGTCATGAGTTCCTTTCCACATCATCCTGTCTTCTTTGAGGGCTGAGGAAGAAGGGCACATGTCACCAAAGCCCTTTAAATCCCCTTCAAAACCCTTCTTCAGTGAAGCTCTTTCCAGAGGAACCGAGGGAGATACACCGGAGAAAGCGAGGGAGATACAGACCGACAGAAGTCCAGTAGGGTTATTTTCAAAGAATTAAAGGACATTGAACGGTGGGAAGGTGGAGCACCGGCAGGTTAAAGGAGGAGCCTTCGACCATCCTTGAGCAAGAAGAGAGGCTCGGAAGACCTCTCTGACCATGAAGTTTGAAAGGGTTGTTTGAATGTCCTGTAAACATTGTGTTATTGTTGTTAAAGTAATGAACTCATCTGTCATTAATAGGAATGTGTAATGTGGAGTTGAGTTGCCTATCACTAATGGTATTAATTTTGTGAGCCATCAGTGTTATTGTTGTTGTTGTTAAAGTAAAGAAGATGCTTAGCGTCTACCCATTCTTAATTAACTTTGTGCAATTAGCCATCAGTGGATAAGGGTGTGTGGTTAATTACTTCTGTTTGCTAAGCCTAGTGTTGGGCTAATTAATTTCAGACCTGAATTGTTTAATTGTATTGTTGAATGTCCAATTAATTTGTTACATGCATGAACTGAACTTGGCAGGGAATTTGTTATAGTTGGCATTTATTGTGCATCTTCAAAATGACATGACTTTCAATATGCATATTAACTTTACTGTTAGGGTACCCAACATTATTTTCATTGGTGTTAGGACTTAGCAATGCTTGTACACCTTGGTAGCATGGGCTGTAAATAATTGATGTTAGGTTGTAGACAAATATATGACTTGTAGGACTATTGTTGGAATGCTTCCAAATGACTGACCTAATTGAGCCCATTCACTTTCAGTGCCAATTGCAGACCTGTTCACAATAAAATTGCATTACATAGTTGGTGATATAGAAGCCATGGCAGGCTATATAGATTACTGCTGTGCAAACCAAATGTCCAAAATTGAGCTCATTTGCATGGCCAAAGAATTTAGTTTAGCTGTAGAAGGTTTCACTTTTTGGTGGTTAGATGAATCCAACCAGGAAAAAGAATTAAAGCAAATTCAGAATGACTTAGATGCCCTGTCAATGGCAATGTCTGTGGGACCTAGTAAGGAGGTATCTGTATGTGCTAGGCTTGCAAATAGTAGCGGTACTCATGGAGAAAGTCATGTTGATTATAATGATGGTGGGGTAGGAATTGGACAATTAGGCAGGGTCGAATCAGCAAATGATGTTTAGGAAGAAGCTTCAAATGAGGCTGAAGACATTGAAGAGGAAGCTGACTTAGAAGGGGTCATGGTAGGGGGCCAGGATTGGGGGGGATGATTTGGATGAATTTCATGATTTAGACTATAGTTTTCAAAGTGAAACAGATGAAGAAGTTGGGGAGAAATCTAGTGTCACGCCCCGACCCGCAGGTCCTGGCTCATGACATACCGCCACGACAACCAAGGGAAGTCAAGCACCTGCTTCAACCCTAGGTCGCCGTAAGGCTAACATGTTTCCTGTACAACATCAATATACTAACAATAATCATTCTAAAACCGGAGATTTACACCTGATCCCTGCACAAGATCAATCATACGCACATCAGGTGTATACTCCTGGAATAACATAACATACAAAGTCATGACCACAAAATAGTCTTTCCCAATCACTGGGTATAAGTCCCAAACATCACAAAGTCCTGCCTGACCCAATTAGGAGAAATTCAAAGTAACAAAGCAAAATACGAAATTACCGGTCCTAGTGGATTCATCTAGTACATGTCCACAATGTTCAAGAATCATACACAACTCAAATGTAAATGCAAGAAAAGCTTTACCAAGCACTTTACACTTCACGCCCCGATGCTGTGCTATCCCTGGAAAGTAGTGAGAAAGAAGAGGGGATGAGTAACTAGGTTACTCAGTGAGGGGCTGAACATGAAGCTATACTTCACACAAGGATACACAATATGCAATGCCAAAAATATATATATATACATATCTTTGGTATACCCCTCAACAAATAGGACATAAATCATACAAATCTAAATTCCAAGTGTAAAACTCCTTTTTTGAAATACTCAATGATTCAAGGATGTATAGAGAAATCAATGTTGTAATTCAAGTGTCGATGCTCGATTCAATAAAATATGCTTATCATCATTCTCAAAGAAATGCATCAATAAAGCCTTGGAAATGATTCATAAAATGATACAAGACCGAAAATTCAAGTTGCATAATCTTGTTAGAATGCTCAACAATTCAAGGATTCACAAAGTAATCAAAGTAGTAAATCTCGTATCACGAAAACCAAGTTTTAAAATACACTTTCTCATATTCAACGATCTAAGGATTTATAAGATAATCACTATAAATCTCGTATCGTTGGTATCACTTTCTCATATTCAATGATCTAACGATCTAAGAACTGGGTGTTGGTCGTTGAGAATCCCACGTGGTGACTTCGGGCACCCAACACAGCACCATTAAGGCTCTCTACATGCCTCCTGAAAAGGCGAACTCAGCCGAGAACTCCACGCCACCTCAACTAGGTCAGTACGTGGAGACTCGCTTCTGCAGAAGATATCGGGGATCCTCTCCATGTCACCATCAAAACAATTGGGAAATCCATCCCGCCCGTAGGCTCATAATGAACACATCAATATGATATCACATATCTCATCAAGAGATCACAAATACTCGAATATACAACTCTTAATCCAAGAGTAAATAATTGTGTGAAACATCGTCAATGATGTTATTTTCATCAAGAACATCATCACAAGAGTTTTCTTTTGAAAATTCATTTCGAATACGACATCATCATGAATTTCATTTTGGTTCACATAGGCACCTCTTGGGTCAAAATAACAAGAACATCAAGCTCTTAAAATCACAAATCTTTGAAACATGTAGTTCAAGCCATAGGGTTTCCAACCCTCACAAGAAATATGAAAATCTTTAGAATTCTTTAAAAACATGTTTCAAATATGGCATCATCACAAAGAAACTCATTTTGATTCACATCAGCCCTTCTTGGGTCTTTATATCAAGAACATTAAACCTTTAGCAATTCCTTAAAAATATGTATTTCCAATCATTGGGTTTTCAACCCACTAGATATATGAATGATCTTTGAACATAATCAAGAAGAAAACCAAATCATAAAGCATCATGATTCTAGGTTCCATGAAAACATCTCAAGTTTCTTTTAAAATCAAGAAAATCACCATTCAAGAATATGCAATATTAGGCATTCAACATGTATGATCATAGCTCATTAATTAAACGATTCCCACTCACAAACTTGGCGAGATCAAACCCTCCGGGTCACTCGCCTACTTGCCCTTTTCCCTTGCTTGTAGATCCACCTCCTAGATGCCATTAAACATCCAAGAAAATCAAAAATCAATCACATAACCTAAACAAGATAACAATAGGGGAAAAATGATCCAAAATAAGATCTCATTGCTTCTAGGGTTTGATAAACATTCTAATAGTAGGAATTAAGAAAATAAAATCCTCACAACCCTCAAGATCACAATAAAATCAAGAAGAATCCAATTGGGTTCGGATCTACAAGGATCATAGGCTTAGAGATGAAGGATCTCTTTCATTCTTCACCAAAACATGAAATCAAGACTCTAATTCCATCTAAACTTTAAATCTATACTAGATCCAAGTTTTTCATTCGCAAATCTAAGAAGGAATGACATCAAGAACAAGAGATTCAAGAGGAGGAAAGAACTCACCTTAATCTTCACTAGATCTAGAGGAGAAATCATCACCAAAGGAGGAGAGGAAGAAATCACCACCCTTTTTCTTTCTTGGAGCTCAAGAATGAAGATCTAATAGAGGAGAGAATGGGGATCCAAGATGGGGAGAAAAAGAGAGGGAAAAGAGGTCTTATGAAGGTCCTTTGGATTTCAAATGGGGTATTTATAGGCCAAAATCTCGGGAGGGCTCGCGGTCTCCTTTGCAGAGTCCCTTGCCGCCCGCAAAACCTCTTTCCAGAGTCCCTTGCCGCCCGTAAGGCAGGCCGCAAGCCTGACCAAGGCCCTTGCGGGCTGCCTTACGCCTGCAAGGCAGGCCGTAAGGCCCTTTGCAGCCTCCCATGCAGTCTACACGGGAGGCCGCAAGTCCCCCTGTTTTGGGGGTCCTGCAGCACATTGAGTGCCGCAAGCCTTCGGCTTTGCTTGCACTCCTCCAAGGGTTTTCCTCATTGTTTTTCTCTCTCAAAAGAACTCTAACTAAGATCCTTACACGAAGAACACCCGACAAAACTTGAACACACACTTCCTACACAAGAAGCAAAGTGCAAGAGTAGAAAAGAAAGTCAAACTTCCATATTTAGGATGGATAGGACTCAATCAGACATGGGAGGAAAAGCTGGGTGCCAAATTAGTGATGATGATGATATAGAAGCTGACTGTGGCCGGTCTGAAGAGTTGCAGTGATGTTCTTCAATTGATGAGGATACATTGGTTCAAGGTAGGCCTAGTTATGTTGAGTTTAATAATGAAGTTGACATGAAGAACCCACATTTTAAGATTGGAATGAAATTTAGAAGTTTCAAACAATTTAAGCAAGCTGTAAAAAATTATGGGATCAAAAATTGAAATGTGATGAACTTCAGGCCTAACACTGAAAAGAAAATGTAAAGCCTTTTGTAAGAAAGGCTGCCTCTTCTACCTCTGGGCTTCACCTATGGTTAAAGATAAAGCCATAGTCCAGATTAAGACAGGTGTCTTACAACATGAATGTGCTAGAGACCATAGTAATAGGCATGTTAATGCTGTATGGATAGCAAGGACATACGTGTAGCAGTTCAGGGCAACCCATCTTAGAGAATTGCAGGCATCATCCAAGCTATGAAGAGCAATCAAGAAGTGGACATTAGCTGATTGAAAGCTTATATGGCTAAGTGCATTGCCCAAAAGTAAGTTAGAATAATTGCTTTTACTTTCCTGCTCTTCATATAGTAACTTGGTGCATAGCACATATATTTACTCCTTTTCCTTGCTTCATTCCACTTGACCACCAAGGCTTATAGATGGTGATGAGGAGACCCAAATGGTAAGGTTACATGATGATATGCTAGAGTTGATAGAGACCCATCCTAGATCAATAATAATTGTGAGCAGCAATGAAGAAGGAGTCTTCAAATCACTCTATGTCTCTCTCTCTCCTTTGAGGGCAGGGTTTTTGGCAGGGTGCAGGCATATGATTTCTTTGGATTTTTGCTTCTTGAAGGGATTGTATGGAGGCCAGTTGCTAGCTGCAGTTGGGATAGATGCAAATGATTACAGCTATCCCATTGCTTGGGCCATGGTGGACAGAGAGAACAAAGACAACTGGAAGTGGTTTCTAGAGGTATGTGAATTATCCTAGTAGTCATTAACATTCATGACACTTGTGTGAACTAACTCTTGTGTGTGTCTCATTCCTATTCTGCAGACTTTGGCTCAGGATTTGAAGATCACTGACAGCAAAGAGTGGGCTTTTATGATTGATAGGCAAAAGGTGAGTTGGTTATGTTTGGTAGGCCACTAAGTTCTTCATTTCACAGCAGCATTCACCATGAACTATACATGCCCATTCTTAATTAAGCTTCTGCAATTACCTATTAGGTGATAAGGGTGTCTTGTTAATTAATTTTGTTCAATTAACCATTAGTTAATGAGTCTAATTAATTTCATAAGTTGAATTAATAATGTCCTGGTTATGTGGGTGTTCAATTATTCTTCTTTGCTATGATGGTGTTTCTCTAATTAATTTCATACCTGAATTTTGTGATTAATGAATTGCTGAAGTTGAACTAACAATGTCCTGCTTATGTATTGTTCAAATAGCCATCACTTGGTTAGGGTGTTAGGCTAATTATTTTTCTCTGTTGTGGTTGGTGTTTCTCTAATTAATTTCAGACCTGAATTTTGTGGTTAATGAATTGCAGAAGTTGAACTAACATGACACATTGTTCAAATAGCCATCACTTAGTTAGGGTGTTAGGCTAATTATTTTTCTCTACTACGCTTGGTGTTTCTTTAATTAATTTCAGCTTAGCTTTTGTAGTTAATGAATTGCTAAAGTTGAACTAATGATGTCCTATTTATGTATTGTTCAAATAGCCATCACTTGGTTAGGGTGTTAGGCTAATTATTTTTCTCTGCTATGGTTGTGTTTCTCTAATTAATTTCAGACCTGAATTTTGTGGTTAATGAATTGCTGAAGTTGAACTAACAGGACACATTGTTCAAATAGCCATCACTTGGTTAGGGTGTTAGGCTAATTATTTTTATCTGCTACGCTTGGTATTTCTTTAATTAATTTCAGCTTAGCTTTTATAGTTAATGAATTGCTGAAGTTGAACTAACAATGTCTTGTTTATGTATTGTTCAAATAGCCATCACTTGGTTGGGGTGTTAAGCTAATTATTTTTCTCTGCTATGCTTGGTGTTTCTCTAATTAATTTCAGACCTGAAGTTTGTGGTTAATGTATTATATTAACTTCACATCAATTAATATTGGTCGCTATGCTTAGTGTGAACTAATTGTGTGCATTTTTCCTTCCTCAATTGGCTGGGGGTGGTGATATGACAACCAATTATAGTCTTTAGGGATTAATGACTGCAATTGTAGAGTTATTTCCATATAGTGAACATAGGTATTGTGTGAGACGTATACACACAAATTTTAGGAAGACATATAGGGGCAAAGCCATTAAGGACCAATTGTGGGTCTGTGCTAGGTCCACCTATGTTGTTGCCTTTGAGAGGGAAATGGAGATTTTTAAAGGGATGTCCACAGGGGCTTATGATTATATGTAGAAGATTGAAGGCAAGCATTGGAGTAGAGCACATTTTTAAACCCAATTTAAATGTGACATTCTTTTAAACAACTTGTGTGAGTGTTTTAACAGTCACATTTTAGAAGCTAGAATAAAAGATGTCATCACTATGAATGAGATGATTAGGACACAACTAATGAGAAGAATTCAAAAAATAAGGGATGCATTGAAAAAAATAACAACATCACATTGCCCTAAAATAATGAAGAAACTTGAAAAAATGAAACAGCTTAGCTGGTTTTACAACACCACTTGGTCAGGTGGGGATAAATACCAAGTTGTAGATCCTGATGGGCAATTTGTGGTTGACAAGAGAGAGTACGCTGCTCCTGTAGGAGGTGGCAACTGAGTGGGGTGCCATGTAGTCATGGGATTTCTATACTGTTCTATAACAAAGACACGCCCAAAAATTACTTGAGTGCATGTTATAAGGTCAGCACTAGTCTTGAAATATATAAAAATATATTGAACCCAACACATGATAGGGTGTCCTGGCCTAAGAGTGACAATACTCCTATCATCCCACCCCAACCAGTAAACAAAAGAAGGGGAAAGAAAACTTTGCTCAGGAGAAAGGAAGCTGATGAGCAATTGTACTCAAAAAATGGAAACGTTAGCAAGAAAGTGGTGAAGATGACATGCAGCGTATGTGGTGTGGTAGGTCACAATAAGAGATACCATGGACTCCAGGTTAGTGGACTCACCAAAAAAGACAATTTAATTATGATATGTTCATTAAATTGTATGTTTTTTAATTTTCCTGCATTATGCATGTAGACAGCTAATACCTCATCGGGAAGGGATGAAAATGTGGCATCCAATGCGAGCATGCAACAATCAAATGATCTAATGCCATAGGTGGGGTTGATGAATTAAATGCCATGGATGGTAGTGCAGGCACTTCCATGGATGGTAGTGCAAGAAATTAAAAAACACTGATGATAACCCTGTAACTGTTAGGGAACTCCATTCAGAACCTGATCAAGTGCTACAGGTAATTGTTAATATTGTCTAATTGTGCCTAAGTTGGTTGAGTAGCGGATTTCCCCTCTTTAATTTTTACTTAGGACTGTGCAACTTCATGTGGAACATCATCTCCTACACCACATCCTCCTAGAAATTCTCAACAGATGACAGAGGAATTAAATACAAGAGATGCCAAAAAGACAAAGAGAAGGCCAACAGCAAGAGATGTAGCAGCAGAGGTGCCTAAAACTAGAAGAGGAATATACAACCAACCCTCCAATTTTGTTGCAAGTGGTCGTACTCTAAGATCCCAGGTGAAGCACAATGATGTCAAAGATAAAGCCATTACTAGAGTTGTTGACAAAATGAGGAAGGTGTGGTTACCACCAAAAGTTTAAGCAACTAGAGTAAATGCAGCTATCTTTTTGGTTGTTGTACTTTTGTAAACATGGTCTATTAGTAACCTGGTGCATGTAGTGTTCTTGTAAATCTGCAAAGGGGTTGTATGGACATGCTTTGTGGTTTCAATTATATGTTACAAATCTGCAGATGCAGTAATCGTGTATGACATTATTTTTAAAGAATGAAAAAAGGGTAACAGTTCAGTGCAACATAATTGATATTTTCTTGTAAATTAGGTTAATTGTTTGCAACAATGGCCTTCTATCAATTGTTTTTCGTAGATGCACTTCAAGTTTGTAGGTTGAGAAGAAGTAATTCACACTTCTTTCAGATTAAAAACACTGGCCTTCTAATCACAATGTGTTGCCTGAATTTTATTTTAGTGCATATTAAAAATAAAATTGCAGGTACACCACAAACCTGAATTGGTTATTTCAGATTGTGACATTTTCTTTTGCAATTCAAGTGAGGGTTGCAGGTTCAAGTGTTGGTCCTTTCCCCTTTTGTCTATTTTTTTGCATGTTCAAAACAATTTTGCAGATTCAGAACACGTGTCAACTGGTTAGCTTATTTTTTCTTTTGCCAATTTTTTCAGATGCAAAAAGAGCCCACAGATTCAAAATAAACCTAAAATTCTTATTGCTTTTGAAATTTTCACAATCAATTATTTGGACAAGTCTGCATAATTGCTAGTGATGGCAACGGGTCTGGTCGGGTGCGGATTTTACCATACCCGCACCCGAACCCGCTACCCCGTCTCCATACCTGAACATGTACCCGAACCCGCCAGGTTTTCAAAGCCCCAACCCACACCCGCACCCGACGGGTATTGGGTACCCGCGGGGATACCTGACCCGCCATGACCCTATTTAAAAATATTTAAAATAAAATTAAAACACCAAGTAGAAATTAAAATAGGCATTTAAATCAACACAAAATATACAAATTCAACATAAAATAGACATTCAAATGACCATCATTCATCATCATCATCTTCATAGAGATCAATTGTCTTCCAATCCATGAGCTCCACTTGCTAATAATTCATCTACATACAACAAAATAAATATTAAAATTCCAAATATGAAAGCATGACCTTTAGAAAATGAGGATCGAAACCCTAAAACAACGAAACAAATCTTGAAGATATGACCTTCAGATATACAATCAATGAAACAAATCGAAACCCTAAAACAAAAAAACGAGGATCGAAAACATCACGGCGGCTTCTCCTTCTCTCTCTCCCTTAAATTGATTACTTGCAAACATCTTCTCATCAATGGATAGCAAAGAAGATGAAAAACTTATTAGAGGAATTGGGGAAGAATTAAAGATAAAATATCACACCTTCGATTGGAACACGAGATCACGGAGGTCGGCGGCTTCTTCCTCTCTCTCTCTCCCTCTCTCTTTTCCTATCTCGATGATGGTCATATAGCTAGCTATTAACAAGTCGCCCCCCTCGCGACCCCTGAATTCACCACAATTCTTGCATCTTATTTGATAGAGTTTATCTGGTCGGGTTCGGTACGGGTTCGGGTCAAATATCGGAATTCCCATACCCGCACCCGCTTTATACTAATCGGGTATTACCCGAACCCGACCCGAAACCCGGTTAAACCGGGTTTTACTCGTCAAACTAGGGTCGGGTAGGGTTTGGGTATTATTTCCATCTCTAATAATTGCAAAAGAATACAAGCTCTTAAAAAATCTCCACTGAATTCTTCCGAGACAATTGACCATACATACACACTAACACAAGTGACAGCTGATATATTTTACAAAGTATAACCAAATATCCACTGGAAATGATTACAACTATAAATCTGATTTCTATGGACTTATTTCCCCAACTTGTTCATCCACGCAAAACCAGGTTGCTCGACATCTCCATACTTGCAATCCTATGCCCTCCAACCAAGCCTGCGACCTGGTGTACTTCATCAACCATGGTGACTCAGTCGTACTCCGTCCTCAAGCTGTCGCCGGAATTGAGAAGATAGCCAAACCCTACGCTTTTCTCCCTCAGCCCTCAAAGAAGACATGATGATTTGGAAAGGAACTCATGACGTGGCGGACTCAGATGACGTGGAGTGGTGAGGTGTAGAGTGAGGCTGCCAGGTCAGCGCTGACGAAGGAATTCCGGCCTCCACGTCACCACTTAGTTGCCGGAATCCCTTAGGTAGCCTCCTGGTGAAAGAAAATTAAAGATGTGTAACATTTTTTATTCAAATTGAAGTTGTGACAACTTTTTGATAATTGGCTAAAGTTGGGTGGCCTACTAAAAATTTTACTATGACACAAGAGGCAGTGAAGAACTTATTGCATCTCCTCAAACTAAGATTTTATAGAATGAGAATTTTGTTATTATCCCACGCCATCCTATAAAGATATTATTTTATGATTTATTATCATATATTTCATGTGCATAATTATAGAGATTGACAATCACACATATTAGGCTATTTTTTAATATAGATATGATTTAGCATCATTTTCTCTTTTATTAAAGCCTCTAATTTGTATACATGGTTGTATATCTTCATTACTACATCAATGAAAATAATTATCTTCCTACAATCCTTTCACATCCAATTAAAAGATAAAATTTGTTTAAAGACAGAGAGTCTTTAAAATTTTTGGAGGAATCGTAAAACCATGTCCTCCATCAATTCGGAAGATGTAGAAGGATTTAATTATAAAACTTCTGTTGGTTATTAGGCTCCAGTTTCAAAGATCTTGCCTTCTTGAAGATTGAGTTGTCGCATATTTGCAAAGGCAAGATTAGACCCTATCAACGTATATCAAAAAAGATCTAAGGGTTCATAAACCATTGTCATTCGGTAGAATGACCTGGAGAAAAACATGTACGATAATAAAATGAAGGGGAAGGAAAGAAGGAAAGGCAAGAATTAAACATGTTTATTTATATAAAAAAAATACTTCAAACAGTGGGTATACATGCATAAATTCTAAAACTCCCGGGATCACTATAATTTCCATTTTTCTCAAGGTATGTGATAAGTGCTATTTTATCCATATTTTACCGATTATTTATAGCACTTATCGAACCTTAAATTGTATATTGTGGTGATATTGGTACTTAACTGCTTCATTGTACTCTACATGTGAAGAAAAGCACAATAATGGCCAGAGGAATGAAATCGGGACCAAATTGGCGCAAAAATGCAAGATAATGAGATACATGGGTAAAGTACACTCCCGTGTACTTGCCCATGTAGTTTTCGGTAGAATTTCAGAGTAAAAGGCACGTCACTTGCCATCAGCATAGCCCATTTTCTATCTCCCAATCTGGAGATACTTGGCCGTGTAATGGAAGTACACGCCCATGTATATTTGATAAGAAGTGGAGCGTGTCCCAGACAGCTACACGATTGAAGGAAGATTACACAACTGTGTAACCCACGAGTAGGAGCCAAGGGAACAACCTGAGATTTATTTTGCACGGTCGTGTAGTTGGTTGTGTATATAACATATGCTATTATTTAGGTTTTCCAGAGAGTTATACGGGCAAATACACGCTTATGTACCTGCGTACCAGTTCGTTCTCTCTAGGTATAAATAACTTTTTTGAAGAAATAGAAAAGAGTTCTGCGTACCGATTTCTAGAGAAGAAATAGGGTTTCCAATAGACGAGAGAATACCTCTGGAGGTGATCGAAGGACGAACAGAGCTTAAGGGAGTCGTAGGGGATTCATTCGCCAACGACGATTGTAACTCAATCTACTCCAAGATCATCATAGCCATAGAAGGGGGTTTTTCATTTAGTGTTTATGTTTTCTAGGATAGAGATGAACTCTGTTTTGATGATATAGGCCTCATGGAAGGCTAACTTCCTTGAGTGCTCAATCATGGAAGGCTAACATCCTTGATCACCATAGCCATAGAAGGGGGTTTTTCATCATCGTTTCTTGACATGAGAATCGTGTTTTTTTTTCATAGAATTAGGGTGTCTTGAGAGAGCACCTAATTTACCTTTGATTCTCTCCGTTCTGATTTATCTTGTTTAACCTACCTTAATTTGAAATCTCATTTTAATCATAAGTTCCCAATGAAGTTAGTCCAGGCACTATTCATTCATATTGATTCTCACTTTCTTTATTTAATTGTATTAATCCTGTTTCTTCCTCCATTGTTCTTTTTCCTTAAAAATCAAGTGTTACTTCTAGCTAGATAGTGGAAAAAGGTGAGTACGTATATACTAGGTCTCTAAGGATTCGACCTCACCTTATTCGAGTATTACAATGATCGAGCGTAAGCTTGCGTGCGAGTTTCTGTGCATTGTATAGCAATCTTAGAATACGTCGATCAGTATGCATGCTGTCAAGGGGTATACATTTAATTTCCTCTGATGTTTACTTATCCAGTTAGCAAAAGTAGTTGACTATGAGTGATGAACCTGCTAAGTTGTTTTGATTGTGATAATAATTTATTTTCTAATACTATTTTCATCTATGAATAATATCTATAATTAATTGAAATAATTTAAGTCACTTATTGATTTGGAAATTTAATTTTAAAAACTATTTGTTATATTACTGCCTTTTTTAATACGCGTAACCATATTCAATGTATAATCTCAATTTTTTAGGAAAATAAATAGGGTTGTCAACTGATAAAGCAGTTCATATGTAGCTCCAGTTTGGCTCCCTCAAAGCTTAGGTTCGGCCCAAAATGTCAAGCTCTTGAATTAATGTTAAGCTCAATTTTTAAACTCGAACTTAATTTCAAGCTAAGCTAGGCTCCATTGTGCTTAGTGTCACAGTTCTACCGAGAGAAAGTTAGCGTAGCCAACACTTAGTTTCTTTTTGTTTTCTCTTTCCTCCCAATAGACTATAATGGTACAACGCCAGCCCTTGCTCATCGCCAGCCAATATACACCTCACTATCACAACGCAAACAGAAACAAACAAGAAGTACACACAAAGAGCTCAACCCAAAAGACTTAGATTTTTATTTATCACTCATTCAATGATCACTCATCTCTACTCAGTCTCTGACTCCCTCACTTCAACTTACAAAATCATTCGGCCTATAGCCTATTTATCTAAGTCAAAAGAGTATGGCGGTTCCAATAACCTACCACTACTAGATGTGGAGTAATGGCCGCCCACCACTTCGTCCAGTCACCACGAGCTGGAGACAATGGTCCAACCGCCTCCGCAATTGCCCAGCGTAACTGCTCACACCCGGTCCTCGGTCAAGCCACTCGTCACATCCGATGCCACTCCGCACGTCTAAGATTCCTACACCCGCGTTGGAGGGAGGCGGCTCACCGCGTCGCTACATGTCCCACGTCTTTGACAACAGCCCGGTGTAACCGCTCGCCTCAACCGTGCACAACTCGGACACACACGAACACCACTCCGCCAGTCTTTTGGCCTTGCAAGCACGACAACCCGCCCGCCCGCACGCTCCCATACCTCTTAGTCACGCCTGCCTTGCCCAACAGCCTATGGCAGAATTCCTCGATCATGCCTATCTGGCCCACCCGGCCGCTGCAGGTTTCCTCGACGCCCTCGGTCACACTTGCCTCGCTTACTTGGCTGTGGCAAGTTTTCTCGGCGCCCTCGGTGACACCAGCCTAGTCCCCTCGACCGCGGCAAGTTTTTCAGGCACCCTCAATCACGCCTGCCTCGCCCACCTGGTTGTGGTAGAATTCCTCGACGCCCACGGTCACGCCTGCCTCGCCTACCAGGCCGTGGCATGATTCCTCGGCACTGCGGGTGTTACTGACTTGCCACTTGCACTGACTAATAATTGGGCTTCCCATACTTTGAATTTTCTTGGCTCGCCTTCCCTCAGCCAAGATCAACCCGGTAGCCCCGCGTGCTATAAAGGGCCCCGCTAGGCCATTACAAACTTTATCCGCACGGCCTGCTTAATCCACCAGGCTGAGGCAACTTTTGCTGCACAACCTGCCTAGCCCACCCGGCTGAGGCATGATTTTTCCGCACGCTTGCCTGACTTTCTGGTCATGGCAACTTTCCCCTCATGGCTGCTTGGCTCATCCAGTCAAGGCAACTTTTCTCGCACAGCATGCCTAGCCACCCGGCTAATGCAGAATTTGGCTTCCATACTTTAAATATTTTAACCTTCCTCTTTCTTGGCCAAAGTTGATTGCCCACGCGCCAGCCACTACCAACAGACCCCTTACATCATTACACTTAGCATAATAGCTTGAAATATATAAATAGAGGGGGTGGGATGGGGGCTTTGGGTATAAAATGCTGCCATAGTAGACCAAATTAACTTGCATGAATAAAATGACAAAAAAAAAGAAAAACAATAGATCCCATTTCTATTTCCTCTTGTCATATGGTTTCCACCATGAAACGCTAAAATTATTCCCTCTATTTATGCACCCCAATGCTTCAAGCAATGCATACTATAGTGCCCAAGTCAGAAAGTGACTATAATAAAACTGAAAGCATCATACATCCATGAGTATGTATCATGTTTTATGCATGGCCAAGTTGCAGATAAAAGACTGAATATTATTAGGTAACAAAAGACTTGGTTTTTTTTTGTTAAAAAGAATAAAACTCTTAATGGGCCTGCTAAACTAAGACAGGGGCATGGCCACGTCTCGACCACCCATAGTTTATGTTCACAGTTCTCAAATGTGTACTCTCATCCAATGAATTCAAACTCTCACCACTTACAAATAGTCCTTACGGGGGATCCGAATGCTAATTGACTTAAAAATCATTGACAACAAAAAACTTGTTTGATAGACAAAAAATACAAGCTAGAGATATGATAAATGATGATGGCAACATGTTGGACTCTCTTTTCAGTTAATTTGTCTAATTAGTTGAATAAAGGTTGGCAAGAAAGAAACATGATAACCATTTTTGCCTTGTTTTGGGTAGCAAGAAAGAAATATAATAGCTGTTATTTTTTTATTTTAAGGCGTTAGACCTTCATATTATATATTTTGACTGCATTTGCCACATGTTTACATGTTCACTGTATTTTAGCCATACATATTGGTCTTTATTTCATGGAATAGAGTATCACATGCATTAGACTTTTATATATTTTAAATCTGCCACTTTTGTTACTTGCGGCCATATGCATATAAATTGATCTTTATTAAAGTTTCTTTTTGTTGATATATTTTTCATACTATAACATTGAAATTACAGTTGCTACAAGGTATTAGCTAAAAAGGGTTGATTTTTGTTTATATTCTTATTGAATAAAAAGAGGATTTCTTCTGTAGAATATATCGAATCAATTACTAAAAAACGGATGAGTTATTTGGCTCTTTCGATTCAAAAAGTGCATGCTTATTCTATTAAATTTTGGTTTTATGCGTATTAAAACTATTTTTAAGTAATTATATAGTAATCTAATAATTTTGGATGAATGGAAACAATTTGATTTGATTTTTATTTTTTTTATAATATTATGTTTAAGTATTATTTTGTAAAAATTATTTACGTGTGTGAGAATTTTAAACCAAGAATATTTTTGTAAATTAACAAAGGAAA
The DNA here is from genome assembly GCA_902712375.1 of Dioscorea dumetorum. Taxonomy (NCBI): domain Eukaryota; kingdom Viridiplantae; phylum Streptophyta; class Magnoliopsida; order Dioscoreales; family Dioscoreaceae; genus Dioscorea; species Dioscorea dumetorum. Next base: position 6,792,347 of record CACTHL010000549.1, on the reverse strand, counting down.
TGAAGAATTCTTATGGTTATCCTTAGCAGAAATCTACATTCCTAAAATTAATTCATATTATTGATGTACCATTGGAAGTTTTGCTACCAGCTTTTGGATTAATTGACACTTAGATCCTCTGTGAGGACGTTTCGTAAGTGGTAAAAATTGGAATCTATGGAATGAGAGTACACATCTGAAATTTATAAGCACGAACTATGGGTGGTTCCAACGTTCGCGTGTGCGCGAGCCCACATGCTGTAGTCGAGGTTGTCTTAATTTAGCTAATCTTACAAAACCATTTGGAATAAGATTATTAAAAATGTAATCCCCAAGTAATATTGATAGGAAAAATAAGTAATTTTTGTTTGATTCATAAAGTAATAATGTTATATATTCAATTAGCTGAGAATCTCATGTTATTAATTGTTTATTTTACAAAATACTTTTATCTAATAGGTACCAAATATATCAAAACTCATCACATTTGATGTAGATATTAATGTAATAATGAATATTTGTTATTATTAAAGTAAAGTAAAATTTTAATTCGAAGATTTTTAACTTTTATTAAATTAAGTCAAACTTAATTATTTTAAAACTCTCTGTAAACCATCTTTAATTTTTTATTTTTGATTTAAATAATCTTAGAGTTTAAATACATGAATTATATAATTAAGAAATTCAGTGAAAGCATTTAATAACATATTGAATTTTTTTTTAAAAAAATTGGTAAACAACTATTTATTTTATTTACTATGATCGAGGAGAGAGACCGCTAAAGACCTCAAGGAATCTCTTTCAAGTTTTCAACACAAAAAATTAAAACTCCCAAAGGTCTTTTTCCATAAAGAGTTCCTAAGTACACTTCTGCTGAACTTTTGGAATAAAATAAATTCGATAATAGGTTTAGGAAGAAAAGTTTCTCGAGTATTTTGATTAATGTAAAGACAACAAAACCCTCACGCAAACCTCAGATACGAAATTAAGTGCAGATAGAACTAAATACATCTAAATACATTGCATAGCTTGAAGGAGATGTCCAACTTATAAAATATGAAAATGCATAAGATCTTATAATATCATGAATGTTGGGCATAAAATAAAAATTTTTACTGAATTGACCAAATCTTCCGCATTATAAAAACCCAACAGCACTTAAATACGCTAGTTCAAACGAGGTCTCTATATATATGAACAGAAACTTCCATGGCGATAATGTGTGACCTAGCACGACCTAGACTCCACCTGAGGTGAAAAGACTCAATACAAATAAAATAAAAAAATTGGGCAATAAATAATATTAATTTTATAAAAATAATATGAGCAATGACTTCAACACAAGTAATATATACACAAGAACTTTGGAAACATTCATCAGATCAGAGGCATGCAAATACACACCTCTTCTACCCGTTGTTTGCAATCACGCTGCTAGAACAAGAACTTTAATTGTTCCCTGACTGTTTGCAGTTAGCAGTGTAGGACTGTCACTCTTCCAGCATACCGCACTTATGAAATATGACGCCACATCGTCATCTGCATCTTCCATGTCTGTCGAGCTGAACCTATGCCAAGCTGCAGGTTTGGATATTGCCTGCAAATATGAACTTCAGTAATGTGCAGATTTTGACCACTAAAGGTTACTCTTCATACAATAGAACAATCTAATTTGCTGTTTATCGAGGGAATCTGCTTAGTAAATTCATACCTTATGGTACACAAATACTTCATTTGTTTCACTCCCACAAGATATATACTCATTGTTCACTGTGAGACCTACAAAGTTCTTCTCATTTGTGTGGCCTTTGAAGACTCTCACCTGAGCAAATATTGAGAATCAACCAATTAGTATCATATAAATTGCTGTGGTTAGCAGCAAAGCATGCTATCTAAGCCTGCTATTGTTCAGCTATCTGTGTTGCTTCAAGTTAGAAGTTAAACCATTTAAAACAACATTTAAGACCAAGTTTTTCAAAATTTAGAAGATAAATGTTGTAAGACACTAATATACCAAGCCTAAGTTCAGATTGATGATCATGAAGGATCCACTATTCCAAAAATGCTTTGATGAGGCAAACTAACCAACTATCATCAATAAGCCTCTTTAACTGCAATAAAAATAGTGATTAAATGTGTGTCACATGCTATCTAAGCCTAGTATTGTTCAGCTGTCTAATTTCATGCCCATTCAAACCGATGAAGGGCACCAGACTAGCTAACGAAAGAGTCATCAACAGATATGTACATGGCGTTAAGTTACCAAGAGGTCCAACACTCACTGAATATTCCTGATAAACCTATCTTTTCTGGTTTAACTCCTAACTTGAAACAACATTATCTTCCTTACTCCTCTCATGGTGTCCCTATCATGAACTTTCTTCCCTACCATAATAACCAACCAATTTCCATTTTTCTTAATGCTGCTATAGATATATTATTGAAAAACATAATCTAAATGAACTATTGCCCTCAGACAAATGATTCCTCCAGAGAGATTCCCTAAGAATCATCTTTCACAAACCAACCAGTAATCTTCCTAGAACCATTTAGAAAGAAGAGCTCTTTCGACAACTGAACCGTCGCCAAATTACAGCTCCAAAATCCATATATGCCACTCTGTTAAAACAACATATCCAAATCATATTAGGGTTTGACTGCCTACATAAATTCTATACATACTGTATATAAAATCAATCCATTATTTTTAAAATATACCTTCAGATCTTGCCAAAGAAAATTAGCATCCAAAGTAGTATTTCAATATAAAATTGATAGTAAAATAAGGGTTAGGCTCCCACACCCGGTTTACTTATACAGCTATACGTAATATTAATTAGTTTTCCTTGTACCCACCAAAACAAATTGTATTAACAAGAATGCACAAGTAACAGAATTTTGTTGGCTTTGATAAAATAATAATCATCAAATGAATTTGCAAGAAGGGAGAATGTAATGTTAACTGGCATTTGATGCAAGTAAAAAATGTAGGTAAGAAAGCCTCCTCCTTAAGATAAACTTAGCACTCATGTTAATAGGACTGCCGGAGGGTTCCACGATATAATTAAGTTTGTCTATAGAACTCACTAAACCAAGCAAAATTGTTGCAAACCATTGAACTTGGTTTGGACTTAATGAATATGACAGCTAACCTACACTAAAACCAAACGCAAGCAGATCCTAACCATAAATACTTCACGAAAATACTTTCCGATTAAATAAACATTTTAGAAAAAAATTCATGTGCTCAAACATAGGGAAATTCAAATAAAATAATCATTGCAGTATGTTCATTACTTTGGTCTGTTTTATGTAATTTGTCATGTTATTTAATTCCTGAAAAAAATGAATAGATTCACATATAAGATTATGCCTAAATACAGTAAAAATTATTTTCTTATAATAAAGCAAATATAGTTTTGTAAACCCAACAAGAAATCATGAGGCAATGATCTTTCACAAAACTACTCAACAAGGAAATTGACTAAACAGAAGCTGTTCCAAGTACATGGCTGTGATTATCAGATAGGTTTCATTATGCATATGCACCTGCTTGAGTCTCGAATTACACAAATTGCTGGCATAAGGTTCAATTAATGATGTGGATTGTATCAATGAAAAAGAACCATCAACAACAAAAATGAGGATAAATTGCATATTGCCAAATAAAAAAATATGTACCGGATTATTCTCCTTTACATCCCATAAGCGCAATGTACTGTCTGTTGATGCAGATGCAAGTTCATTGTTAGACAAAAACTTCACATAGGAGACCGCTTTTCTATGCCCTCTGAAAACATGTACTGGAGCACTGGTGTGTCTCAAATCAAAGTAGTGAATATGATGATCAGCAGAGCCAACCTACAAACAACAAAATGGTGTTCTTTAAGAGTGGTTCAAGAGGCACAAACACAATCTTAATATAGATGGCAGCATACCGCCACATGAACACTGGATCCAGGATTGTACTTCACACAACAGATATTTGCCTTCATATCAATATTAAGGACACTAGCTTCTTGCTTTGTGCACCATACTTTTACCTGTTAAAAGGAGAATCAATAGATCAAAAATGGATTATGCAAAATTTATGAGGACACAAGATGCATTCAATATTAAGACTGGTTACAAGAGTTATTCACACACACAAAAAAAATCATTAAACATGCCAATTACCAATCAGTTCATTGACTTCATTGCTAGAGGATAACGGTAATATGGTTCCTTCATTAATCTCACTTTCCAAAATAGGCCCTTGCAAAAAGGTACATCATTGTGGTGATGCATTCAAATTTTCCATTATTGGCTTACCTTATGTGCTATTCATTTTCAAATATTGATTTCGATATGATTTTTCTGCATCCCTTGAATCATCTAATTTTGATCATAACTCAAAACAATTTAAATGAAATTAATTAAGTGTTTATATTTACACTTTTTATAGCATATCGGAAGATCCAATCTAATTTTGAGACACCTACTTTTGCTGCTACTGCTATCCCTTTATAAAAGATTTACATCTAAGCACTCTAACGTGCTTCATTTTCCATTGAGTACATGGAAGGGACTAGATACCTTTATCGCCATTGTTGCCACCTAGATGCTGTGTCTTTAACATTATTTGTCTGAAGACACCCTGCATCAACTACAAATACAATTGCATCCACCTTTAATATCTAATCTTTATGTGAAAGGATTCTTCGAGCTATTTTTTTCCTTCTACACAAAAAATACTCTAAGATCACATGATACTAAGCCATTATTACATCTCATCATCTATTTTGAAGATCTAAACTCACATGATATTAATATATCATAATATTCCACACAAAATAAGAAGAAACAAAACAAGAAGATAGAAAGTGGTCAGGCTTTAAGTTCAATTCAGAAACAATTTTTGATAGCCAGATCTTGGTACCTAAAGCAATAGATTAGGGTGCACAGCAAAAAGGCACACCCCTACAAAATGACTGGAGAAATATATATATATATATATATATATATATATATATAATGCTAATCCGCTTGAGCTGAATTCTACCAATGAAATTATTATCACCTTGCAGTCATCACTGCCAGACACCAACATTGAAGGTTCTGTACGTGAAAAGTCAACACTCCATGCTCTCTTCTCATGCTCTTCATACTCCATCATACTCTAGAAGAAAGATCATAAATTGTTATGAGCATCATCAAAAGACCAGGATGACTACAATCATGGCAAAAATTCAACGCACAAAAGATTCTGGAAAAACAATTTAGAAAAAAATGTTACCTGGCGAGTGTTTACATCCCAAACAGTAACTATCCCTTCATAGTCACTACTTGCAATAATGTTTTTTGAGTACTTATTCCAACTCAAGCAACTAAGTTTAGACCTAGTGGACATTTCTACAACAGGGCAGTGCACATCAGCTGGTTCATTTACCACCTGAAATCCATTAGCTAGATTTAATCCTTAAGCTCATTGATAAGAAACTAATACTATAAAAGGAATGAACTTAGGAAAGACCTTACTGTGGAAAATTCGAAAACTTTGATTCGTTTGGAAACTCCAGCAGTGGCAAATAACTCATCATCGCGATCAAATTCTATGCTGCAAAGACAATTCGTTAGTTAAACAGAGGTCTTCAATAATTTAAACGATCAAGCTGATGAAAGTTTAAAAGACAGAAAACCTGAAAGAAGTCAAATCATAGTCTTATAACCAAACTTTTAAAAAAAAAGTAACCAAAGGGAAATAGTTTTATAAATTCAAGAGTATAGCTTCATGAGAAGAAATTAGATTCTGGCAAGAAGTTATATTGTTTCCAAAAAGTACTTTTGTTTACACTATGTAACAGGAAAAAATAATGTCTACAGTAATAGACAATGATTAATTTCCACAACTTATAGAACAAGTTTGCTTGTGTCTTTTTACATTGGTAGTATAGTTGACCTCCACTGTTCAGCTATTTTCTGTTCACATGATCAGTTCGCAATGCAAAACTGTAATGCAATTAAAATACAAGACACAGTTCATCCAGCCACTAAGAGGATGAGATGGCAGTATTTTCATTTTATTTTTTCCCAAATCCTCAATGCTTTAACTTGACTCTACAAAAAACTAGTATCACTAAAAAATTGCTCTTGTAATTCCGATTATACCTCTATTGAAAATGAACACAAAAGTATAATCTGATTATGATTAGTAAGCACCTTAGGAGAAAGGAATATCAAACTGCATGAGAAAGGAATACCAATAGGCTGATTCTGGTTAGTAAACACCACAGGAGAAAGGAATACCACTATGCAAAATGTGCATCTAAGATGGGCTGTAACACATAAGGAAATATTGAAAAAAAAAAAGAAAAGCCCTACAACAAAAAGCACATCAATAAGTCCAATGTTACAAGAAAGAAGCAGGGCTTGAAAGGAAAGCATAGCAGGTAATTTAATGAAAACAGTAAATCTAATCTATCGAATGTAAGGATAACACCTGCAAATGTGTTATGGTTGGGCAACCGATTGTTTATTGTATGTGATGGGCTATCAATAATAGGTGCAACTATAAGACAGCTTAACTCATTATTTGAATGTCACATTCAGTATTACTAGGACACGGATACAGGTGTCGAGTATCCAAGTATCAGAGAGTATTGGCCACTTGGATTTAATGAAAATTGGATATGAAATGTAGATATAACTAGATGTGGCCATTTTGAACCGAAACCGTAGAACCGAACCGGACCGGAAAAAACCAAACCGGAACCGGTAAAACCATAACCGCTTTAAAACCGGAACCTAAACCTTCATATATACGGTTCGGTTAAGATTCTAAAATTTCAAAACCGTTGAACTGGAGGTTCAACCGGCGGTTCAGCCCGGTCGGGTCAACCGGCGATTCCAATCGGTTGGAACCGCCGATTAAACCGATGGTTCAATGGTTTTAAAAATCAATAAAAAAAATCATGTACATTATATATAATGTGTTGAGTAGCAATGTCAGTCAATTGATCCATTTATTTCAAGATATACACATGTAATTGAAGTCAAGATGATCTTATACATTCATCATCATCGACGAGTGGATAAATGATGGCTCTAGTACAACAACGGCGACTTCCAGCTCCAATTCCTCCGACGATGAAGCGAGGCAATTAGCCATTTCAGAAATGTGGGAAATATGTATAATAAAAAAAAAAACTACATGGGCTTTGATTCATTCATACCCCGAGAGGATACGTAAGTAACTTAATATAATTAAGTTCAAGCCCTTTATTTTTTTTATTTTTCCTCCTATTGTATTTTTTTATGCAAATTATTGTTTTGAATTAATACTTTTGTTTTTTTCATAAAATATTTTATTAAATTAATTATTATATTTTTATAAAAAATATTGTACTTTTTCCCCTAATTATATGATTTGTGTTCATTTTAATTTGAAATATTAGATTATTTGGTTTAACAAAAAATTGAAATTAAAAAAAAAAAAAGAACCGAACCGTATGAACCGTCAAACCGGAACCGTCAAATCAAACCGCCAGAACCGGAACCGAAATCGAAAAGAACCTTACCTAGGCGGTTAGGTTCCAATTCAAAATTTTTTTGAACCGGAACCGGCGGTTCAGGAACCATGGCCACGTCTATATATATATATATATATATAGAGATAGAGAGAGAGAGAGAGAGAGAGAGACAGAAATCTCATTGTTTCTAGAGGGATGGAAAATATTTTAGTAAAACAAGTTTTAGGTGTGTGAACTGAAAAAATACAGTCACTCTAGGTTGTTCATTAAACAAAGCTAAATACAAGGGATTTAAATCATCTTAAATTTTAAATTAAAATAAAATAGAGTTTTTAAAATCATGAAATCACTATTAAAAATAAAGCTTATATAAAAAAATGAAGTTTAAAAATATACAAAAAGGATAAGACAATTAGAAATAATAAAAGTTTGAGATTAAAAAATAAAAAAAATTAAGATGGAGAGTGAAAATGGAAAAAAGGAGCGAACTCACAACTCTTTTTTCAAATAAACCAAGGAAAATTTGAATCATGTGGGAGCATCCCCATATGGATAAATAATTCTTCCTTAGATAGGCCGTATCTGAGTAACACTGGTACCATTTGATGTGTTTCACATCCTTGAAAATAAACAGCTAGGAATTGGCATATAACCCCAAAATAGCCCTATAAAGCTTCTGAAGATCATCAAGTAATTCACTTACAGCAAAAACTGCTCAAGCGTTTTAACAAACATCTCTAGATCACTAATATCAAGAAGAGACTTCGAAATTAGAAACAATGGAGTTGCTGGAAGATATGGAATAGGATTAAATATCTGATCAGTCTTCTAGCAGTCAATGTCAAGCATTGAGGAACCAGAAGACTAATAAATAGATAAGTTAGAAGAGAGTACACTTGGATGGTAGCTTGGGATGCTGTGTACATAGGCATTGAAGAGCTTTAATCGCAAAAGGGGCCAATTAAAAGACAGCTGGTAGTCCTATAAACTAAAGCAATCTCTACAAACATGAGAAAGTTAGAAACTAAGGTGCAATATACTGAAGGAAAACCAAATGTCCTGTACATGTCTAATAATTAAAATATTTGATATAACATAAGAACATAAAGTGAATAACAAATCAAGTAAGCCATTTGAGAAAGAAAAATAAAGATCTTAATACCACAGATCAATAGAAGCTGAAGCAAACTATGGAAGGTGCAAGTCATAAAATTGTTTCACTGAAAACTTACCTAGAAACAATATTTGCAGAATGGAACAGATCTCCATGTCTAAGCTCCGCAATAACACGCAAGCGACTGGTTTTATATGAAACAAGTAGAGTGAGAATTATAAAATAAATTTCCAAGAGAAAAAGGTAGGCAAAGAAGAGTAAACTTAAGATTCATGTCAATTTTGAAGGACAATAAAAACCTGTATCGAGTAAAGGTGGTAAGTACAGACTGAAAGTCCTCAAGACCGACAGTATAACCTTCTCTTGTTATGGTATTTGCATCTCTTTCATCTTGCCTTTGTAGATTGTTTGCTCCATTACGCCTCTTTTGTAGGTAGCACTCTTGTAATTCATTGAACTATGACAAAAAAGGAATAGATGACTTTCAGACACCAGAGAAGATCTAAAAGCGTAACATCTGCAAGTCCTCACTTTAACCAGGGTAAGTACATACTAGATCATTTTGACAATTTTGCAAATCCAACTTGTTAATATGTGATATTTATAAGCAAGAAGACATAAAATATAAAAGTAAGTCACAATAAGAAGAGGTAGTTAAACATAAATTCCTTATTTAAAAATCACATTATATGTGGCATTATATTGAGCAACTCAGCATTAGATCATGTTAACAATTAATTTTGCTAACCCAACTTGATGGCACGTGATATTATAAGCAAAATGTCATAAAATATAAAAGTAAATGATAATAAGAAGAGGTAGTCAAACATGCATTTCTTCAGTAACAACCACATTATAAATATTAAGCAACTTGGCATAAACTTCATATGCCATACTAGGCAAAATCATTTCTAATGATAAGACAAGAAGGTGCAAAATAAATTCCTACTTCATCGTGAGGTATCACATGACAGAAACCTCAGATTTGTCCCATTTCGTCACATATCAAATGGATTAAATTTGCACAATAATCACATTTGTATCAGTTAGCAAATTATCATATATCAACTGGATGTGGTTTTGAAATGATTTATACCGGCAACCAATTATCAGGTCATATGGTATTGAATGCCCTATTATAAAACGTAAGTTACAAAATTATCAGGTGGCACCATGCAAGAAGACTAACCTGTGCATGAACACGTCTTTTCCTTGCTATAGCAAGCCCCGATTGTGTGAGAGTATGTTGAGGATCTGAACCACTAAAAGTATCCTTTCTTTGTTGTCCTTGATAGTTTCCATGAGCCTTCATGTCAGCTTTCTTACTTTGAAAATTTCCATTGCATGTCCCACCATGTACATTGCGAGCCCCAGAGACAAGGATATTGTTGTGTTTGTCAATTGCCGGCCACAATTTCGCAGGCATAGGGTCATCAAGAAGCATGCGTAATTTCACCGAGTATCTCTCCCTTGCCCTACATAGTTCTATTCTATGTCTCTCTACAGCATTTATATCTTCTTTGATGAATTGAAGATCAGCTTGAACCTATAAGAATCTCAAGATGTACCAATTAGCAACTCATGACTCAGTTATTTTTAGTTACTTTGAAAGAAAAGCAAAAATTAAAAAAAAACCCACAGGTATACATTGTTAAACTATGAATACCATAGGGAGAATTTGTTATACTTCAACGGGGAACCATTATCTCAGGAATCACAAAGTAAGAAGAGCATCATCAAGCAGTAGGAAGCTGAAAATTGCGCCAATCTAACCTCTTTCAATTCTTCAAGTTTTTGTTTCCTTAGGCACTGCAAAAAGTCCAGAAGAATCTGCATATTTGTTTCAGCCTCTTGCTGCTCCATTTTCCTCTTCTTCTCAGCAATGAGTGACAACAGAGTATCCAGATCCTTGACTGACATTTCACAACCCTGTCTACAGGTAATAAAACCATCTAAGCTCAACAGAAATTTCCTAATTTATGAATAAACATGAAGGAAAAATAATTGAATATAAATCAAGCATTTCTCTCAGCAAAATGACAAGTGACATGTTTCAGTCAAAACCTTGTTTAGGACTACAACTACATCATAGAGATCATATTAAAGCATCATTAAGATATGTTAAACTTTTGTAATAAACAATTCTTTCTCAATACACTAGTAATGCAATTTTGGCAGAAGAGATTGAGACTTTTTCTTTAATCTTCGTGCAGTTCCCAAATATCAAGTTATTCAGTGATGTTTATAGCAAAAGAAGTTAGAATCACTGTAGAGAATAATAATAATAATAATAATAACAACAATAAAAGATTTTGCTTATGATTATTTTGTTAATTGACCTTCAAAAAGTTCTTCCGGTTGTTGCATCCTCTTTTTGTTGTGTGCAATTACATTAAAATTAATATTCCTGGAATATTTGGTAAAAGAAGCCCAGACTCAAAATACCAAATGGTACATGTTGTGTTATATTATAGAAGTTTATCTTTCTTAGATAATAAGTGCAGAAAAATAATGGTTTAGATAACAGTGATTCAAGTCTTTTGACCCTTAATAGAGCGACATGAAAGGGAATGATTCATGTAGCCAACACCAAATAATTGAGACTAACTGCTTCTTGTTGTTTTATAACAGTGATTTGAGATAATAAAAAAGACAGATAACAAGGTATCTTGTGATGGAAGCATGTTTGATAATGCCACTAAATTGACTCCTACTGTATTTTCCTCAACCTTTACAAATTCCATTCTACACTTGGAGAAAAGTAAAGATAAATAAATAAATAATCACACGAGCTGAATAAGAATTTTTGCAACAATGAAGATCATAAAGCTATATCTTACATCAACTGAAGCATATATCTTCATTATTAAAACCAATATACCTTGCATTCCTTCGTATAAAGGTTTTATGGTATTACCAAATGGAATACATAAATCTCTTGTTCTTCATTAAAAACATAATAAACTAAAAACAAAATTGCAAACATGAAAGATAGCGTCAACTGTGAAAAAGGGAAATATTATTTCAATGAAGTTTAATTATTCAATGATTATGTAATAGCTGACCTGTTGCAACGACATCCGAAGATGCTCAATGGGTGATGCAGATTTAGCAATTTGACGGACAGACGTCTTTTTCAATAGCTGCAATAAGAAGACATTTGAAAAGTTGGTTTGTTCGAATATTACAGGTTTTAAAAGGATGACAAGGTATATTCTTTCAAATAAGTAATAAAATAATGAAAATGATCATTACAAAAAGGAATCGATTTTTGCAAAACGTTTAATTGCATTTTAGTGAACTAAAATTTAACCAAAGAAAAAGGTCATATCAGCTTCAGATAATTGGAAAATAATCTGAAAGTCTAGTTTTAATCACTCTTTCCACAAAATACTGGCCTATTGTAATCCTCTATTCTAGCTAGAATAGATAATTGCCCTCGAAAAATGGCCAACTTAACATCCATTCAAGGTGCAATTAACCTAAAAAAAAAAATCAAAGTTTACAATCAAGAAGGACTAAGTCTTGGATGCCAAATTTCTAGTGCCGCAATTCAAGATACAACCAAACCAAAAACAAATAGCCGAGATAATGATTTGAAGAAAAGTGATGTGCCTAGCCAACAATGCCTTCTAAGGCTGCAGTAATGTTGTGCAATTGTTTGTTGGGAGACTCACAGGAGTTCAGGAGAAAAGAAATGAGGGTTCGAATTCATACTTCATAGTCACTTATCTCAAAAGTTCCATAGGAAGAAACATCAAGCGCTTATCTTTCAGCCAAGGTATCCAAGTATTCAGATATTTGCGAAGAGGTAATATAAATTATTGCTAATCTCTAATTTACACACGCATCTCCACTCTAATTAAACTTTTTTTCTTTTTCTATCTGATGAAACTATCAATATCAGTCATCCCTCTAGCAATCTGATTACTAAAACATTCAATAGCCCCCAAGTTCCTAATTTCCTTGCTTAACGGAGTCCGTAACATGAAAAACATCGCATCTGAATTCTTAACCAAACTAAACAACAAACCAGCAATATTTTGACCTGACCCTCGAAAAGCGTGAAAAATCAACATCAAGAAGAGACGCGGACCTTGTTGAGGAGGAAATTTGGATAGAGGTGGTTCTTGGTGAGATAGTGCGCGCAGCAAGGGCAATCGTTCTTGTTCTGCAGATGAGTGACGATGCACATGTAGCAGAAGCTATGGCCGCAGGCCGTCAAGAAGGCATCCTTGATGATGCCCATACAGATCGGGCAAAGAAGGTCCTTATCCTGCTCGACCTCAGGCCCGGCATCCGCGGCGGTGCCAGGGCCGGCTTCAGGCGCCATGCCAGCGGCGGCGTCGGTAGTCTCCGATGCTGATAAGGCACCAGCACCTGCCGGGGACGTCCGCAGCTCCATCTTCACCACGGAGGGGGACGAGAGCTCCAACAGAAGTGTCGCCCATGGAGATCGAGAGGAGATGGGGATTGGGAGTGGAACGTGAGGAGGGTTTTGTGGAAGGGAAAGCAAGGGTTTTTGTGAGGCCTACAACGGAACACGTCCCTCTCTTTCTATATCTCTCTCAAATTTTTATCGAATTCTCACGGAACTCTTTTTTTTTTTCATTTTTCTTTTTTTCCTTGAAGGAGAGCGGGAGGAGATACTGTGGGATGACGCTGACTGGTTCTGCTAGCGGCTATATGCCTTGAGATCCGCATCATGGGATTGGAGACCGCCTTAAAGCAACCAAAACATAGAATTGTGTATATATATATATATATATATATATATAATATAAAGGATAAATTAAATTGTGAAGCTATATATGGAATTTAAACATTGTTTACTCAAACACTATTGTATTAAGCTTAAGCTCTAAAGTGAAGTGTGATTTGGTCGTATGTTTGATATTTGGAGATTTTTTCTTGAAATAATATTTGTTACGATATTTATAGGGATTCCATATATTTATAGATCTCCTTCAACATGTTGTAACCGAATTTATTTATTGTGATTTCATTTATGAAGATGGCTTCCTAAACTCTTTCTTAAATTTCATGGATTTGATTTTGAAATTTATTTTTGTGTTTTTTTTAACAATTACATGAAAATCCTAGTGGTCTTTATCATATTGAAATTATTATTTATGCCTACCCTTGGAATGGTCAAAGATCTTTTGTATGGAGGGTTTATGCGATTTCAAAGGGTGTCTGAACTAAATATGATGTTCTAATTTGAGATTGGAATGTTTTATTTTTTGCATTATATTTTTTTTTTAACTTTATACATTGAGATAAAGATTTTTTTAGTATGTTAAATAAGCATTTTTGCTAAATCCTTAATAGATTGTGCTTCCACTCACTAAGTAATTTTATTACTCGCTCATCACTTTTTTCACCCTAAGTTGAGTCATATATAAAGCTGGGTGAAATGCAGGGTTATCATTGTAAGTTTGATTACTTTAAAGATATTGTAGACTATCCTCTTTGTATAAATTGGATCCAATAGTCTTGAAATTTGATGCTATTGACCTCTTTCCTATTAGTATTTTTATTATCCTTGTTTAGTGTCTCTTCAAGTCTATTCTATTTAATTAGTATATAGTTGTTTTTGCTCTGGTACGATGATACCATGTGTATCTATAACCCTTACGGTAGCTCAAGGTTAGGTGTGGTCAGTGTTACGTGCCCAATTACAAGTTGATGTGTGACAATTAAAGTGGTATCATAACATCTTTATATGTAGGAGATTTTATGTGGGAAAGTGCTTAAGAGCACACTGATGCTTTCAATAAGGATGACCAAGCAATCTCAAGTCAACATGCTCGGAAAAGAGCCATACAGGACTAACATCATCTTTCCTTTCATCTAGTCAGCCTGCATTATCCAAAGATGCATAGCCAACTCCTATGATCCATGCTGCTGGAAAGTTAGCTATTACCAGTAATATCCCACACTTGGAGCAGCAGTTGCTCAAAGTCCGTCTCAAACTAGAACCCTTACCAAGAATATCTAAGATGTTAAAGGCAAGCTAAACATGATTATAGGCCGATAGAGAAAAGAAAATGATTTTGTTTTAGGGATCTAAGTGGTCCAAAGTATTGTCTTGGGGAGAGAAGAATTTGGTTAACTCATTTTGGTGACAGCAACCATGGCAAAGAATTTGTTGCCTAAGGGTTGATGAACATACCTTTCAAGGGTGGAATCTAGAGACATAATCTTTGTAGAGTCAAGGAAAGTAGAAGTTGATGTCAAGAAAGGGCAACCGAAGAATGTTTTGGATGATGGGGTCTTTTGTGTTTTTGTTCGGTTTTTAATAGGGTAACCAGTCAAAAATAAATAGATCACAAATCAAAAATTAGTTTTTTATGATTTCAAGTGCTTGTGGGTTCATGACTTTCATTAAGGGGGTGTTTGGTTAGCTGTAAGTAGCTGTAAGTAGCTGTGATGTAAGTGGTTTTATATGTAATTGGCTGTTTGGTTTGATGTAAAAGCTCCACTTACAGGTAAGTGGATTTACATCTCACTCACTTTTACAGTATTTCAACTTACATCAAAATTTGCTGTAACTTAAAATACAGTAAAGTAAGTGGTATCCACTCACCACCATTTTATCTTAAATATAATTATAAAAATATTTAATAAATTAAATTATCATTAAAAGTAACTATAAAAATATTTTTAAGTATTAAAATTTTAAAAATATTAAACTTAAAATATTTAATATTTTTAAAAAATATTTTTATCATTAAAATACTTTAAATAAATAATTAATTAATTATTATGAAAAGTATTAAATAATTAGAACTAATACTAACATGATGATTAGTAGTATTAACATGATTAAAAAAATAGTTATTTATGTTTTATTTAATTTAATATTGTATTTTAAAATACCAATTCTTATTTAATTTATATAGAAAAAATATTTTAATGGCATATAATTAAATTACATTAAAAATTTTAAATTTAATAAATCACAACTGAATTAATTAACATTTTAAATTAGTATTAATCCTAAATAATGAGAGTTAATATAATTAATAATTTTTAGGGATAAAATTTAAGCATATTATATAAATTAAAAACTTTTATAAATAATATTAAATAATTAATGTTAACAATATATGATAGGAGTAATCTTACCATTTCAGTTACATGATAATCATACTCTTTAACTTACATCAAACCAAACAAAGAAAAAGCAAATACAGCATTTCAAATTACAACAAACCAAACAGCTGTGATGTAAATTAAAATACAGTATTTTCGCTCACACTGTAATTTTACTTACATGTAAATTCACTTACAGACAACCAAACAACCCCTAAGAGCAAACCCCTAACGTTAATTACCATGAACATTATTGTGGGAACCTCCGATTAAGAAATAAGCGTTAATAAAAAATATCGAATGGATTTTATTGATAAAAAGTTACATAGGCACATTAATTAAATCTAGTACAAAGACAAGATACTCAAGTTTTTTTTTTAATCCTATGACATCAATCCATTTAGTTTCATAAGTGGAGATCACGATATTTCAGCTTCTTCCAATTTTTTATTGTTCGGAAGATTATTGGAATATTGTTTTTCTTTGGACTTTGATTCTTTTGTCTCAATTTTCTAAGTTTTGCATCTTAGACATGATTTGAGTCACAAGTTGTTATCTCTCCTTGTGCGAGTCACAACTCGATAACTTTCAATATAACATTTGGAAAACCTCGGCATTTCATGCTTATGAAGTCTTCTGGTCTTTGACTTGTGAAACTCCTTAGTTCTATAACCTTTTTGACATTTTGAAATTTTGGAAGTCATTTGTCAGTTCATATGAGTTCTTTGATTGAGTTTTTTTAAAAAAAAAAAAAAAATTTCAAGTCACCCCTGCGAGGGTTAAGAGGCATTAGACCTCACAGAGAGCTCCCAGAAGTTCTTTAGAAATTGTTTAGCACCCCTATGAGTATCAAGCACTGGACCTCATAGTGAGCTTCAAAAGAAATCTTTAAAAGTTTTTTTATTAGCTCTATCCATCACGGGAGTGTCAACATTAGACCTCGCAATAGGCTTCAACGAAGTTTTTAGAGATTCTTTTTATACCCTCTGTGAGAGTCAAATAGTGGACCTTACAGGAAGTTTCAAGAATAATTTTAAGAGTTCTTATTTTTATCAACTCCATCTATCATCGGAGTGTCACACATTAGACCTTATAGTGAGCTTCAAGAGTAGCTTTCATCATATTTTCATCAACACTTTCACATTGTGTGACTATCAAGAGGCATGGAAAGGCCCCCTCAAGGAGGGCAGTCGCCATGTATTAGATATCATAGCTTTCTTCAGGAGAAGTCTTCAAATGTCTTCATCGACCTCTATAGCCATGTGACTATCAAGAGGCATGGATAGGCCCTCTCAAGAAAAGCAGTCGCCATGCATTGAACATCACAGCTTGCTTCAGGAAAAGTCTTCAAAAAGGTCACTGATTTACAAAAATACCCCTCTCCAAAAAAAAAAATCCACTTTCACATCATTATTTGCATTTCAAGTTTTTTTTAATAATTGTTCTTTTATTTTTTTTTACTTTTTTTATTTTTTGCATTAAATCCTAATTTCTTTTTTTTTATGAATTTTCATAATTTTTCATGAAACCTATCTTTCTTGCATTTCTCGTGTCCTTTTTTTAATAAATAAATAAATACAATATTTTATGCTTGTATGTCGAGCAAAACGACTGAAAACAAATGTACACTAACTTTGTTTCATCAAAGCAAGTATCTTAAATGCATGGCATGGGAACATCTAAAATAATAGATCATAGGCGGGGCATGTTAGAGATATATTTCTGATAGGTGGGAGTTTGTTTTACTAATATTATTTGTCATGCAAGCAATCAAGTAACTTCCATGTTTATAAATTACGCAAATATTTAAAGAAAGATATCATACCCTTGTTCTTGTCGGATTCTATTAATTTTCCCTAGCTTTCCTGCTCTACTATTTTTTTTTTTTTTTTTTGTTTCCTTCTTCTTCCTTCTCTTCCTTCTACTTCTTTTCGGGGTGATTTTTTCCTTCCTTTCTTCTTCTTCTTCTTCTTTTGCTTCTTCTCCTCCTTCCTCTCTTTCTCTTTCTTTCTCTTTTCTCTATTTTTCCTTCGTCTCTCCCCTGACCGTTTTTTTTTCTTTCTTCACTGTTTTCTTCTCCCCACCACCCCAAGTCCGGATGTGGACTTTCTTTTATTTTTTTATTTTATATTTTTTTTAAATCAAGATTAATAAATAAATATATATATATATATAGATACTCATTTTGTTTTCATTAACCCACATCCCCACGTCCGCATTTGGTTGGTTTTGTTTTTTAATTTATTTCTTTTATTTCTTTGGAAAATTAGAATATATAGATATATATATATATATATTATTTTCATTTTTTATTTAATATATATATTTAAAAAACTATATGAACAAATGCGAACTTCCTCATGCATAACAATTAAGGGAGGAAGGTACGAGTGATCTAAGATCTTCATCCTCCTTAAACAACTTCTTTTGATGTGATATTTTGGTTATAATCATCTTTCTTCAATTTTTTTTTGTAGCACTACTGGGACTTCTTTTTTTCTTATTTCTTTTTACGATGAAATCATAAAAACACTTAATCACATATCTTAACAACATAATAAGATTCGTGTTTTGCCTCGAGAAGCATAGAGGATGCTTAACCAAATTGCTCAAACAAGAGCATTGAACGTTCTTTCATTGACAAACACAAATCTTTTTTTTTTTTTGCATTACCTGTACATTATGGATAACATTTCTTCAAGAAGCGTGTATTGATTGGTGGCATGGGTCTTTATCCATCGGTGTCGACTAGCTGATAAGCTCTACCTTCATAGACGATTTCAATGATGTACGGGCTTTCCTAACTCGGTTTGAACTTGCCCCCAGCGTGTTTTTTGGTGATGATCAGCCTTCTGAACACCTAAACCATCTCCCCTTTCTCGAAGGTCCAAATGCGAGCCATTTTGTTGTAAGCTCTTGCCATCCGTGATTTATAGACTTCAAGGTTTTGTTGAGCCTCTAGTCTTTCTCATCTAATGAGTCAAGTTTGTCTAAACATAAATGAACTCTATCTTCATCTGAGAATTCATTTTGCAAAGCAATCCACAAAGATGGGATTTGAACTTCAAGTGGTATAATAGCTTCCATACCAAAAACCAACAAGTTTGGTGTTAACTGAGTTGGTGTTCGATAAGTAGTGCGGTATATGCCCAAAAGACTTCATTGAGCCTCTCATGCCAATCCCTTTGGTCTTTTGAAATCGCCTTCTTTAATAACTTGGAAAGAGTTTTGTTGAATACTTCCGCAAGGCCATTTTCTCTAGCATTATAGATAGAATAGTATCTTCAGTCTATTTTATGGTGTTGGACAAATCTCTCAACTTTGAAGCTTCTAAAAACTAGCCCATTATCATAAATTATTCTTCGAGGTGTTCCAAACTTATATAGGACATTGTCTTTGAAGAACTTGATGATACTTTCCGCCTTTATTTCTTTTAAAGGAATAGCTTCTGCCCACCGAGAAAAGTAATAAATGGCAGCTAATATGAAGCGAGGACCTCTTAATGATGGAGGCTCAATAGGACCTATAACATCAGTTCTCCACATCTGAAATGACCAGGAAGAGATTGTTGGGTGTAAAGGGTTTGGGTGTTGGTGGATGAAATCCCCATGATCTTGGCATAATTTGCATCGTTTTGCATATTACATGCAATCCCTTATCATGCTTGGCCAATAATACCCTATCCGCTTAATCTTCAATTGCATCTTTGGTTCAGACTGGTGAGCACCACAGATACCAGAATGAACTTCATGCATAACTTCTTCATATTCCTCTTTCGAGAGACATCGCAATAATACTTGGCCATAAGATCTTCTGTAGAGAACATCATTAACAAGGGTGAACCTCATAGCCCTTTTCTTTATTTGCAATGCTAAGGATTTTTCTTCCGGAAGCTCACTAAATTTCAAGCATTTGATGAAAGGCTTCCTCCAATCACCTTCAATAATCATTAGAACTTCTTCACTTCTGGGGTGTGTGTTCTCTGTCTCTTCATCAAGGCACAATCTCAAGAGTCTTCTACTCCGAATTATGACTTGAATCTCCTCTTAATTCAGATCAACTAACTCCTTTACAAGTTTGGCTAAATTATCTGACTTTTCATTAGCTAATCTTGAAATTCTTTCCAGTTTAATATCTGGAATTTGCTTCAATAATTTTATAACTTTCTATTGAAACTAAAGAAGTTCCAACTTATAGGTTTTGGAACTCTCTTCAACTTGATTTTTGATAAGTTGGGAGTCACCATATATGTGTATGCTTTGAATCCTCATTTCTATTGCTAGTTCCAATCCAGCAATGAGAGCTTCATATTCTGCCTCATTGTTAGTGCAATAGAGAGAATATCTCAAAATTCCTCCCTTGGGTGTAATGAAGATGAGTCCAATGCCAACTCTTACTTGATGAATCTTAGGTCTAATAGCTGGCTGGATCGAAGAGGCTCCATCAAAATACATCTTCAATATTGTTCTTCTTCTTCTACTGCCAAAGTTTCTTCATAGGGGAGATCATACCCCAAAGGTGAATCATCAGGTAAAATTTGTGCAGCTAGAAAATCCGCCAATGTTGCCCTTTGATTGCTTTTTTGTGGAGTATAGTTTATGTTAAACTCCATCAATACCCATTTTGCTAACCTTCTTGTGAGGAGCGGTCTAGTCATCAAGTACTTGAGTGGGTCTATCCTTGAAGTAAGAATGACCTTATGCGAGAGCAGGTAGTTGACACACCCTTACGTGTGTGTTCCGCAAGTGCACGGGTATTGAAGTAATAAACTACCCAAGAGGTGGGTAGCCAAATCCACATGGAGTAGATGTTAGTAACAGAAACACTTTGCCAAATAGCCAAAAAAAATCAATTGTTGTAGGGACGAATAGAAAATAATCAAACAAAAATAAAAGACTAAAAGCAATAGCTAGAGTAAAGAAAAGATCAAGGTGTAGATGGGGTACTCGGATATTGCTCCCCCTAGGATTCTAGTTTCAAGTGCAAAACTCAAATTACACTTCCCTAATCAAGATTCAATGAGTCGTGAAAATCCAAAAGCACAAGGTCCCAAATCTAAGGTCAACCTTGACTAGTCCCCTACGAGGTTCCAACAGAGAGGAAACTCTCGACACCTTACACCACGTATGACTGCTTGGAGTTCTATGGGTCTCAAATGATAAACCCTATTCCCAATTCTAGATCAAACATTTTGGTGCAGGTGAAAGATCCCTAATCACAAATAAGCACCGGCGGAGAGCAACTCTCGACGCCTCACTCTCTTTGTGATTGCTTAGAACTTTTAGAATATAGAGTTAGGATAAATCACACCGAATGGGAAAGGAGACGTTCTGCTACCTCTCGATTCACCTTCTAAACCCTCTTCAACCTTGGTAAATCTAATCCTAATGGTGATGGTCACTCGTCAAAAGGATGATTAGAATATATTCTCACCCCTAATGTCACTCTAAGGGAAAACTGAAATCAAGCATACAAGATTGAAACTCAAATTAAATCTCAATTAAAAGTAAAGCAATAAGAGTCAAACAAACATAGAAATCCTAGAGTTTACATGTCCAAGTACCCACTAGGAGGTTTAGCTCTCTATGGAGCAATACAAAGTCAAAAATACAATCGAATATGAATACAAATAAACCACAAAGATAACTCCCTTAAGCTTTGTGCTGATGGTCTCCAAGAGCCGCTCCTTCTTCTCCAAAGGCCCCTTCATCAAGCCTAGGGCACACCTCGGCGAATCCAAGTCGTCGATGGCTCCCCCAATAGCTATCCTTAGAAGGATTTGATATCGTAATTAATGTAGGAGTGCTCCCAAGCCTTGCAAAAACCTTCTAAAAGCCCTAGCCGCTCTCTCTCCAAAAGTTGGGAAAAAGTCCCTGAAAAAATCCTCAAAGCCGCTATTTAAAGTCTGGGATCGGGAATCCACACGGGGTGGCCACATGGCCGTGTGGAAATTCCACACGGCCAGGCCACACGACCGTGTGAAAATATGTGGAATCCACACTGCCATGTGGATTTTCAGCCTTGTGTATCTTTTCCCTGACACTCCATATTTCACTCCTTTCTTCTTTTGAGGTCACTCGGATGGACACATGCCCGTGTGGTAGGTCATGTGGTGTTTCTTGACGTCAATGAACCCTTTGAACAAACCGGAACATGAGAGCATGACTGCCTTTGTACCCTTCTACATCTTTAAGTGACTTGAACCCTTTAGAAGTTGGCACACATCCTCATGTCTGACCCTAGTTTGTCTCTTGATCTTTATGATAGCACAAAAGAACTCTACCAGACACCTTCATAACCTATTTTTGCCTTGTTTCCTCCAAACCTTCTTCATAACAATAATCGCATGAAAGAACACAAAAACACACGAAATGAGCAATAAACCCTAACAAAAGTAATACTCATGAAAGAGAAACATATCAAATATTATATACATACAAGCACTTATCAGTAGTGTCGAAGCTTCTTTACCGCGAACACCAATTTTAGACAGTGTTTTTCAATAGGCATGTATGGGTTTTCAGCGCCAACCAACATTCTACTGAGTTAATATAGGGTGTTCTCTCTTTCTTTTTCATTCTCCTGAGCAAGCAAGGCTCCAAGGGATCCATTTAAAGCTGTTGTATATAGGACCAATGGTTTACCAGTAATTGCTGCTGCCAACATCGGTGGATTCATTAAATAACGCTTGATTTCTTCAAAAGCTTTCTGACATTCTTTATCCCATTTGAAAGGAGCATCCTTTTTCACCAATTTTAAAAATGAATTACATATTCTTGAATGATTAGCAATAAACCTTCAAATATAAGCTAAACATCCTTGAAAGGATCTCAATTGCTTCAATGTCGTTGGAGGTGGCATTTCTATGATTGCTTTAATCTCGGAGGGGTCAATCTCTATTCCTTGGTGCCTCACGATGAACCTAAGGAATTTTCCAGAGAGCACCCCAAATGTACATTTCAAAGGATTCATTTTAACTTATATGTTCGGATTCGATCGAATACCTCTTTCAAATAATTGAGATGTTGATTTCTCGATTGTGTTTTTACCACTATGTCATCAACATAACATTTTAACAACTTGATGAATCAAATCGTCAAAGATTTTGGTTATAGCCATTTGGTATGTTGCCCCCACATTCTTTAATTGAAATAACACAACCTTGTAGCAGTAGATGCCTACCGGTATATGGAAAGCAGTGTGTTTTTCATCCTCTGGATCTATCTTGATTTAGTTCTACCCAAAGAAACCATCCATGAATGAAAGAATCTTATAAGGGGATGTGTTCTAAATCATAATTTCCATAATAAGAAGTGGAAAATCATCATGGGGACATGCTTTATTGAGGTCCCTAAAGTCCACAAAGATTCTAATTTGCCTGTTCATTTTCTTAACGGTCACTATGCTAGCAATCTAGTCATGGTACTTCTCTTCCTTTATGAAACCAGCTTTAATTAGTTTCTTGATTTCTTCAATGACTTTCTTCTCCAAATCAAACCTCATCAACCTTGGTGCTTGTTTCACTTATGAGAAACTTTGGTTAATGGAGAGCTTATGCACAACAACCTCTATATCAAGTCCTGGCATCTCCTTATAGCTCCATGCAAAACAATCGATGTACTCTACAAGAATACTTCATATGGCTTCTTTTTCTTCTTGAGTTAATTGTGCACTTAAAAAAGTTGGTTTAGGATCATCCTCACTACCTAAGTTGATTTCCTCTAATGCATCAATTATGGCTTGTCCTCCATCTTCTAGCTCAGGAGGTGCACCTTTCAGTTTCAAATCATTTGCCAAATGACTGTTTATTGCATTCTCGTCTGAATTTTCATCTCTTCCACCTGATGTATCAACAACTGACACCATATAACATCATATATTTGTATATTTTGAAACCCAAAGCCCACTCTTATTAGAGCCTTGACCTTACATAACAGTCTTGAAAAGAAACCAAAGCCTCTCAAAGAGAAGATGTCTTCCTTTCGAATGCTTTGGATTGAAACTAGCTCATTCAACTCATTTTCTCAGTTTAGAAGCATACTGGCTTGGAATTTTTAATGGCCAAGGTTCCTCATCCTCTGCTGCTTTGGTCATTGACAAGTCTTCATTACTAGCTTGTTATTACATGACTTATAGAGGAGAATTCCTCTCTCTCCTCGGCGATGAGCAGGAATATAAAAAGTGATAAATTTTTTCACTGAGTTAAAATTTAACTCATCAAGAGCCATATAAAGACCATCTGGTACCCTCGTGACATGAAGAGAGTTTTCCACTAACATATCACCATCATTTTCTTTCTTTCTTTGGGAGAATGAAGTATCTTCTTGTCAGAGTCATCTATTTCTTCTTGTTCGTGTCACTTCCAAAGTAGGGCTTCAGAGGAAAAAGTGAAACTTATTTCTGAACAAATTTGGTGGTCTTAATAACTTTCATGAGAGCATCATCTTTGGCAACAAAAGCATTCCCTCTTATCGATGTATTCACAAAATACCCTGCATCATCATAGTGGATTTCCTGCACACCAAATTGTTGGATCCCTCCCTCTATATGATATACTTCATCATCTTTATGTGTTTTAAGCCTTGATGAAGAGTAGAAGGGACTATATAATTCTTGCGCAACCATGGCCTTCCTAACACTGCTCTATATGATGCATCAATGTTAATGACATGAAACTTCACTTCTGTTGTCAATTTTCCAATCTTGATAGGTAGAGTGATTGAACCACGAGCTTTTGACTATGCTAATTAAAGCCTTGGATAATAGTCTTCTCAGCTGATAAATGGTATGTTTCTAAAGTCAATGCATGCAAAGTCTTCAAAGTCATCAAATTTATAGAAGGCCCTGGATCCACCAGAATTCTATTTACTCTAGTTCCCTCACAAGACCCAGTGACAGAAAAAGGTCTGTTATGCTCTTTCGTTCCCGATGGCAAGTCTTTTTCATATAATTAGATTAATGGCAAACCAAAAGTATGGAGAGCTTCCATCATGTGAGCTTTAGCAAAATAAGCTTGATACTCATCAGGGTTCTACAAAACATGAATAAGGGCATCTCTCAATTCTTGCGACATCATTAATGCATTGAAGACACTTAGCTGAGCTGGAATTTTTTTTAAGTGGCTAGCAACATTATAATCTTGTGTCTTACAAATAGACATCCTCCGTGGTTATGCAATATCTTCATTGATGTCAATTGCTTTTTCCTTCCCCTTATCTCTTGTCTCATGTGCTTGCTCCAAAAACCTTCGCACATTATTAATCATTAGAGATTCTTCTTCTTTATCCAAATGGTTAAACCCATCACAATATCCTTCTTTGATCATCAAGGCATAGCATGTACTTGGCAGTTCAAAGTATTCTTCAGGTAAGAATACTACACCAGATTTGGCTGTTTTGTACACCTAATTCCTGAATCCATGACAATCATCCAACGCATGCCCTATTAAACAAAGAAAAGGACAATACTTGGCATGATTCTCCATGCATGATGAATCTTCCTTTTTGACTCTTGGAACTAACAACCCCTCATTAACCATCTTCTGGAATAACTTCTAGATTTTGTTCCTCCTTAGGATGAACCTTTCGTCTTCTACAATTCTTGAAAAATGGGTTTCACTTCTTTAATTCATGATATCTTCTTGAACTTTGATAGATTGAGGTTGTGATTCATTCTTACTCGAGGAAGCATATTCGGACTCCATAAATCCAAATTCATTCCAAGGGGTATCATCTTTAGGAATGCGAGGCTCCTTGCAAGTAAGATCATATGTTACCCTTTGGATAAATGAAGGAATTTCCTCATGTGGCATCACCTTTTTAAGTATCTTATATTTAGGTGCCCTTCTTGGCTTTTGTTTAAGAGAAAGCTAAATTGATTTGGAGGGTTGTGCTGGCATTGCTTGTAATTTAGCATTCTCCAACCTAACACTTTCTTTAAAAGCTTCTTTTTTCATTTGCATCTTGCTTTTATATGGCTTTCCGTGTTGATTATATAGCTGCTCAAAGAAGGGATCATCCTCATATGGATAATTAAGCTTGAACTCATCTTCATTATCATTATCTTCCTATGATTTTTCAACATGAACTGTAATAACTATGCAAGTTTCAACCATGGGCTCCTCACGTTCAGATTTGTCTAACTATACAAATAGCTCCTTAAGCTCATTAGGGAAATAATTCCCGAATGTAATTAGAGCCCTCTCCTTTTGTTGATAATCCTCCAAGGAGTGGATGTACTCCTCTATAATTGACTTTTTATGATTGAATTCAGTAAGCTTCACCTGCTTCAGCTTCTTCTTTCTGTATTTGGCCTTCTTATTCTTCTTAGTTTTTTGCATGTGCTTCTCATCAAGGTATTGAGCTCTCCGTCACTTGATACCATGAAGCTCTCCTCATTTCTTCAGCATTTTCCTTGGCTTTTTTGAAATGAAAATCTCCACAAGTCTTCTGGAACTCCGAGAGACGCAAGTTCTTTTGAAACATTTGAACTTGCTCTAATCTGTTCGTCTTCTGATGCGTCACTAGTGTTTTGCCCCCAAAAGGCTTCTTCCTGTAGTGCAACTGACACATAGTTAGTGTGTTTCGTTGGTTGATCGAGCAACACACTTTCAGACAAAGTGATATTCCCTTTTTGATGTTGTCACTCAATCCAATCTTTAAAAACATAGAAGTTTTTGATCGAAAGACCCAATACCTTGTAGGACAGATAAAATTTTGGGTGATCCTTCTTATCTGCTTCTTCGGGTCGTTCGCTTTTAGGTAACTGCAAACCCACCTTCAATGCATCTTTGAATATCTTCATAACCTTATATCTTCTAAATAAATACTTCTTACTCATTTTTTCTTGCAGGGAGCTTAAAGGCTTAGCTAGTTCACTTCCACTCCCAAGTGTCGGAGGCTTTGGTTTGTTATAATTTGGAGGTGTTGTAACCTCCTTCACCTTATCAGTCGCAAAAGCCACATGCTTGACACCTTGTGGCTTCTATGACTTTTCTTTATCTAATCTTATGGGCTGCATCATAGGTTCTATCTTCGAACTACACCTCTCTAGCTTTTTGACTTGAGAAATTAAGTCTTGGAATGTATATATGTCAGATGAGCTAAGGAAAGGTGCCATCCAATTATCAATGTTTTTAACTAATAATCCCACAGCTTGCACTTGATCAAGTGGTTGCTCGCATTTAATGCTTAGACTACGCCATCTCATTCTAACTTTTTCATCCTTATTCTTTCTTCTGCTAGCCAGATCTGCTATGGTGATTTTATCACTCATTCCTCCAAACCAGACTCTAAAGGCTTCTCTCATCTGTTGCCATGCTTGGATGGATTCAAATAACAAATTTGCATGCCATTCAAATGCTACTCCAGTTAAAATTGTTGCAAATTGTCCTAACAAGAGAGAAGGATTATTACTTGTGTCTCCACATGCTGTCACAAAATGAACCAAATGTTGGTCCTGGTTTCCTAGACCATTAAACTGCTTGAGCATAGGAACATTATACCCTTTAGTGTAAGCAACTTGATCATGATAACTTGGATATCGCATATCACCATTAATGTTGAGTGTACTTCTTTTAGCCTACTTTAATTCAGCAGCAACTAGCTTATGAATTTCTTCTCTTAATATCATTAGCTCGGAGATTGCTGATGTTCCACCTCTTTCACGTAACCCAAGAAGTTCTTCCTCATCATTTTCTTCATCATGTGTAGCTTGTACAGAAGGCATTTGTCTATACAAGATCTTTAAATTTTCTTGGAATAGGTTTTGCACTTGATCACCTAAACGAGATATCACACTTGTTAGAGAAGCAACGGTCTGCATCATGGATATATGATCCTTTTCTCGTTGATCTAATTGCTTCTTAATATTTACAAGAACTGGGTCTTTATTTCAAGTAAAGACAAGATTGTCATCTTCTTCATCAGTTGAATCATCATTCCTCCTAGGAGAAGTTTGAAAACCTGCTTGGGATATAGTTTTGGTCTTTTCATGTATTGTTTGATTAAGATTTTCTTCCAGCATGCCACTCGTACTAGCTTTGGGCGTCCCATTGCAAATGATTTTGTGGGGGTTGCCTTGGGCTTCTTGAAGATGCCACTCTTCTCTCCTTTAGCGATGACAGTAAATGAAGGCTCCTCTTTATCCTCTCCTTGTTTGATGTTGACAGACTCTCTTAGGGAAAGTGAGCCTGTCAAAAACTGGTTTTCTTACAGCAGGCACATCTTTTTAGAACTTAGTAGATGCTAAAGGAGAGAAGAGTGGCATGAGACACAAACCTCAGACGGTAATGATGGTGGACTCAGCATGAAAGTGACATAATCAGAAACTGTCCCCAACTTGATCTCCGCTCTGGTAGGACCAATGCAAACAGAAGTGTAAGGTAACTTCACTTATGTGCCTTTTCCAAGAAAGATGGTGCAGGAAGTAGTAGCATTCTTGTTGGTGGCAAATGCCATTGCAAAATTCTACACAAGTAAAAGAAAACAATATTAAATTCAAATTAATGTCATAAAATTCTTTATTCACACTCATTTCAAAGATGGGAGGATAAGTCATGTCCCATTGGGCATGCCAGAATTTGTGGGTTTTTTTTTATCTTTGTTCGGCTTTTACTAGAGTTAACCAGTAAAAAATAAATAGATCGCAAATTAAATTTTAGTTTTTTATGATTTCAAGTGATTGTGGGTTCACGACTTCCATTAAGGGCAAATTCCTAATGTCAATTACCCCGGACCCTATCGTGGGAAACTCCAATTAAGAAATGAGTGTGAATAAGAAATATGGAATGGATTTTATTGATAAAAAGTTATATAGGTACATGAATTTAATCTAGTTCAAAGACAAGATATTAAAGGTTTTTTTTTAATCCTATGAGATCAATCCATTTAGTTTCATGAATAGAGATCACAATGCTTCAGCTTCTTCCGATTTTTTATTACTGGGAAGAATATTGGAATATGCTTTTCTCTGGACTTTGATTCTTTTTTCTCGAGTTTCTAAGTATTACATCTTAGACATGATTTGAGTTGCAAGTTGTGATCACTCTCTGTGTGAGTCACAACTCAATCACTTTCAATATGATATTTGGAAAACCTCAGCATTTCATGCTTATGAAGTCTTCTAGTATTTGACTTGTGAAACCCCTTAATTCCGTGACCTTTTTGACGTTTTGAAACTTTGGAGTTCATTTGTCAATTGGTTTGAGTTCTTTGATTGAGTTTTTTCTTTTTGAAAGGATTTTTTTCAAGTCACCCATGTGAGGATTAAAAGGCATTAGACCTCACCGTGAGCTCCCAGAAGTTCTTTAGAAATTTTTTAGCACCCCTCGGAATATCAAGTAGTGGACCTCACAGTAAGTTTCAAAAGAAATATTTGAATAGCTCTATCCATCACAGGAGTGTCAAATATTAGACCTCACAATAGACTCCAATGATTTTTTAGAGATTTTATATTTTATAATCTTTGTGAATGTCAAACAATGGACCTCACAAGAAGTTTTAAGAGTAATTTTAAGAGTTGTTTATTATCAACTCCATCTATTACTGGATTGTCACACATTGGACCTCATAGTGAGCTTCAAGAGTAACTTTCATCATATTTTCATCAACACTTTCAGCTTATATGAATATCAAGAGTCATGAAGAGGGCCCTCAAGGAGGGCAGTCCCGATGCATTGGGCATCACAGTTAGCTTCAAGGGAAGTCATCAAATGTCTTCATCGACCCTTGCAGCCGTGTGACTGTTAAGAGGCATGAAGAAACCCTCTCAAGGAGAGCAGTCACCATACATTGGACATCACAACTTGCTTCAGGAAAAGTCTTCAAAGAGATAGCTAATTTACTAAAATACCCATCTCCAAAAAAATCCTCTGACATCATTGTTTGCATTTTAATTTTTGTTGATAATTGTTTTTTTAAATTTTTTTTATTTTTTGCATTAACTCGTAATTTCTTTTTTTATGAATTTTCATAATTTTTCATGAAGCCTAGCTTTCTTGCATTTCTCTTGTCATTTTTTTAATAAATAAATAAATTCAATTTTGAGAAAATTGAATATATATACCCCTCAAAAATTCTATAATTGTATATTTTACCCACAGAAAAACATAATTGTGTATATACCCCCGAAAAATATAGATAATTACGGATATGACCCTGCCGTTAGATTCTGTTAACAGAAGTTAATTATTTTCATTAATTATAGTTATAATCATGATTAAGATATATAAAATGTCTAAAATAACCTTTTATAACTTTACCAATAATATCTAATCTCTCTCCCCTTTGAAGGGTATATATGCAAAGGGTATAATGGTCATTATATATATATGTTGTTTGCTAACATATGATTTTTCAATTAGTTTGAACCCCAGGGATATATACATAATTATAAGTATTATTCAGGGGTATGTATACAATTATATTTTATTCAGAGGTAAATATGCAATTTCAAAATTATTCAGGGGTCCACCTGCAAAAAGGCCTTCAATATTTTATGCTTTATATTTTTAATTCTTTTTTTAATTTTGTTTTTGTTTATTTTGTTTTTGTTTTTATTTTTTGCAAATTAACCCTAACTTTCATTTTATTACATTTCATTCAAACTTTGCAGATAAACCCTCAAAATTTTCACCTCTCATATTTTCCATCAAATTTCACAAATAAACCCCTAAACTTTCTTTTTTTACATGTCATTCAAACTTTGCTAATAAACCCTCAAAATTTTCACCTCTCATATTTTCATAAAAATTCACAAATAAACCCCTACAGTTTCCTTTTTTTACAATGTCCTACGAACTTTATAGTAAACCCTTAAAAGTTTCACTTTTTGGCATGATTCTGAAGAGAAAATAAATTGACAATATTTCACATGAGGAAGCATGCTTGTATGTCCAGCAAAATGAAAAAAATATACACTAACTTTATTTCATCAAAGCAAGTATCTTGTGTGCATGGCATGGGAACATCTAAAATAATAGACCATAGGCGGGGCATGTTAGAGATATATTTATGATGGGTGGGAGTTTGTTTTACTAATATTATTTGTCATGCAAACAATCAAGTAACGTCTATGTTTATAAATTAAGTAAATATTTAAAGAAAGATATCATACCCTTGCTCTTGTTAGATTCTATCAATTTTTCTTAGCTTTCCTCCTCTTCTATTTTTTTTTTGTTTCCTTCTTCTTCCTTCTCTTCCTTCTTCTACCTCTTTTCCGACTGATTTTTTTGCTTATTTCCTTCTTCTTGTTCTTCTTCTTCTTATGCTTCTTCTCTTCTTTCTTTCTCTATTTTCTCTCTTTTTCCGTCATCTTTCAATTGACTATTCTTGTCACAGCCCAGCACCAGAGCCGGGCCCGCTGACAGACTGGCCGCATCTGCCAGAGCCGGGACCCACCGAGTGTAAGGCCTTAGATCTTAGTTTTAGTCAGAGTCAGCCCCCAACAGACAAAATGGAGAACAATAATACAAAAATACAGACTAAATAATAGTAAATAGAAATAATTCAAGTATGGGCTTTAGCAGCAGTACAGAAATACAAAATGCCACACTTAACAGTTGAAGAAAGAGTACAATCTCACTCACACAGGATAGAAATATAACAAACAGAACTGACAGCTACAAGGACTAGACCCCAAAAAACCCCTTGTTCCTAAGCTTACTTCTCACCTGTAAGAAAAAAAAACACATAGTACATGAGCCACAAGGACTCAGTAGGATTGTAATATAACAAAAGAATTACAAGATAACTACAGAAATAAAAAACATAACAGGAAAAAATACAGAAAATAATCAGAATACAGAAATAATCATAATACAGACAATACATGAAAACCAGAAATATACATCTCCCTAACTAATAAACAGAATCAACAGCTTGAGGTTGGATCTTCAACTGTGAAGTCGAAACAGACTGAATATCAACAGCTGAAGCCGGATCTGTGACCG
Organism: Dioscorea dumetorum; assembly: GCA_902712375.1. Classification (NCBI taxonomy): domain Eukaryota; kingdom Viridiplantae; phylum Streptophyta; class Magnoliopsida; order Dioscoreales; family Dioscoreaceae; genus Dioscorea; species Dioscorea dumetorum. The sequence continues at coordinate 6,760,699 of CACTHL010000549.1, read as the reverse complement.
TAGTCAGAACGAATACGCATGTCCGGTAGCGCTACTACAGAAAACATGTGCACATGACTTGGACTTACTCCTTCTAGCTGGATAATTTACCAGAAATAGAGATGTCCTAAAGATCATAGAAAATACAGAGTACAGACAGTAAAATACCGAATAAATCAATTTACAGCCTAATTAAACTAAATAAATAAATAGAACCAACATAAATAACACAAGAATTTTCAAGAATAAATAAATTTATAAATAACTACATGATCAACTATACGCTAGAAATACAGAATTATACAGATGTGAGAGCCTACTTGGTTCCAAACTACGAAGTTGGGTTCAACAGATGCTATCGGATCTAAACCTCAAGGCCTGAAGTTAGTGTCACACTGACGAGGAGATCCTAGATAAAGCTTCGGTGATCTCCACCCCTAACATGCTCCAAGCCTCTCTATCTCCACCCGGTAGCGTCTTCCTAAAGTGGAGAAAATGAAGACAGCAGCCTCGGCATCACAAAGAACTGAGATTTAGTTAGCTTACTTGAGCAATTTGTTCCTGATTTTGTGAAGAAGATGAGCTAAATCTCAACCCAACACCCCCCTCCTAGTAGACCATGCAGGTGAAGAGATAAGGCAAATTCCCTCCGACCAGATCCGGGATTCCAAGGATAAGGAAATTTGTCTCAAGCAGCTAATCAACAAGATTAAGGGTTAAACAAGATGACCAAAGGAGGTTGGCCATCACAGTTTTCTTCTTTCTTCACTATTTTCCTTTGCCCACCACCCCACGTCCAGATGTGGACGTTTTTTTATTTTTTTGTTTTTTTTTTAAATCAAGATTAATAAGTAAATATATATATATATATATATATATATATATATATATATATATATATATATATTCTCATTTTGTTTTCCACTAACCCACATCCCCACGTCTGGATGTGCGTGGTTTTTTTTATTTTTTTATTTTTTTATTTCTTGGGAAAATTATAATATATATATTATTTTCATTTTTTTATTTAATATATATGTTTAAAAACATATATGAACAATGAGCAAGACACTACCGATGTTCTCTATAATGGTTTCTCCAATTCCAACTTTGTTGTCACCGCTGACTCGTAACGAAGAGAAGTTTAGCTGGAGGAAAAGTGTGAGCAAAGTTTCCAGGAATCGGAGAATTGAATAACTTCCGCACAAGAAGTGAGAATGATAGCCTCCATTTCTTAGTAGTTAAGGGAGCATGAGTTGAATTACCCTACACAAGACCTCAAATTAGTTGAAGTAGCTAGTTTCTTAAAAGCTTTGGAGATGTTAGCTGTATGTTCAGATCTTCATGTTAGTTTGAATTCTATTAGAATAACTTCGTGATGATATTAATCTAATCTGGATTCAAACTGAATTAAGTGGTCCATGACTTAATCATAAGATTCCTAAGTTAATCCTAATTTGGCAATTTGGATAATGATCTACTTAGTGTTTTAAGTGGAGTTAATCCTTTGATGGTAAGGGTTATATATAGGACAACACCAGGGGTCCCCAATCTAACGTTCTTGAAAGTACCCAGCTCCATCGACGGAGAGAACGGGATAGATTGGAAGAGTCCTTCGTTTCATCAAGTGCTTAGGTTTTCCTCAAGTGCAGATTTGGTTTCCTGAATTGAAAGCCTGTGAAGAAGTGCAGATCTCGATCTCTTCAACTTCTATCTAACTTGCTATGGCTGGAGGTATGTGATCCTGCTTCCGCTATAATCAATTATATGATTAATACAACATATTAGATGTTGTACTCTGGTTTTGGTATATGACAGATTTGGATGTTTAGATGTTGTATACCGTACTCTGAACTCTGGATATTCAAACAGTTGGTACCAGAGCCTCATTATATCTCTGCCTAGCATCATGATAGGCTATGATTATTTCATAACTATATTAGTGATTCTAATTTTGATTTATACATATTATGTTTACATGATATCATTGGTTTTTGATCATGCTCAACAATGTATTATTAAGATTTTATAGGTTATAAATTTAACCTATTTAATTTATTTTGTAAATAACCCTAAGGTTTGAAAGTTGAGCATTGGGCTCATTGCATGAGAGTGACACCGGCAAACGGCACCCGCAGGTTGTCTGCACGACTGTGCATGAGTGTGCCTGAAGGGCGGGTGCTGCATGCGTAGCATGTTTCCACTTAGAGCAGTCTGCGCTGTGTCAGCATGCGTGGGGTCAACCCGCGTGGCCTGCGCTTAGGGCTAGCTGCATAGAAAGGCACACGCATAGGAAAGATGCATGCCCGCAGCCCAGACGGCCACGCGGCGGCGCGGCGCGCGCGCGCGCGGCGGCGGCTGCGCGCGACCAAGCGCGCGCGCGGCGGCTCGCGCTCGGCCGAGCCCGCGGGTGGCGGCTGCGCGCCTCGGCCGGGCTCGCGCGGCTGCGCGCGCCCGGCCGGGGCGCACACGGGCCCTAGGCGCGGCCGGCGCGCAGGACCTCCGGAAAGCTCTGCCGGCCTGCGCGGAGGACCTGCCCGGCGAGCTGCCGGCCGGGCGTGGCTTTGTGGCCGGCGGCGGGCTAGGGTTTAGAAACCTTAATTTGTTTTTTAATTATTATTATTATTTTATTCATATTTTTATTTTATAATATTCAGAAAATTATAAATAAACTAAATAAAGGGTGTTTTTGCAAATTGTCTGACAATTTTGTATATTTAACCCTGTTTAATTATGTATTTGTTTTAAAAGGGGTTTGTTTATATGAACATTTCATATATTAAGTGCCAAAGAATTATTTATTTTTGGGTTTTGTTTGTATGAGTTTTTCATACATAAAGTGGACTAATTATAATTTGTATAATTAATTATTGTGCATTGAATTTGTTGATGCCATTTAGCATGCCTTGTAATTGAATGAATTTTTTCAATTATGGTGTGACCACAACAACCATGATTTTTCTTTAAAATCACATATTAAGTGTGTGATTGATTACATTTAGTTTAAAAGGTATAAATTGTGATTAAGTATGATTAATATAATGATTTTGCCCCACAGGGATTTTGTTATATTTTTTCATAATTAATTAGGATAAAATAATAAATAATCTTTATTACTTAAGTTGCCCACAGGTATTAAGGAATATTGATTATTTATTAGTTTTATCAGGTGGTAAATTGTGATTGATCATGTTTGATGTAGTAATTTTGCCCCACAGGGATTTTGCTATATTTACATAATTGATCAGGATGAAATAATGGTTAATTTTTATTTCTTAAGTTGCCCTAAGGTATTAAGTAATTTGATTTATCCATTGGTTTTGTCGGTGATTGTGAATCTATTTTGTATCCATGTCTTGGCCCACAGGAAGATTGTGATGACGAATTGATTCATGTTTGTTTGTTTTGGTATGGCTTGCATTGGTGAGTATACCAGCTTGTTTATTGCCTCAAACTTTGGAATGATGTGTATGTTATTTGTTTAATGCAGCAATTCAATCACTTGTTTTTAATGAAAAATGTGATGTTCCCATGTTAAAGGGTGATAATTATAAAACCTGGAAAGAATTGATTCTTCTCCAGTTGGGATGCATGGATTTTGACTATGCTATAAGGAAAGATGAACCACCCTTGCCGAATGACAATAGCACTCCGGGTTCGATTGCCTTATATGAACGGTGGGAGCGATCGAATCGCTTGAGCATGATGTACATTAAGACTCGTATATCTCCTAGCATTCGTGGTTCAATCCCTGAGTGTGTGTATGTGAGAGATATGCTGAAGGCAATTGATGATCAATTTGAGACTTCAGATAAGGCTCTTGCTAACACTCTCATGACCAAATTATTATCCATGAAGCTCACAAGTGTCAAAGGTGTGCGAGAGCACATCATGAAGATAAGAGACATAGCGGCTCAACTTAAGGCTTTAGAGCAGATTGATATTTCAGATGCTTACCTTGTGCACTTTATCTTGCACTCTCTTCCGCATCATTATAACCCTTTTAAAATCTCATATAACACACATAAAGATAAATGGTCTATTAATGAACTTTTGACCATGTGTGTTCAAGAGGAAGAATGGTTATTATTAGAAAAGAGTGAAAGTGCGCATATGGCTTTTCAAGGTAAGAAGAAAGGACAAACTAAGCTGAAAAATGATAAAGGGAAAATACCTGTTCAGACTGATAAAGTGTCCAAGTGCTTCTTTTGCAAGAAGAAAGGGCACATGAAGAAGGACTGTCCGAAACTCAAGAGTCATCTTGGGAAGAAAGGTACTGAAATTTCTTTCGTTTGTTATGAATCTAATATAGCTAATGTTTGTGATAACACTTGGTGGATTGACTCTGGTTCTACAATCCATATTGCTAATACCTTGCAGGGCTTCTTAAGCCGAAGGATACCGACGGAAAGTGAACAATTTATTTTTTCTGGAATAAGATACGTTCACATGTAAAAGCTGTCGGGACATGCAGATTAGTTTTAGATTCGGGCTTTGTTTTAGATTTAGAAAAGACATTTTATATTCACAGTTTTTCTAGGAATTTAATTTCAGTTTCACAGCTTGTACCATTAGGATATTCTTTTGAGTTTAATGAGACAAATTTTCGTTTGTTTTATAAGTCTACTCTTATTGGGAATGGTACATTGTGTGATGGCCTTTTCCAAATTCTTTTACGAAATAACGTTTCTTATAATGTGATGCATGATAATATTGGTATTAAACGTAGTGTTATTAATGAAAACTCCTCTATGTTATGGCACCGGAGATTGGGGCATATCTCCATAAAGAGAGTTGAAAGGATGGTGAAAGATGGAATTCTTGATTCTCTTGACTTTACCGACTTCCAAACTTGTGTGGATTGCATCAAGGGAAAGCATACCAATAAAGCTAAGAAAGGTGCTAGGAAGAGTTCAAACTTGTTAGAAATCATACATACAGATATTTGTAGTCCAGAAATGGACTCATATGGTCAGAAATACTTCATCTCTTTTATTGATGAATACTCACGTTTCATGTATCTCTACTTGCTTGATAATAAGAGTGAGGCATTAGATGCTTTCAAGGTCTTTAAAGCTGAGGTAGAGAAACAATGCGGCAAGCAAATTAAGATCGTGAGATCAGATAGAGGTGGAGAATATTACGGTAGGTACACTAAGGATGGACAAGCACTAGGTCCGTTTGCGAGGTTTCTTGAAGAGCATGGTATTGTGGCCCAATACACTATGCCTGGCTCACCGGATCAAAATGGTGTAACTGAAAGAAGAAACCGCACTTTAATGGACATGGTTAGGAGTATGCTTAGCAACTCAAAACTTCCTCGATCTATGTGGACTGAGGCTCTTAAAACAGCAACGTATATATTAAATCGTGTTCCGACCAAGGCAGTTTATAAAACTCCATTTGAATTGTTCAAAGGTTGGAAATCGAGTTTGCAACATATGCGCGTTTGGGGTTGTCCAGCTGAGGTGAGAGTTTATAATCCACATGAGAGAAAGTTGGATCCAAGGACTATTAGTGGGTATTTTATTGGTTATGCCGACAAGTCCAAGGGTTATAGGTTTTATTGTCCATCACATGGCACTAGAATTGTGGAATCGAGAAATGCAAAATTTCTTGAGAATGATGTGATTAGTGGGAGTGATCAATCTCTAGACTTAGGTCTTGAAGAAGATCATGAAGTAAGTCCGGGCACTAGTCTAAGATTGATTGCTTCACATGAACACCATCAAGATCTGGAAAACATTGAAGAAACAATCATTGAAGAACCACATCCTGCTGATCTAGTGGATCAAATAGCATAAAATCAACTAGAAGTTATTGAGCAACAACTTCATCATGTAGACGATGATGTGGCATTGAGAAGATCAACTAGAATTAAGAAACCAGCAATATCTAGTGATTATCTCGTGTACTTACAAGAATCTGACTATGACTTTGGAGCCGTTAATGACCCTCAAACGTTTTCACAAGCTATCGGTTGTAGTAATTCTAAATTGTGGTATGATGCTATGAAGGATGAGTTGGAATCCATGGCACATAATGGTGTTTGGGATCTAGTCAAGTTGCCTAAAGGGGCGAAAGCCATAGGGTGTAAATGGGTCTATAAAACTAAGAAAGACTCGTTAGGCAACATTGAGCGTTATAAGGCTAGACTGGTTGCTAAGGGATTTACTTAGAAAGAGGGCATCGATTATACTGAGACCTTTTTTCCTGTTTCGAAGAAGGACTCGTTACGTATTATAATGGCATTGGTTGCCCATTTTAATTTAGAATTACATCAGATGGATGTGAAGACGGCTTTCCTGAATGGAGATCTAGAGGAAGAGGTGTATATGAAACAACCAGAAGGATTCTTCTCTAGTGAAGGTGAAAGCTTGGTTTGCAAACTTAATAAGTCTATATATGGATTGAAACAAGCCTCCCGTCAGTGGTATTTGAAGTTTCATGATGTTATCTCTTCATTCGGTTTTGTTGAGAATATTAAGGATCAATGCATATACTATAAGGATAGTGGGAGTAAACTTTGTTTTCTAGTTCTATATGTTGATGACATTTTACTTGCAACCAATGATAAGGGTATGTTACATAAGGTGAAGCAATTTCTCTCTAAGAATTTCGATATGAAAGATATGGGTGAGGCGTCTTATGTCATTGGCATTAAGATACATAGAGACAGATCTCGTGGAGTTTTGGGTTTGTCTCAGGAAGCCTATATTAATAAAGTCTTGGAGAGATACCGTATGGAAAATTGTTCACCTAGTGTCGCACCTATTGTGAGAGGTGATAAGTTTAATTTGGACCAATGTCCTAAAACCAACTTGGAAATGGAACAAATGGAAAACATCCCGTATGCTTCGGCGGTTGGAAGTCTTATGTATGCTCAGGTCTGCACAAGACCAGATATTGCATTTGCTGTGGGGATGTTAGGAAGATATCAAAGTAATCCAGGGGTGTACCACTGGAAAGCTGCAAAGAAAGTGATGAGGTACCTTCAGGGTACGAAAGACTACATGCTTACATATAGAAGATCAGATGACTTGGAGGTCGTCGAGTATTCGGATTCGGATTTTGCGGGCTGCCTTGATTCTCGGAGATCAACATCCAGTTACATTTTTATGTTGGCCGGTGGTGCTATCTCATGGAGAAGTGCAAAACAGACTTTGGTTGCTACTTCCACCATGGAAGCCTAGTTCGTTTCAAGTTTTGAGGCTATTTCTCAGGGTATTTGGTTGAAGAGTTTTATATCTGGGCTTAGGATCGTTGATTCTATATCCAAGCCATTGAGAATTTATTGCGATAATTCTGCTGCTGTATTCTTTACCAAGAATAACAAGAGTGGTAGTCGAAGTAAGCATATCGACATCAAGTATTTGGCGCTAAAGGAACGTGTGACAGCCAATGAAGTAACCATTCAACACATTAGCACAGAGTTGATGATTGCAGATCCTTTGACGAAAGGCATGTCACCAAAATTGTTTAGAGATCATGTAGAACATATGGGACTTGGTTCTTCTCTATGAACAATTTATATCGCTATAATATTGAAACTCTAGTATTTATATTGTCTTCTCATTAAGCGTATACATTGAGTTTGAGAATGACAATTATTAAGTTTATGCATATTTATTTATGTGTTGGATCCGAATAAGCATCGGGCTTATTCATTATGATAAAATGCCATATAAAGGTTTGTATTGAAGAGAGAAGTTGCATCGTAATACATGGAAGGTAATACTCGTTTGTTTTAATGATGACTTATCGCCATGATTCGTGTAATGTATTTCTTTAATATAGGCATACAGATTTACAGGTTAATGTGTATGGATATTAAGTTACCTATGATAAAGTTGGACCAAGTGGGAGAATGTTAGTTTGAATTCTATTAGAATAACTTCGTGATGATATTAATCTAATCTGGATTCAAACTGAATTAAGTGGTCCATGACTTAATCATAAGATTCCTAAGTTAATCCTAATTTGGCAATTTGGATAATGATCTACTTAGTGTTTTAAGTGGAGTTAATCCTTTGATGGTAAGGGTTATATATAGGACAACACCAGGGGTCCCCAATCTATCGTTCTTGAAAGTACTCAGCTCCATCTACGGAGAGAACGGGATAGATTGGAAGAGTCCTTGGTTTCATCAACTGCTTAGGTTTTCCTCAAGTGCAGATTTGGTTTCCTGAATTGAAAGCCTGTGAAGAAGTGCAGATCTCGATCTCTTCAACTTCTATCTAACTTGCTATGGCTGGAGGTATGTGATCCTGCTTCCGCTATAATCAATTATATGATTAATACAACATATTAGATGTTGTACTCTGGTTTTGGTATACGACAGATTTGGATGTTTAGATGTTGTATACCGTACTCTGAACTCTGGATATTCTAACACTTCATTGATGACAAAAGCTTGAAGTATCTGCTTACTCAAAAAAGAATGGAATTTGAAGCAGTATAGAAGCTTGAAGTTTCTTAAGGATTTTGATATAGTGATTGACAACCACCTCAGAAAATCTAAGGTAGAAGTAGATGCCTTGGGTAGGAAGTTCTTAGTGACTTTGGTTGTTATGAGTGCCTCTGTCCTACCTCGTTTGTTAGATCACTACAATTTGGATGTGTGATTGGCCTTCTATAAGAAAAATTACAAGAAACATATTTTTGATGAAATGAAATATGTCCATGCTCCTAAAACCTCATGCAAAATCACAAGAAATGTCACTCCACCAGGTTTACTCACAAACCAATCTCATAATGACCCCCAGCAGTTAGGTTTATGAGAAAGAAACCAATAACTCCAAACAAACTATGCCTGACCCTATGCAACACTTACAAAACTCGAATTCTCCCTCCCATTTTGGAACTGGGAACCAAGTATCACAAAATATTTGTCAAAGGAAAGGAGTTGGTGGAGAAGTGATTGCATTTTGAATCTAGACTTCATCATTTGTGAGTGGATGTTGATACTAACATAGTTCAATTAGAGGGTGTCATATGTTTTGAATGAATTCTATATTATTTTTTTTTCTAATATGCCTCTCTTACTTGTTTTTTTTAGTCAAAGTTAATGCCCTAACTTTTATGCTTTTGATATTTTATAAGTAAGTTGAGAACTTACTTTATTTAGTATCTATATTCATCCATTGACTAGTGAGCTTATCATTTGGTTGGACCTTAAACATGGTTCAACCTTGTTTATGGCTTGAATTGATATTTTTATGAACATAATAAAAAAAACTCTTGTAAAAGTGAATTGTTACATTCTATGCTTTGGATTATGCGACGGATTAATTCTTAAAATGCTTTACTGTTGATCATTGTGGGCTATGGCCCTACCATTGCTGTCTGACCCACAAAAAGGAGCTCTGGATGCCCAACTAATTGTTCCCCTTCAACAAGCATGTAAAGAACCTGAGGGGTATTGGGAAGGTCTCCCCACTATATTTTGAGACATTATGAGCACCACACAAGGAATCTCAGAGGCTAACATCAAGGAAAGCATATATTTTACTAAACTAAAAAAACTAATATTGGTAGTTCCTAACTTAGTTAGAGCCACAGGTAAACTGGGAATGTTTGGAAGCTAACCCTACAAATGTCCTATATAGTCTACGTACTCGTTTATTGAGCTCTTAAATGTAGAAGGGGCATCCTATTTTAGAAATTTATTTTTCATTTAACCTAATCTACTTTAGTTAATGTAAGTTTTACATTTAGGCTTGTCACTTATTTCTATTTTATTGTTGAGCTTTTATTATTTAAAGGTGTAATTCTCTTAACAACCCTACTACTTTGCCAAACTTACATTTTTAGTCCCTCTACTTTACATTTTAACCTTTTAATCTCTCTACTATTTTATTCAACCATAACATTTCCTGGAAACTCTAAATCCTAAACCTTAACTCTTAAGAAAGAGATTGGCATTATTCATTGAAAATAGTTAAGGAATAAAAATGTATTATAATTTAAAGAGAGGGATTAAAAAGTTAAGTTTCGAAAAGAAGAGCGAGTACTTAGGGAATTATATCTCCTTTAATTGGATTATGTCTACCATTCACTGATTAACCAAGTTACTCACCCCTCTTTTTCTTTCATTTCTCAAGTTGTTGTTGGTGAGTATGCAGTAGAGTGTTGTGTCGGAAGTCTCTATGTTAATCGTGTTTGTATCTTTGTTTAGGTCTGTTGTCTTTATATTTATAAGTCTTAAGTCTGAATAAGGATGGATCCACTAGTTAACCACCTATATCTTTCTATCGCTTATTTGTATTTCAACCTGCTTTGTTGCCAACTTCATTTTATGTTTGCTTGGACATCAAGTAGTTCACTTGGTAATGTTGTTGTTGTTACCTATATTTGTATGCGTTGGTTGTCATACCAGGTTCTTTTTGCCTTGTAGTTTGAGGATAGGGTGTCACTCATTCCTAATTGAGTTATCGCAATAATTATTACACGCTCGACTATAGGTCATGTCGTGACAAAAAAGCTTTGTGCTCAAGATCTACAAGTAAAAGACATGCTTTCCCATAAACAACTATGTATGGAATGGTACCAGTTGAAGTTTTAAAAGTTGTTCTTTGCGCCCTACAAGCATCATCTACTTTTCTGACCAATCTTTCCTATGGTGCTCAGTAGTGTTTTTTTTAGAATCTGTTTCAATTCCCTATTGGATACCTCTACTTGGCCACTAGTTTAAGGATGATAAGGAGTAGCTATCCTCTAAGTTACTCCATAATTTTTAAGAATCCTTTCAAGTTGAGTAACACAAAAGTAAGTTCCTTTATCACTCATAATTTCTTCTGGAGTGCCAAATCGAGAAAATAATTTCTTTAGTAACCTAATCGCTATCCTAGCACAATTGGTGTATAAAGCTTGAGTTTCAACCCACTTAGACAAATACTCAACTGCCACTAAAATACATTGATTTCCATTAGAGTTCGAAAACTATCCCTTGAAATCAACTCCCCTTTCATTGAATTTTTCACATATCAAAATGAAATTTTGATACATTTAATCTTAACAAAAGATATTACCTGTTCATTCACAATTGTCACATGTTTTAACATACCATTGAGCATCTAGAAAGATTATTGGCCAAAATGACACTCTTCTAAGATTCTCCATCCCTTAAATCATGAAACACATCTTCATGAATGGATCTTCCCATATATAATGCTTAAGGTTATAAAACAAACTTCTTTCTTTGCTGATAATTAAGACCTTTCAGAAGAACCCTACCCACCTAATAATATGTAAAGTCAGCAAACTATGGAGTTTCAACTTCTTTTACCCCATTAATATTGTACAAATGTTTCTCCAGAAATGCATCATTGATGTCTTTTTCATCGAATGTTTTTGAACTTGGCTTTTCTAGACTTGATAAGTGATTTACAACAAGATATTCAGTCCCTCTCTTGTCTTTAATCTCCAAGACAAATTTATGTTGTAAAAGAATCCATATATTAGTCCTGGTTTACTATCTATTTTAGTTAACATATAGCGCAATACAGAATGATTGGTATAAACAATCGCTTTCAATAAGAATAAGAAAATACCATAATTTTTCAAATGCAAAAACAACATCTAACAATTCTTTTTCAATTGTTGTATAATTTTCTTGAGCATCTATTAATATTTTACTAGCATAATAGATGGGATGATAAACATTCTCCTTTCTTTGTCCAAGGACTACTTTTACTGCAAAAGCAGTCGTATCACACATAAATTTCAAAGGAAACTCCAGTTTGGGACAATCATAATAGGAGCATTAATGAACATTAAATTAAATGCAACCTCGCACTCTTGAGTAATCTGAAATGGCACATTTTTTTGAAGAATTTTGGTCAACTATCTTGTGATCTTCCAAAAATCCTTAACGAATTCGCAATAAAAACATGCATGCTCAAGAAAACTTCAAATAGCTTAAAAGGCAGAATGTAGTGGCAACGTCTCAATGGTTTCTATTTTGGGCTTATCCACTTCTATTCCTTCATGAGAAACTTTGTGTCCCAACACTATCCTATGTACAATAAAATGATATTTCTTCCAATTCAATATCAAATTTGTCTCCTCGCATCTCTAAAGCACTCACTCTAAGTTATGTAAGCATAGATGAAAAGAGACTCCGAAATAAAAAAAAAATTCATCCATAAATACTTTCATGATGTCTTCCATTAAATCATCAAATATGACCATCATACACCTTTGAAAAGTAGTTAGTGCATTACAAAAATCCAGAAGGCATCCTTCTACAAGTAAAAGTTCCATAGGACAAGTGAAGATTGTTTCTCTTGATCCTCTAGAGCCATAGGATTTTGAAAATTCCTCAACATTCCATCTCAAAAGCAAAAGTGCATGTGACCAGCCAATCGTTCAAGCATTTGATAGATAAAAGTTAGAGGAAAATCTTTCTTTTGTGTATAGCATCATTTAGGGGGTGTTTGGATGGGCTTTTTTTAAGCCCAGAAGTGTTTTTTTATAAGTTAAGCACTTCTGGGTTTTAAAAAACATGTTTGTTTGGGCTTTTGGGCAGAAGCAGAAGTTGTGAAAAAAGCTAAAATTCAGCTTTTTTCAGAAGCTGCCTCATAGATGCTTATTAGAAAAGCACTTCTGAGAAGCTGTTTCAGATAAAAGCACTTAACTTACTTTGAAAGCACTTTTTAAAAAAAGTGCTTTCCCAAAACTTAAAAAAAACACTTTTTTTAAAAGCACATCCAAACAAGCTCTTAATACACTATAACCTATTCAAACTCGCCACCTTGTTATTATCCTTGTAGGAATAAATTCATTTTTCTCATTGGGTACTATTCTCACACCTCTTTTCTTTGGCAAAACTTGCATGGGCCTATTCTAAACACTATTGGAAGTTGGGTATATAACTCCTGCATCAAGAAGTTTTACTATTTCGTCCTTAACTACTTCTTTCATGTTAGGATTAAGACTCTGTTGAGGCTAAGCTACATGTTTATAGCCTTCCTCTATGAAAATCTTATGAGTACAAAATGTTGGATCGATTCCTTTTATGTTTGAAATTTTCCAAGCAAAAGCTCTCTTATAGTCATTAGGGTTGTTTGGTTGCTCGCATTTCAAATTACAGTGTAAATGAAATTATAATATTTTATTTTACATCATACTTGTTTGGTTGCCTATAAATAAAAATACCGGATTTACTTTTTAAGTGTTTAGTTTGATATAAGTTGTGGGTTAAAATCACCTGTAAAGTAAGTGGTGAGATTACCTTTTTTTCATAATTTTTTATATTTTATAATTTTTTTAATATTTCATCTAAAATATATTTTATTTATTTAAAATATATCTCACTTACGGATTTAAATTAACTCAGATTTCTCAAAAATCACCAATTAACCATATAACAATTCAAATAAAATTTCCCACAAATAAAAAATTTTAAACAACAATTAGATAAAAATCGCTACAATTTCGGCATGATAAAAAAATTATTATTTTTTAATTACAAGGGGTTTAATTAGTTAGAATTTCACAAATTTATTTTAAACAATTTATAATTATATAAATTATACTATTTTAATTATTATCATCCTTATTTAACGTACTAGAAAAAAAAGTCAAATTTAAAGCAATGAACCACCGACCGGCCGGTTGGTGGCGGTGGCCGGAGTCCGATCGACCGGTGGGAGCGAGTGGCAGTTGGCAATTAGTTGAGTAGCAGCATCAATTGTTTGAAAAAAGTGTAGCAGCCCTAATAGTGTTCTACACTGCTGCATGTTGAATTACGGCCAAATTAGCAGTAATTCAAAATGCATCAAATCTATAGAAATCAGCAATTTGATTTAAAACAACTATCTTTTTACGGGTAACCAAACAACTCATATTGCCATTTTACCTGTAAATCAAACGACATCACATTTACTTACGGGTAACCAAACAACCCCTTTAAGAATTTTTAAATGACTTCCTCTTCTAAACTTACTCCAAATTATTGGCAACTTTGAACTCTCCTCAACAATGCAAATTCGAGATGCTCGGGGAGTTTCTTTAATTCCAGATTTGGAGATTCTTTTATAGAAGGTCTCAATTTCACTTCTTTTGCTTTGATTCACTTCCTCAAACTCATCAAAGGTCCTATTCTCACTTATTTTTTGCTCCTTTCCTCCTGAATTATTTTGTTCGTTTTCCCTTCTTTGATACACTCTTTGGAAATTGACAACACTTGCTAATTTTCAAACACTCTCTAAATTCTAAATAAAAGTTGCAATAGTGTCCTCCAAATTTAACTCCTTGCCCTATAAGTTAACTTCAGAAGTCCATTTAAACCTTTTCAATTCTTTTCTAAATTCAATTCCATTTTCCACAAGAATCTCTCTTGTAGCTCTAATGGTTGTAAACTTGCGAATTAGTTTTGCATTTGACATGAAAAACATGAAAAATCATTTATGCACGAGTTATTAACACTTTTTGCCTTGAATTCTCCATCATTGTTTGCACCAATAGAAATCTATCATTTCCTCACCTAAAAAGTTCAACTTGGGCTAAACTTTTGTCAATGATTTTAACAATCTTTTATCTTTCAAAATAGAATAAAGAAATACCAAATCAGAACAAAACAAAATCTAATAAAACAAAACAAATCTAAAAAATAATAAAATGGCTAAAGTAACAAGATTTGAGAGTTTCTATTATCAAATTCTCCGATATTGGCTTCAAAAGTTTAATGGGCTACATGGATGAGCTTAAGGCCTTGTTTGGATGAGATGAAGGAAGGTTTTGTAAAGTAAGGTAAAGTAGGGTAAAGTAAGGTAGAAAGAGATTTTAAGTTATACCTTTTTTGGATTAAAGCTAAGGTAAATAGAGGTTATTAAACCTTGTAGTGTTTGTGTTGAAGGTAATAGAAAGTAAGGTTATATGTGAATATTACTAAAATACCCTTGAAGCTATAAATTGTATTTTATGCTAATTTTACACATAATACTATTTCTGTAAATTAAATATTTTTATTTGCTAATTTGAATGATTAAAAGCCAGACCGGACCAGTCGGTTCAACCAGTGAACCGATTGGACCGGACCGATTTATTTAGTATTTTTTAGTTTGTCTTATTTTTTAATTATTTTTTACTTATTTTTCATTTTTTTTTAATTTTTAAAAAATTAAAAAATTTGAAAAATATTAAATCCGGTTGAACCATCCAATTTGGAGATGTTAAAGGACATGTTTGTAATAATATAAATGTAGCATGGGTATTTTGGTCAAATAAAATTTTCAACCTTCTATTTAACCCCAAAATACCCTACCCTCCATCCAAACATGGTTTATTTCATAACCCTACCCCCAAAAACCTCCAAAAACCTCCCCCAAACATGCCCTAAAGGTACAAGTGCACGTGTTGATCGAGTCATAATAATGTGTAAAGGCAAGGTCGATCCCATGAGGAAATTGAATACTATATAAAAACTCTATTACCATTATCTTGTCGAACAAAATTATATTCAGATTTTTTTTAACAACAAAACAAACAGGAACTATGAATTTGCTTTTTAGGTCACAAACAAGTTCAAAAAAAGATTGATTTTATTAAAGCGACGTGCTTGGACCAAGAATTCCTTTGGTTGTTAAGTGTGGGAAACTTCTAATTTAAATATTCTTGTGTCTAATTCTTCTTTCTCATTGGGCTATAGAGGTTTTTCACATAAATCTATCACCAAGTGACTAGCTCCTAAACATGGTTAAGAAGGTATTTTCATATTTCCCTCCATGAATGCATTAGGTTCCGTGAGCCTCACTATTAGGTTACCCTAGTATGAAGAGTTCTCATCATTTTAACTCTAAGGATTGAATTTAACCTTTTTCAAGTATAGGAGATCACTCACACATTAGTGCTCTTGCTAACTAAGTATATGATTAATCATATGTTTGGGCTCTCTCTAATTAAAACTATGCACACAAATTGGAGCTCTCCTCAACTAAATTCACAGATCAAGCATTGCAACAATTGAATCTCAATATTAATCTGAGTTATATTAATAGAACAAAAGTCAAAAAATTAAATTAAAACCAAAGTTCATCAAGTTCAAGCAACAAGAAGTTGTCTAGAGATTCATAAATGAAAGTTTCACACAAAAATTCAGTCGAGTGATGAGTGCATGCTATAGACATATTTTATCTATTTCATACCCATGTTTGGTTTGTCTTTTAGCATTTATTTTCCCTATATCAGTGTTATTTTGGGTATTTTTGTATTTTTCTGCACATTAGCATGTCTTGGGTAACTAGAAAAAGTATTACAACAAATTCAGCATCAAAAGAACTAAATGCAATTAGCCAGAATAAGCACAGCCCAAGCACGGGCATGCTCTTCAGCCGTGCAGATTACAGGAATCAAATGAAGATTGAAGAAATATGAAGCACGGTCACGGTTTGTAGAGCACGGGCGTGCTGATGGAAGGACGACCTAAGCATGGGGGTTTTGGGAATAGTGCACTCCACTGTCTAGCAAGAATTATCCCGACGTTGAACCCGATATGGCCGCAAAAAGAACGGTCGGAAGCATTGACCAAGCACGCCCGTGCTTAGGTCGAAGATATCTGTTTAAGCTCCAAAGTTATGTTTAATTGGGGGATTTCGGCTAGGCGATGGCTAAGGCTTTTGGAGGCAATCTAAGAAGGATCTTTCACCACCATCAAGAAGGGATTTAGAGGAACCAATTGAAGGCGCGATTAGGAGTGGAGCTTCATCATCGGCAAGGTCCTCGAAGAACAATCATTAATGCAAAAGCATAGGGAGTCTGTGGACTTTTACTTCATTGTTTCTGTCATTAATTAAATGACGTGAACCCATGAGAGGCTAACCATCCCGGTACAAGATTCTTGAATTCAGATGTTACTTTTGTAGTTGAATACTTTCTTGCAATGTTTATGGAGCCTTATCGATTTTTATGCTTAATCTTGTGTTGCATACCTTGATGTGCATGATTAGCATAGCTATAATTGTAAAACTTGGCGTGTGTTGATTGCCTTAGTTGTGATCACTATAGGGTGGTTGCAAACCTCAAAATGCATGATTCCCGTAATTACAATCATAAAACTCTACGTTCATGATTGCCATAGATATGATAGGACTTTGAGAGCACACATAGGTATCGTAGGATGTACCAGATAAGCATTGTGAGAAAGTGATTGCAAACTACTCTGAGGGATTGATCCGGGGTGCTACTTCTTATCACTGTCATTTGCTATAATCTCCCCTACTCTCCCATCATCCTCTCGTTCCTTTTCCTTACCTTATCGTTAGTCCCAAGCACTTCTCAATCTTTGTTAGACTAGATATTAGAAGAGAAACGAGTATTAAAAGCTACACCAGTCCATGTGGATTCAACTACCTTATCCTACATTGGGTATACTGTACTACTTATACGACCCATACACTTGCAGATACACAAGGGGCGTATCATCGAGATACAAGAAAATTAAAGGTTTCACAGACAACTCCCATGAATTCTTGATGTAGAAATGATGAAATAATTTCATCTTCTAAGAAGCTTGATCTTCTCCTTCCTTTCTCCTCTAAATCTTCACCTCTGTATGAATTAAGGATTAAATTCCCCTTAAGAATGCTCTTTGGGGTGATGAAAGACCTCTGAATTCATCTCCAAAAAAGTTTCTTCCAACTCTAGCCAACAAAAGTTTTCGTTTTATTTCTTGAACAACTATATATAAGGTCTCTATCCAACTAAACACATGGTGTTCAATGGGCGTGTTAGGTGGTTAAGATTCTTGAAACATCTTTGAGCTTAAGCATGGCCTGGAAACACCTGCCATGAACCCAAACATGGGCTTGTTCACTTGGAGCATAACCCCATAGGACAACACATGGGCTTGTTTCCTAGCCATGCTAAGTCCATAATTGGTATGTTAGCAGCCATGTTGAAGCACATGAATGTGTTCCTCAGTGAGTTTAGCTAATTTACTTTGTTTTCTCCATCAAACCTACCTGAAACTCGCTTGATTTACTTCTTTTCCTCAAGTACTTATAAAAGAGCCCTATACATAAAAAATAACAAGATGGAGTAGTAAAACTAATCAAAATACTCGTGGATCAAACAAAATGCTATGAGAATCACTATAAAAATAATAAATCATCAAGCACTTATCAAAGTATATGATCAATCATGAAAACATGCTCTTGCTAACTAAATTCATGGAATAAACATTACTACAATAGAATCTCAATAACAATTCAAATTAAATCAAAGAAAAAGAAGTCAAGAAATCAAATTATAACTAAAGTCTATCAAGCTCCTAAACACCAAGAGATTCAAAATGTTGTATTATTGTTGATGAGGCATGTGATGAATCTAAGGAAGAACAAAGGGATCTTATATATTGAGATCTGTTGATAAATGTGGCATTATTAGAGACCATTTCTTTGATATTGCTCATGTTAAGAATATATCTGTATTAACACTTAAGAATAAAATATGTGCTAATATCTGTTGTGACACCCTTGATGTTCAGAACTTCGTGGTTAATATTACAATGGAACTAGCAACTTGAGTGGAGAATGGAAAGGATTCCTGTCATTATTTTTAATGATTGTCCTTCTTAATATGTGCATTATTTAGCTCAGTGACTACAATTGGCTTTAGTTGTTGCATTTAGAGAGTTATATTCCATTCATGAGTTTTTCAATAATTTCACTTTCATTATAACTATTACTGATGTCCCATGTAAATGTCATGAAGAATTACAAGTTGCCTAAACAGCTAAAATTGCACATATGCTAACCAGTGATGAGCTTGTAACTGGAAGAAAAGTCAATCAAATTAGCACTTTAAAATGAGCAGATTAGGGTTCTCATCTTTATTCTATAAGCAGCCTTATAAGAATTTATGACGCTACTTATTCAATGCTTCAAAATACTGAAAAAAAGATGGATTTGCTTATTCTCAAAGATTGGATGCCAGTGATGCTTTGAAGATTATTCAATCATTTGAATACATTTTCAATTTTGCATTTAATGAAAAAGATCATAGGCATTATCAATATGCTATGCCAAGCTTTACAACAAAAGGCTCACGACATTTTGAATAGTATGCATTTATTTTAAAGTACCAAAATATTGATTTAAAACTTGTGGGATTTAAGACGGAACCGAGACGTGAAATCACCACCACCACTCAATTGGAATCCAGATTAATTTTTTTTTTAATTATAATCTATAGTTAAGGGAAATTAGGTAAATTTGCATAGTTTATTTTTCCTGTTACCTTTCCTTCTTCGCTTGTCCCGTCATCCCTCTTTCCCATCTTTCTTTTCCCCTTCTTCAGGTCCTCTGAAATTGCCATTATACTTTGTGAACCCCACTGGAATGATCATCGGCGGCACTTTGAGGGATGTGTTCGATAAGTGGTTTTTTGGGTACCATCCGGCACTGTCTTTTTCGATCTTGGACACATGTTTTGATGTTTCAAGGTATAAGGAAGTGAAGGTGCCAATAATGTAAATTTCCCCTTGAGGGAGATGTGGAATTGAGTGTGGATGTTACTGGGATTTTGTATATTGTTAAGAGGGATGCTTCTCAGGTTTGTTTGGTAGTTTCAAGTCTTGAGAGTGAAGATGGAGTTAGGATCTTTGGGAATTTTCAGCAGAAAAATTTGGGGGTAGTTTATGATTCTGCAGGGTGAAAACTAGGGTTTGCAAAAGAGATTTGTAATTATGATCATCAGAATTGATGAGATCCTTATTGTACTTATTATCTCTTTCTATTTTTGTTTGTTCTTCAGAAAAAAAAGTAAAAAAAAAAAAATTTCGCTTTCTTGTAATGCAGAGCTTCAGAAAAATTGAGGATAAATATATATACATTATTAAAGAGCTATAAATTTGTCGATCATTAAAACAAACTTATATATATATATATATACAGATGGATATACAAAAAGAAAATATTTTGAGGGTTGCATTCAAAATTCCAGGTTTATATCACCAATCATAGATATCACCCCTGACCACCGGCCATTGCAATAAAATGCTTCAATCTCATCAAATTTGCAAAATTCTTTAATGTCCAATATATGGGGAGGAGGAGGCCTCATGTGCTGAGAATCAACAATCTCCCTCTGAAGTTCCTTGGCATAATATACTAGCTGAAAATAGCTATTCCAGATTGTTTTGACAATGATTTCAGGGAAAGAAGTCACGGGTATGTTTTGTTCAATTCGAGCAACTTCTACTTGAGTTCCAACTGGAAACATAGCTTCAGTTGTTCCCTGGAGAGGACAAAAACTCAAAAAGGGGCAATCCAAAATTAACACATGATTAATGGTCTATGCAAGAAATGCAAGCCAACTATATATTTAAGGCATAAAAACCCAACTAGACCTTTAGATTTTGGGCAACTCAACAAATTCATTTGTCTGGTAAATCCATTTGATGAAGCAGAAAATAGATGAAATTTGAAAATCAAGCATGACATGGAATAAATGCTCATAAAAACCCAGCAAGAAAGAAAGTTCCAACAAGAAACTTCTGCAGTTAATCAAATTCACGCTAAAGCTTGATGTTGCCCATAAAATTCCATATTAGTTAAATTCCATCAAAACTCAATCACAAAAATAAATCTGAGTTCAGCACAGTGAACACATCAATTCAGTCTTAAAATTCAAACAAAAAAGCAACCTAAGGATATATCACCAAAGTTAGAAAAGAAAAAACCTCAACAGGCAATATACTTCTACTAATAAGCAAACGAAGATCATCAACTGTATATCTATATAATTATAAAAAATAAGTATAATCTCAGACCAAATCACACCCTAAAGAAAAATTCAACAAGAAGTTTCAACTATTAAATATGCATTTGATTTGGAGCTTACCAAACAATGCATTACTTGTTTCCAAGAAACTTAATTCCTGCAGGAAAGATCACAACAGTGACAATGCTATTATGCAATTAAACTTCAATTCTGCACAAATAGTTCATGTGCAATTAAACTTCGAATCTATGAAGAGAGTATTCCAACTTCTCACTTGAAGTTCCCTTGACAAACAAGGTAAAAGTTAATTAATTTAGGTTTAAACAAAACATTCAAAACAAAAATGAATACAATGTTCAAGAACATAAATTCATATTCTTTCCCCTCTCAAGTTTGGGGAAGCATAGACCACACCAGTACTCAACAAAAATGAGAAATACGTATTATCCATCATCATAGTTAATCTTCTTACCTACATGAAAAAAGAATACAACAAAAATATAAGAATTGCTAAAACAAATGTCGTATTATCATCAATTTTCTAAGATAAAAGAGAATTCACTCATTGGTTGGTGGATAAGAAACACTTTCATTGGCAAGATCTAGTCTCACGGCATGCCCCAATAATTCCTGGTCATTCGATTCACGTCCCTTGATCTACAACACAAGTAAAATGTGTTATTTCACATAACACAATCTCAAAGCCAAAAAAAAAAAACAAGAAAATGATAGAACATTAAGCAACAGTTCAATTAAAGTAACTTATGTCCCTGATTAACTAACCTGAAGTCCATCAATAACAGCTTTGGACTTCCTTTTCTTGTAATTTTTCTCCCAAAATGCTTTCTTTCTTTTGCCATTTCCTTTACATTTTGCTAGTGGAGGGTCATGGATTGTTACTTCAGTTGATGTAATTGTTTGTTGTCATGATCTCTCTCCATTGTTACAATTTGAAATTTCAGGGTATTGCATTTTAAGAGCCTTCTCAACTTCTTCCCTTGTCCTCCTCAACCAATGCATAGCCACTTTATAAACTTCTATAGAGGAAGAACCCTTGGTTGCAATTTCTGATGCTTCATGTGAAAGACTACTGTATCTCAGTGTTAAATGAGCATGACAATCTTCTTCTATATATTGGCCATTTTTATCAAAAACCTTCCCATGTTTTGCATTTCTTGTCCAACGCTTTACCTTGTACTCTCTTGGAATGTTATCCACATTGAGTACAATGAACACCTTAAGTATGTGACGACATAATAGCCCTGTAAACTCAAACTTGTAACAAGTACAACTCACAAGAAGACTAGATGCAAAGCAAATTTTGATAAGTCTAACATCCCTCTCTGGTATCCAACATTTATATACAGCTACTCCTTCATTCTCTTCAATTTTTTCACACTTGTAACAAAGACTGCCAAGTAATTCTTCTTGGAATTTTCCAAACATAGTTGGTGTATATAATTTACTTGCTTCTTCCTCAATGGGCATATGAAGCATTAAAGATGGGTGCACATTATTCATTTTAAAGTCAGCTTCAATTTCTTTCTCTCGACGTCTGATTAGTGCCTTCTCAACACCTTGAACAAAATCCATTAACAACATTTTCCTGCTCAAAAAACCAGTGAAAATTTGTTTATGCTTTCACTTCATTGCGTGGTGGGCATATCTACACACAAAAAATCAGGCGAGTATACAGGAACCCACTGTTGTCGTTTTCCATACATTCTCAACATCCAATCATTTTCTTTCAAATCATATTTAGCAAGTAATTCATTCCACTTTTTTTCAAAATCTTCAATGGTTTCAGGAAACCTGACACAATAAGATAGATCTTTACCAAACTTGGATCCCCTTTTGAATAGTCTACTTAAGTGCCTTTTAGCATTTTGAAAAATATGCCATAAGCAATAGTGATGAATAGTCCTTGGTAAGACTTGTGCAATTGCACCGGTGATAGCTGAATCTTGATCAATGAGAATTACTTTCGAATGGCATCCCTTCATTGCTTGCAATCAATTCTCAAGCACCCAAATAAATGAATATTCTGTTTCATCTAAAACCAGTGCACACCCAAATAATACAGTTTGTAGATGATGATTAAGCCTTACAATTGGAACAAACGGCATTCCATATTTATTTGTTCCATAAGTTGGATCCAAGCATACTACGTCACCAAAGTAGTTATAATCCATTCCGCACCTTGCATCACTCCAAAATATGCTTGTTAATTTTCCATCCACATTTAGTTGGATTGCATAAAAAAGTTAGGGTTTCTTATTTGCTTTGAATTCATGTAATCTAACAGCTTTTGTGAATCTCCAACAGAAAATTCTATTTTTCTTCTAGTGCGCATATAATGTCTTGCATCTAACTCTATGAATCCAACATTTCGACTTGCTTGAGATTCTTCCGAAAAATACTTCATCATAAGATTGGTTCTGATGCCTGATTGGCTCATTTTATCAATCAACCCTCTTTGACTTTCATTGATTTTTCTATGTGACGGAAAAAGATGGCATTTTCTTGGAGTTGCTAATATATGACTGTGCTCCTCAACAAACATGGAAACAACCCACAATCCATCTATGCTTTTATTTACCAAAAGTCTAGCATTGCAACCGCAACGTGTTTCACCCCGATGCCTCTTCTTGTTGGCTTCATTCTTTTTAAATCTTTCTTCTCTATAACCTTCTTTAGAGCAATACAAGCGCCCACCAATAATACTACCATCTTTCTCAGATTTTCTTATTGCTCCTTTTCTCACACTGAATCCTTTTCTGTATGTATAGTGATTATAGAATTCGCAAGCCTCATCCACAAAATCAAACACCATGCCAACATATGGTTTGAGAGAAATTTCTTCTTAATAATCAGTAATATATTCAATGTTATCTTCTCCTTGGTCTTCATTTTGTTCTTGGACTTCATTTTCTGCCAAAGGTTGATCTTCATTTTCTTTTTCCGACTCAAATTCACTTGCATTATATATATGCTCATCAATTTCCCATACTTCTGTACCCAAACTATGTATCTCATTGATATTTGCCATTCTCTACAAATTATATATATATATACCAACACTAGGACTATTAGTTGCTTTACT
The DNA here is from genome assembly GCA_902712375.1 of Dioscorea dumetorum. NCBI lineage: Eukaryota > Viridiplantae > Streptophyta > Magnoliopsida > Dioscoreales > Dioscoreaceae > Dioscorea > Dioscorea dumetorum. Next base: position 6,736,893 of record CACTHL010000549.1, on the reverse strand, counting down.
AGATAAATAAACAACGAGTGTATATGACATTGGCAGTTGATAGTAAACAAGGTAAACAACACATTTAAAAAAATTTCATACACAAGCTACATGTAAATCTTAGGTTATTCACATTCCTATGAAAAAAAACCCCAATTTAAAGAATTTGTGCTTTTGAAATTATATCATGACTTATGAATTCTTTGTTTCTAAACCTTCAACTTATATATTATAAATGAGAGTTATTTCTTCTCTTCATATAATCATAAACACAAAACCCTAAACCTAATAGCAATTGAAGGATCATTCATGCTCTGCGATTGCAACAAAAGAGAAGTGGGAAGAAAATGTTGAGCCGCTACTTATTTGCCAAAAGTTAAAGAAACTGCTCCAAAGAGTATTTTGAGGAAGAGTTTGAGCCTTAAATTAACTTAAAATTGTCATCTATTATTCTTAAAGACCTTCTTAAGAGCCTCTAAATTTTTGAGACCTGATTTAAATTGGAGGATAACCACCAAACCTCAAAGAAATGTCAATAAAAAATGCATGTTCTATATGATAGAGTATGCTTATACAACAACATGCGCTACAAAACATAGAAGCTCTGAGAGATTTAATCAAAGGATCAGAGGTGGATGTTTTACCGTAAAGAGTAGATGATGAGTGTTGATGTCTCTTACGACGAAACCAACGCTAATTCTAAATAACTGAATATCTCTGCTTTGGCACTTATTCCTAGCAAGTCTGCACATTGACCATGAAAGTCAAGAGCGCTCGTCTTATATTCATTTAAATTCATGCAAGCATGATATCTGTCAAAAAATGATTAAACCTTGATCATCCACGAAGAAAAGCAGATTCCCCTCCTGGACTCTCAGAATCGGTCAATCATTTTACCGCAATTTTGGTGTTATCTACAAGCACTCCTTTATACACTTTTCCGAAACCTCCCTGTCCAAGGATATTCTTTTCGCTCAAACTATCAGTTGCAATTTGTAGTTCTCACAACGCAAATCTTTTCAATTGTCCAAAAGCAATTCTTCAGGCATCTTCACCTATGAAGTTCAACCAATCAAATCGCAACAATTCTTCAAAACATTACAGTTCAAGTGATTTGTCACCTGTTAACAAAACACTCACCTGTAACATCAACAAAAACATCAGGCCGACAACCCTTCTTCTTACCCTTGCAAATAATAAATATAACACCAATGATCAAGAGCCCGATCACTCCCCCAATAATTCCAAGCACTAGTCCTATTTTCGAATGATTAGATACTCCTGCACGGTTCAAGACAATCAAAAAATTTTGTATATTATAAACATATTTGATTGAACATCTGGCAACCAAAGAGAAAAGACTACCTTGATCAGATGGTGGTTCATTGCTCACAGAAAAATCGATGTTCAACAGAGTGAACGGAGAAGAAAGGGGAAAAAAACAGGGGAAAGAGGGCGGTCTTATGTTTCTCGGCTGCTTCAATGGTGGAGTGAACGGAGAAGAAGGGGAAAGAAAGATGGGAAAGAGGGATGACAGGACGAGTGAAGAAGAAGGGTAACAGGAAAAATAAACTATGCAAATTTACCTAATTACCCTTAACTATATATTATAATTCAAAAAAAATTTAATCGGTATTCCAATCGAATGGTGGTGGTGATGCCAGGTCTCGGTTTCATCTCAAATCCCACGGAACCGAGTCCGTGAGATCACCACTCGAGAATGTGTAATCATTCTTTGAGAAACATGATTTGCATGCTTCAGATTTGGTTCTCAATTTAGTGAAGCTTGACGTCGACACCAAACACAAAATCAAATCACTATAGCGTCATTATCAATTTAACGTATTTAATAAAGTGTTGGTGTTCAATTGCAGGAGCTAGATAATAGATTCAGTGTCAAGCCATGGATCTTTTGAGTCAAGCCATGGATCCTTTGGCAATTAGCATGGCTTTGGATGCAAGGGAAAAGAATAATATTTTAATATTGATAATATTTGCATCTGCGTAGATAAGTACTACCCCTTAATTTTAGTGAGCAAAATTGATTGAACTTGAAACTTTAACTAAAGCATTTCTTATATGATATGCAAAATGATGAGGAGCCACAAAATCTATCTTTCTTGTCACTGTTATGTGCTATTTTGAGAGAGAGAAAAATATAAAGCATTTTTTTTCTTGACAAATTGATATGACTTGTTTCACTCTTCCGTTTTCCACAACAACTAGTGAGCCGAACATGTTATGCTATGACTATCATCAAATAAGGCTACAAAACAAGATTGAAGATGATTTTTTTAAAAATACTTTAGTGGTTGTAAAGATTTTAAGTCAAGATTCAATTGAGGATTTTGTGATGTTAAAAGAACGCCGCTCACAATTTTAAATATGTGAATTTTTTTTTATCCACCTATTTAATATCGAGTTTCATGAGACTTTTATCATTTATCTTTAAATGTTTTTATCCCTAAGACTTATAGAGGACATTTGGTTCACAGTAATGTGAAAACTTTACCGGGAATCTGGAAGTAATGTGATTAGATTACCATGTTTGTTTACTGTAGCAATGGTAATGTTAATGGTAATGTGAGATTACCAATAGTAAAATATTACGAGATAAGGTGGTAATCTGATTACCACCTATTTGGTAATCTGAAATTTTTTTTCCCCAATTATACCCCCAAACATTCAGTGTAATTACTTCTTATACCCACATCCTAGTTTAATTTTGTCCTTAATAGATATATTATGTACTTCCACTTACTAATTAATATGTCTGACCATTTTTAATGGTTTTTGCATTATTAAATGGGCTTTATATATAAATTAGTGTCCAAATAATAATAATAAAAATTTTAAAATGAGGTTAAATTTGCTCAAAATTTTAAATACGAACATATTTTAGAAAAATATGAAATATATAATTTTTGATATTATAATTTAATTATTTATTTATCAAAATACTTCAAATTAAATTTTTTATAATTTTATATGTATGGGTCTTTGGGTAAATTTGATGTATTACTGAGGTGATTACCAGACTAGTTTAATATAAGTTCTCAACCAAACATAATAATCCCACATTTCCAAACATATAACATACATCATTAGTATAATAATTTTATTACCATGATAATATATCTTTACTGTAAATCAAACGGCCTCTCAATGTCAATATCCGTCGTACGAGATAATAAAAGGCAAACTTTAGCCAACAAAAAAGCAATGCGTTAACATCCTCTTCCACTGTTTCACTCGTCACATCACAAATTGATGGATCAAACTTTTTGTACAATATTGGATAAGCGGAGTGGCTTATTCAGTTTCTATTAAAAAATAATAATAATAATAATAATAATAATAATAATAATAATAATAATAATAAATTATGGCAATATCAATCTTTTTCATCTAGTAAGAAAACAAGAACGATGGCAACATCAACTTCAGCAGCATTTGGTTTCCCTGTGATCAAGAGTCCATTTTTAAGAAATAGGATTTTATTGGGCAAGACTTTGAAAGACTTATAATGGATATAAATAGACAAAATTAATAAATAAAATTTAAGACAGCTAATAAATCAAGTCCAAGATATCCTGTGAGACCAAATCTAAATTGCAACAAAATATTCTAGTAATATTTTCTAATATAAACCTGTGAGTATAGCAGAGTTGCGATCAATTCCATTAAATTATAAAACAGTTTTCCATAGCGACATTGTTTATATTCCATAAAGATAACACATTAAATACGTCTAAAGTATCCAAACAGCATCCCGGGAACAGCCTTTGTGGACCAGGTTGAGCACAGGATCCTAAAGCTTGTTCAATTTTAACACTGAATATATCTAAGCCAAATTTGTTAAATTTCGGTTGTTATAGCTCATCTTTGTCATTTGCTTCTCCCCCCATGAGCTCTTCGAGCGAGAATTCATCCTCTTCAAGAATCTGGCCATCCTTTCCGTCCCATGGTTCTGTCTCCATAATGGTAGGTGAAGTTTCTAAGGGAAGGTTGCCTTTGCCACCACGCCCTGCTTCTTTCACAAATTCCCTGAAAACATACAGCCCTTTATTAGTTATAGAGCAACAAAACATCAATATATATATATATAAAATCACGCAAGCAAAAACAATAAAATACTAAATACATAAAAGAAGTACAGATTTAGCCATTAAATTCCTTACATAATTTGGTCAAGCTCAAATGCACTGCGAAGAGGAGCATATGCGCCTTTCTTCACATTCAACGCTACCAAAGCTGGGTAACCATAGCCACCAACACCAACGTGTTTCTCAAGGTCAACTTGCTTCCCAGCAGATGTCCAGACAAAGCTGCAACCAGGCAAATTCAGAACCAGTCATGTGAATATTAATGAAGCATGGTAGAGAATATCGCCCCACAGGAGTTCAAGGCATCATTGTTAAGGATAATTCAGTATGAACTTCTACAATTTGATGAATTGAACTCCTCCAACACCTTAATACCTTTTCAATTAAACATTATGGTTAACTCATTCCTTTACACTATTATGCAGCTGGTTAATAGCCAAGGGTATGAAAAACCATAGTATATCCATGGACATGATTATGATAATTTGTATTAATCATTACCTAGCAATATCCGAAGTCAAGAAGGAAATGCTCCAACTTTATACAGCTTTGGGTTTGCATCACCAGTATGAAACCAAGATCTAAAGTTGCATCAATTGAAGAGGGGGTCTGTCTTAGAATTTGGGACCACCTAGCAGGCAGAGATACCTAATAAACCTTTAAGCCCAAAATGCTCAAAAATAAAAAATTGAAGATCATACTTGTATTAAAGACAAGAATGATCCACTTGATGATTCATTTGGCTGATTTCACTTGCCAATGTTGCTGCATTTCCTAAAGGCCAATAAGCACAGGATCCATGCAGCATTATTTACTAATGACCTATCTCAATCCACTATGGACAAAGAATCCACTAGGACACTGCTAAAACAATTTACATGTTGAATTTGGCAACTGGTACAAATACGTGACTTGAGGTTCATAATGTTTTGAGTGGATTGTTTTTATAGCCAATAAACTTTAAATGGCTCAATGAAAAGATGATATAGATCTATTTTTGAAAGCCATTTATCAAAACTAAACAGTCTAGGAGCTCCAACAATCAATTTTGAATTTTCATTCATCAAGACGAAATCTTTGTACAGTGAGATTTTGGTCAAGCAATATTTTCTCTCAGATTAGGCTTAAGCTTAATCTGACATTAAAAATTCAGCAAATAGGTAACCAGCGGTGGAGAGAAGACGTGGAGGAAAATCAATCCCACAGTTTAGGGCTCAGAATACCACACATGTCCACAAAACCTTAGCCCTGGGGGTGTAAGCAACAACTGAGGAAAACCATATAAGATATGAATGCATTGTCATTTGCCCAAAACTTGCAGTGAACAATGATTTCAGAATAATAGCATGCTTATGCACAACAAAGATTGTATACAAATGTATAAAGCCCTGGTCCATATTAAAAGCACAATCATAATGTTTTTGTAACATTTAAAGTTTGACAAACTGTTGCCAAACTTGGAAATTTATGATCTTCAAATAATTGGTGAAATGTCATGTGTATTAACAGAGAAATTTTAATAAACAAGGTGATGATTGCTTGTTAGTTAAAACAAACAGGAAAGGCTGGATGGCATATTAAAATTGACGCACAATATGGACATGAAACAATCATCATTATCTCATTAAAACCCTTAGGTAGAGCACAGGCTACAGAGGCAATGTTCTTCACTGTGAAAATAAAATTTGCCTACGGAGGTAATCATAAAAATCTTGTGTAAACAAAACATCAGTAAAGTGAAGCAGATAACAATATTCTTCGCCATGAAAATCAACATGCTGTCCAGCTTCTTATAATATTCTCCATTAAGTATCACCTTTAAATGAATATAAAGGTGAAAAACCTCCACAAATACAATTTGCTAACATTTAAGCAACAAACTAAACACTATTTCATATGATCCATATCAAAAGGGGAATCCATAATGTTTGAGTATACTTCAAGACTCAGAATTTTCATATTAAATGAAAGCCAAACAAGCATGATAGTGCATAATTGAGTTATTAAAAAAATAAAAAGCTGGTCAGAATTTATACAGACCTATAAGGACTCTTCTTAAACTTTTCAGCGACTGATAACAGAAGATTGAGGTACTTATTCCTTCCCTTGGCTTTGGAGTCCAAGATGTCAGGGAGGAAAGCAACAAAACATATGGCTGAAGAAGCACACTTGTCTGTCATCACATCCTGCAAAAAACATAAAAAATAAAATGAGTCTTCTATTCATATCGCATGAATGTTACTTGATAATAAATGACAAGAAATGATAAAAAAGAACTTACTGGCCCAGTCAACTCAAAAACTTCAGGGGGAGGTGCGTTTGTATCCAGCTGCTCAAGTGCATATGACTCTATTGCAGAAGCAACTCTTGGCCCCTCATACGGATATGGGCTATCCTTGTCAGCACCAAATACCAAAATTGTAGGGAAACCTTGCACATTGAACCTGCTCATCAAGGACTGATATTAAACACATAATGTTAGTGAGCACATAGAAAGGTAGCATAGATAAGTGTAAACATTCAATAGAGAGATCCACAGAGTCCACCAGTAATCTAAAAAAAAATACACACTGAAGCAACTTTCAACACAAAGACCTTCATGATGAACAGAACATTTTCACAACAATAAAATATTTGCTGGTCATTACACAATTCTTTTTTAAAAATATTTAAACAAACAAAATATCAAATTCGAATTCTTTATGCTCAGAAAAGGAGTTTTCTTTTCGTAAAGCTTCTCGATTTATTTCTTCCTTTTCTACAGTAAAACTTATCAATTTATCCTTCCTTCTTTTTGCACTTCAATTGCCTCAACCAGGTATTCAACCACTAAATCGCAAATTACAAAGTGATCTGGCCCAGGAGGATCAGATGCGCTATTTTGTCAGACTGTCAGATTTTGACCTGTTGGACTTTTATCCAGTATTCACTTTTGTAAGGAATTTAGCGAGTTCTCTCTACATAGAAAACTTTAGCAAGAAAAGTCATTCAGGCCTTACACAGAATAAGAAGCAACAGATGAATCTAGAGTCAATGCAACAATAATCACCTATAGGCAAAACTGCTAAGTTTAAGCACCTCATGTTGGAGCACACATCAGCAAGAGATGGGATGCAGTTTTATATCCTGGTAAGTTCTAGCATGTAATTCTTATTAATTTTATGCAGATTGAATTCTGCCGAACATTGATGCAGTTTATGTAGAATCCTTTGCATTATTGTATAAGTTTCATGTTTAACTTATTTGCATATATAAATCCCTACAATAATGAAATTATTTGCCCTTAACCAGTAAATAGAACTGTAATACATGAATGCAATTATATGTAATCAAATATATAATTCTTCTATTTGGGTTTTTACTTTATGATATATTGTACTGATATTCACATAAAAAATAAGCAAGGTATCCAAAAATTTTCTGTAGAGGAAAAAAAATCAAAGAAACCACAGGAAGAAGAATAACTTGATTGACAACATGAGTAGCAACCAATTTACCTTTTCAGCATCACAGTCAACATGGCCCAGTTTCACCTTCCCCTTCAGGTTATTTGAAGCTTTCTTCCATTCAGGTGCAAGCTTTTTGCAGTGTCCACACCTGAAACAAAAACAACAGTTCCTGTAAATGCAAGAAAAGGGGAAAGGGAACATCTACAAATATTTGGGACCGATAAAAGTCTGAGTTATGGTTCTGTAATCAAGAGAACCAAATACTGTTGACAACTATCAGATTCCCAAACGCAAAACTAGTTATCGTTTTCCTCCAAAAATAAAAAATACAGGTAAAAAATAAAAAATACAGATAAAAATAAAAAAATACAATAAATAAACATTTCAGATATGTTAACAAAAAAATGCAGGATTAATCAATGTTAGGAGTTGGTTGTTGTTACACTTGATTCATAAGCTCAAAGTTTCAATCAAATATTACAAGAAGAACAAGAAAAAAAGAACAGGGCATGCTCCTGTACTAAATATAGCACTGACTATATGTAGCAGCAAACATCTGAGTGAAGATGTCTCCTTCTATTGATAGTAACTTAGATCAAATGAATCATGCTCCATTGCTTAGTGTAGCATCAACTGGTTGATATTAATTATCACTTCACTCATGATTGCTAAGTAGTTGGGTTTTCCTTTATCTAATGAAAGAAAACATTTCCACTTAGTTCTATAAAATAAATATTCCTCAAATATAAATTCCTAGATAAATGCAAAAACCTAATTAGGACAAACCTATAGATAGAAGGCTAGAAAGCTAAGGGCTAGATAGAAGGCTAGAAAGCTAAGGGCTTAAAGTTACCTTCCTGACAGCCATCTATACATGCAAAATCTCCTAGTAGGATTAATTATTTATCAGGAAAAAAACTTAAATTTGAAAGAAATAAAAATAGTGAATCTAGCTGGCAATCAGCATTTATAAAATTGCTTAGAAACACCTATAGTACATCGCAAGTCCTAAGCATTCTATTGGTACATGCATCAAATCTTTCTTCGGCATTTTGGAGTTTCTTAATAATGCAAATCCTCTAGTATCGGTCATAATAAATATATAATGAAAATTATAGTTTTGTGAATCCATAAGATGTAGAGGAATGGGCATATTTCATATATCAGGCCATTAACATTTTGGAGAGAAATTACCTAACACATCTCAGATTTTACAGGAAAACATGTGTTTCTAATTAATGAAACAAAAGACAATTCGATCACAGGGTGTTCTACAATTTTTATTTTTTATTTTATTTTATTTTATTCTTTTTGAACAGCAGTACTAGAAGCCTAGAAACTTGGTGCAATCCCGAGTCTCAGCATAAATTGACATAACACATTTCTTTAAGCCATGAATAAGTTAGTGATTTTGAATGGCAAAAAGATTTTTTTTTTTTTGTTTTTGAAATATTTGAAACATTGTCAAGCATTCAAACAATCATCAACACAATCACTTTCTCTACGTAATCTATCTAGGTTATTCTTCTGAAGCCTTTCTGATGGAGGCATTTGTACCCTAAACTTACTTCATAATACCGCTTTATTGAAGTAGTGGAACTACTAGAAGCAGCTTTGTAACACTGTTAGCCCCCACCTTCAGAGAATGATAAGATCACTGTTGCACCCATGACTTTACAATTATTTAATAAGATCAGAAATTTTGACCACAGGAACTCTGGGCACTTTTTCTTTGGTAAAACTGAATTACAAATTAACAATTGCCTTATTCACCTAATTATTTAATCAACAGCCTTATGGTCAATGTGAAGTCTTATGTTGACATAAGGACTGTAAAAAATAATTCTCTACTTCTTTTATTAGAAATTAGCATTAATGAAAAATCAGCAACCAGCTTCATTCTCAACAGAAGATAAGGCAGAAAGAAATCAAAAAAAGTAAATGGTCAATGTGCAATTTGTTTTATATCTAACCTTCATTCTATGCACAAATTTTCTTTGCAACGTTTTTTTATCTCTGTTGCAATGCATGTGCAAATCAAATGATAGTGGAAACAGGAAAAAGCCAATCAAGACATATTTTACTGACTCACCAAGGGGCAAAAAATTCAACAATCCAAAGTTCTTTACTTTTGATAACCACTTGATCAAAGTTGCTTGAAGTCAGTTCAACGGAAGCAGTTGTTGTGGTTTTTTCACTTGAATCTCCAGTTCCCCTGCCATTCAACCGTTCCTTCAAAAGAGACTTTACCTGTACTTAAGGAAAAAAGCATCATTTCTCTCACTTGCAATAGGAACAAAATCTCTGGCAAAAATTAGTCGGAAAAGTGCACAGATAAGTGTACAACTTACAACTTAATCATGAATAAATAAGAAGTTAAGTTTCTTACAACAGTATTGAACTTAGCACATGCGCATACACAAAAAAAAGGAGCTTCTATCACTGATTAAAAGATTAGATAGCACTAACAAAGAGGTCAAAAATTCTCTACACTGGAATTAGTACATCTAGACACACAGAAATTGTACTAAGTAGAAATAAATAAAACTGAACTACTCTAAGTTTCTACAAGGTGTTTGCTAAAGGGATAAGGATGTAGGGTTAAGAGATTTCTTTTCTTAAATTTTGGGTTGGAGGGAAAACTTTTATTAAAGCTGACCAAAATTTGATTTTATAATTACTAATAAAAATTAAATACTCTAAAATTAAAATTTTACTATTAAGAATAGTAATAAATTTTTTTAATTAATTATTAAATATATCTATATAAAAAGTAAAATTTCTGTAAAACTAAGCATAGCACTTATCCTAAGTTGCTTGGTCAGGCAAAAGTATTTTATCCCCCAACCAAATATGGTGTAGCGGATAAAAGATTAAAAAAAAAGACAAATTGAAGTGACTGATGCAAATAATCTACTCATTCTAACTTATGAAAGTTAATATAAATCCAAAACAACATTGCGCATAAACATAGATTTGTTGTAGGAACCAAGAACCCAAAGAGCAATATGAGGAAATGATGAATAAAGAAGTGCCCGGTGAAAGTAGAAAAATAACATACAAAAGAATACTAACACAAAGAGGAAACCTTTTCAGTCATGACCTTTCAAATAAACACAAAAATTTCATGCATGGTGTATTTAGGCATACGAGTAAATGCACTCATGTGGCAAGTAAGTTTATGAAGTTTGACATCAAATGAAGCCAGAAAAAATAACATTTTCAATTTAGCGAACATAAAGCACTGATCTAGCAACACTTTTAATAGTTAAAATAAGGGGCTTTTGCTTGTATACTCTTGTGAAGCCTCAAAGTTGTAAATTACCATTACAAAAATTGTAACTGCTAGTATATCCCTCTAATCTTAAATTTTTTTTTTTTTTTGCATAACCCCTACAACGGCAAATATGCAACAGAACTTCCATAAATAATGTTGTCACATATACCTCCATGGGGGTGCATATGAAAGAATACTGGTTTTCCAAAAGGGTAAGAATAATTAGAAAAAATTTACAATGGCATCCTGCAATTGAGGTCCTATAGGCTATATATGCAAAAGGCCCTTAAAGAACATCACTGCTGCTAGTTTTACTGAAAAAAAAAAGAAAAAAAACTAGCTGATCAATATTCCCAAGGCAAACACATACAAACAAAAGCTTCGGGGAACGCTGCTGATCAATGCCTTGGAAATACTCAAAATAAATATTTTGTAACTTTGGCACACTAATTTGATTCAAAGTCAGCTGGTTATTGGGTTGAAGGATGGTCTTACTAACCCAAGAATAAACTAATTTAATAACAGAAACTTGCAACCAGAGCCAACCAGAACTGAAACTTAATTTTACTTGATCCACTCTAAGAGCAACCAAACACTTAAAGATGATAAGCATTATCTATATTCTGTAGAATAAAGCAGAAATACATGTAATATTCATGAACTTCAAAAGAACAATCAGCAAAAAAAAAAAAAAAAAAAAGAGATGATACTGGATGTGGAAGCTTTTCACAAACCTGCTGGAGAGCAAACTCAGCAATAGGCTTGACATCCCTTGCTCCTTGATAATCTACAGGTGGCTTGCCAGGTGAAAACACCTTTATTGTGGGAAATCCTTTAATTCCATACTCCTGAACAATATTATGGCACGCATGTGAAGGTATATCCAAATTCTAAATGATAAAATAGAAGAAAGTTTAAAATTTTGATCTAAGGTATATATATATATATATAACAGTTTTACATGTCACAGTTGCATTAAATTGTTTATATGATATGAAATGGATAAAGGATTAACTGACTTGAAAACAGATTAATTTGTAAATGATTATTTTTCCTTCATACAAATTGTTTTATATAGCTATTGGCTAGCCTTGATTCAGGTGACTCAATTTTTCCTTCATACAAGCATAGGTTGACCCCTTGTAAGGCACCAAAATGAGTTCCAAAATGGAACTCATTGAGTTGAAAATTAAATTGGAGTTCACATTATTTATACACTTTAACAATAATTTTCCATGTTAAAAGACTCAGTGGCTTTGAAAGAATACTTATTTAAGTTGAAGAAGGATAATGTATATCCTCTAGTACAATATCTAAAAAATTGGCCTTGATATTATTTGTTTTTCAAAAAAATGTTGAAATAACATTTTTAGCAATAAATATTGCGAAGAGGCAATGGCATAAAAAATCAGAATATGATTGTCAATAGCTACAAATGAAGGTATTAGTATTATCAATGACAAAGACTTTTTATTGCCTCAAAGACATGGTATTGTCAAGAAAGAATATAATTGTAAGATAATGTCAGTTAAGTTTTCTATTTATGAATATCTGAATAAATCTAACACACACACACACACACACACAAAACTGCAGTTACTTTCATATTTGCGGATGTGAAATTTAATGTACACGCTTGCAAAAACAAACAAGATTAAAGATCCCTTAGAGAAGTTGCTTCTCAAGCCTCAGAAGTATTACAGGTCCAAGCATAAAAATATATATGTAACACTTCTCAAAGAAAAAACAGTAACGGTATAGAATTACAGAAGAAACCACCTTGATAGTATAACCTTGACGGACGGGGCACTTGGTTGCTTATTTCCATGACTAATAGTATAACACATTTATTCACATGGTCATGGTGTATACTATGTAGGTCATCCACTGATTTTAGCCTTAACGAAGTTATTTCACTAATTTAATCACAAAATCAGGACAGAAGGAAAAGAGAAGCCTATAAATCTGTAAAATTATAGCAACTAATAACACATTGACACAAACACTACTAATTGAACAAACTCAAAACCAAAGCAGATCAAATCATTTGAATGGTTACGAAAAAGAAAAAAATTCCATCACCGAACCTGAGCGAGCGACTTGTGAGCATCAGCATCAAGGGCGGCGACAGTGACGAAGCCTTTCAAGACGGAAGCAGCCCTCTCCCAAATGGGCGTCAGAGCCTGACAGTGACCACACCATGGTGCAAAGAACTCAACAAGCACGACTCCATTAGAATTCAACACCTGCGATCCAAATTGTTAGAAATCCAAAGATAAAACCCAAACGGATCTCAGATCTAAGATTGCAAACCTTGGATTTGAAATTGGAGGGATTGAGTTGGAGAACTGGAGAGGATGCGGAATAGAATGCCCTAGTCGGAGAACCGATGAGGACAAGCACAGAGACGAGGAGGAGATGGATTGGCTGCATTGCTCCTCGGTGGATCGAGGGATCTCTCGCCGCTGATCGACAGGGAGACGACGACGGTTTTGGTTTTTGGTTTTCGGGTTTTTCGTTTGCATTTTTATTTTGCTGCAATGAAGCTAAGTGATGCATCGCCCAGTGGACGCGTGTGATGACCAATTGGGGCGTGCCACGTGTATAACACGTCAGCATCAACAGAGTAATGACGGAGTTGAGTCATGTGTTTGTGTTAGGCTTTCGGGTGGACAATTGGGAATGAATTAAAATTTTCTTTTTATATTTTTATATTTTTATGTTTATTTTCTTTTTATATTTATATATTTTTATATTTTTTTAGTTGCAAAGTACCATCCATGAAAATGGTGCGTAAAATGGTAGGAACAACCTTATGTTTTTAACGACATTTCAGTTATCTTATATTTTTAAACAAATTAAACTATATTTTTAGCACTTTCAATAATTAATAATAACAAGCTAGTCTGGGTGTAATTTTCTATCCTCATTTTTTGAAATAGATATTTGCAACAAATTTTCTTTTTTTATAAAGGAAATTTGGAATAATTATAATTCACAAATGAAAATAAAAATATTTTTAAAAATATTTGTCTATGTTAACATGCGACAGTTACAAGGAAAATAAATAATGAGATATTTAAATTAAATATTGATAAAATAGATGTTAAACCACAATAACCATCTGTTTACAAAATAAATTTCAGAAAAAAACAAATTTAAGAAATAAGAAAGTAAAAAAAACAAAAATTATTTGGAAAATATATATATATAACCAAGAAATTTAAATTACAAAAATTTAAAATAAAAGAGAGTAAATCCAAAAAGTCTGGATTGAAAGGATGTATTTAAAAAAAATTACAAAAGCTTCTAATCTTTGTGGTGATCTTTGAAAATAGATAAAAAAAAACATGCACAAACAAAAAAAATAAGAGAAGGATTAAAAAAATATTTAAATAAGAGATAAGATAACATAAAAAAAAAAAGATTTTGAATCATTCTTATCCCTATGTTGTGATTTTTATAAGAGAAACGGACAAAAAGCTCGCAAAAAAAAAAAAAAAAAGGAGAGATGAGAATGAAGAAAGAAGGCAGATCAGCGAGTACGCCCCTTAGAGTTAGCGCTTGTCGCCTTATCTCAAAAAAAAAAAAAAAAGACAGACGAGAAAGAAAAAAGAAATAAAAAAATAGAGAAAAAGATAAAAAAAATAGCAAAGAATAAAAGAAGAAAAATAAAAAATAGAGAGGAGAATAAATCAGAGAGAAAAGATCGAGAAAGAAAAGATGCAGATTAGATAAATATACAATGAAAATAGATTATCATCAAGACAAATAGAGGTTTCGTTTTGTTTTTCTCTTTCTTTCTAATCTATGGGTTCCATGTCGTTGCTTCTTACTATCAAAGACATCCACAGTTATCTTGTGTGATTATTGCAATGGCTATATGAACTTATCTATTTTGTACATGTAATCTAATTTGTCTGATTTATGTTGAGAAATTAATGTGAAAGGTGAGAAATTAATGCGAAATTTCTAGAAAAGATATAAAAAAAAATGAAAACTATGGGTTTATTTGCAAAAATGAGAAAAAAAATGTGAAAGGTGAGAACTTCAGCGTTTTACTTGCAAAGTTTGACAAAAAATATCAAGTTGAAAATTTAGATGGTCTAATTGCATAAAACATAAAAATCTGAAAAACAAAATGAAGAATTTAAGGTCTAATGTACAAGAATGACATAAAAAGAATTAATTAATATGTAAAAACGAAGAAAAGTAGGAATTTTAATGATAACTGAGGTGTTGTCACAAATTTAATAGTCTATTCCTTCACCACCATATGACTTTTAATAGTGGTAAACTTTTGATTTTTTTGAGTGAGTGAATTTTTTTTTAAAAACCACTATCTCATGTGGAGTCCAATATGATAGTACATTATTCCTCTTACGAGAGTCTCTCCATTACATTTTGATACTTCTATTGAGTAACCAGAATTTTTTTTTATAAATTACTATCTCATGTCGAGTACAACATAGTGGTAAACCATTCTCTCTATGAAAGCCTCCCCATTTTCTCTTAAGACTTAAGTGAGTAAAATTTTTTTTTTAATACAACTATCTCATATGGAGTCCAACATAATGGTAGATTGTTCACCTTCTGAGAGCCTCCCCACATTTTGAGACTCCTTTGGATTAGTGAAAAATTCCTTTGGGATGTTTGAGTCACGATAATGTGAGAACATTACCATGTGTTACATGGTAATATGAAAATATTACTATGTTTGGATTAGGGCCAATTGTAATGTTGCTGGTAATATGAGATTACTGTAAGGGTCGGTGCCCTTACACTTGGTCATTAGAATGACAACTTAACATAGACCAAGACACAAGGCCGCACAGCCGCATGGATTGCGTAGCGCTCGGGGGAGCACGAGGCATGTGTTGTGTCGTGACAAAGAGCGGCCGAAATATCCGGCACGCTCATGTGCTGAGGCCGTGAGGTGCACATGCGCTGGACCGTGTGCATGCTTGTGGCCGTTGAGTCAATTGACCATTGAAGCCTTGAAGATGAAGGTACAGTCATTGGAGGCAGAAGTCACTTTACTCAAGGAAACTAGTGTCGTACCAGTTGCGGCGTGGGAGGCGCCAACGGGAGTGAAGGTCCCAGAACCTTCCCCATTTGATGAGAGTGCCAAGACACTGAAGAATTTTCTTTGGAACATGGATCAGTATTTCAAAGCTGCAAAGGTGCCGGGCCGTTAATAAGTTCCGTTGGTGGCCATCTAACTAGGGATGTAAAGCTATGGTGGCGCACTCAGCAACAAGATGATGCTTGCATGGGTCGGGCCACTTCGAACTCGTGGAAAGAGTTGAAGGAAGCTGCTGGAGCAATTCTTGTCCGGGAACACTACTTAGGTGGCTTGTTCAAATCTGAAGAAGCTACGGCAGACGGGCACGGTCTAGGAGTACGTGAGGAGTTTTCATCCCTGATGTTGGACATTAGAGACATGCCCGAGGAGGACAAGTTGTTTAACTTCCTCACGAGACTGCAACGTTGGGCCCAGATAGAGATACGGAGCAAGGCGCGAAGGATCTCGCCTCCGTGATCATTGAAGCTGAAGCCCTGGTGGACATACGGACTTTACCTGAAAAAGAGGGTGAGGAATCTAAGTATAGACCGAAGGAAAAGAAGCCGATCGAAAAAAGAGCCAGAAATGAGTTTTAGAGGAGGAAGCCTAACAATGGCTAGGCCAAGTGGAACAACCCCAAGACTGATAGGAAAGCAGCAGGTGGTTCAGGTAATAAGGCAGGAGGATGCTTTATTTGTGATGGACCACATATGGCATGTGATTGCTCCAAATGCGAGAAGTTGAACGCGTTTGTGAATAAAGCATATAGCGATTTGGAGGGCCCAGCAAGAGTGAGTCTTTTGCATTTGTTGGGTGCCTTAAAGGCTGTCAAGGGTGATGGCCCAGCGAACCCCCTTACCTATGTAGATTTGACCTTGGATGAAAAGGTTATACAAGGAATGGTAGATCCAGGAGCAACTCATACTTTCATTAAGAAAGATGTGGCCTCTCGATTTGGACTGAGTGTTGGAACGCACATGGGCCGAGTAAAAACAGTCAATTCTCAGGTATGGGCAATAACTGGGAAGATTTCTGACGTGTCCGTTCACATGGGTGGATAACAAGGGAAGATTGACTTGCTAGCGATTACAATGGATGATTTTGAGTTGATTCTTGGGATGGAGTTCTTGAAGTCTATCAAAGCTGCCATTGTTCCTTATTTAGGTGGTCTACTCATAATGGATGAAAAGAACTCATGCTTTATAGCTGGAATTGCTGTAAAAGAGAAGAAGGAGAAGGAAGTGATGCTTTCTGCGCACTAGGTGGTGCAAGGGTTGAAACATGGAGAACCCATGTATGTTGCTGCTTTATTAGAAGTGCAGAATGATTTGGTAGGTGATCTACCCCTAGCTGTTGCTGGAGTCTTGGAGGAGTTTCAAGACGTTATGCCACCAGAACTACCCCGTGAACTCCCACCCAGGCGGGCAATAGATCACCAAATCGAATTGATACCAGACTGCAAACCCCCTACACGGGCTACCTACTATATGTCTCCTTTGGAGTTGATTGAGTTACAGAAACAACTCACGAATCTTCTTGATAGTGGCTTCATTCAACCATCGACAGCTCCATGTAGTGCGCTGGTGTTGTTCCAGGAAGAAGCAGGATGGCTCTCTTCGACTGTACGTGGACTACCTGTTATTGAACAAGATCACGGTGAAGAACAAGTATTCAATTCCTCTCATTCAGGATTTGTTCAATTGGCTAGCCAAAGCAACATATTTTTCCAAACTGGATCTTCGTTCAGGGTACCGGAAGGTGAGAATTGTTGAAGGAGACGAGTCTAAGACGGCGTGTGTCACGTGTTATGGGTCGTTTGAGTTCCTTGTAATGCCTTTTGTCTTGACCAACGCTCCGGCGATATTTTGCCACTTAATGAATCAAGTGTTTTTGGACTACAATGATGAGTTTGTGGTGGTGTACTTGGATGATGTTGTTGTTTATAGTGAATCCTTAGAGGATCACTTTATTCACTTGAAGCAGGTACTATCAAGACTGAAGGAGCATCAGTTGTATGTGAAGCTAGAGAAATATCATTTCACTCAACAGGAGATCACGTTCCTTGGGCATAGCATTTCTTGCAGTGAAGTCCAAATGGATCGGGCTAAGGTGGCAGCGATTTTGGGCATAGCATTTTCTTAGCGTAGCCAACTACTATCATCGATTCATTAAAGGATATTCAAGAAAGGTGGTGCCCTCACTGATTTGCTAGAGAATAACCAACCATGGAGTTCGACTGTTGGAAGCTAAAAGACACGAAGAAGTGCTATTTGGCACATGAGCGGGAGATAGCCGCCGTTGTTCATTGCTTACAGGTATGGAGTGTGTACCTTCTGGGCACTAAATTTCTTATTAAAACAGACACCATTGTCAATACATTTTTTGTTACTCAAAAGAAGCTGTCGGCTAGAAAAGTTTATTGGCAAGAGTTCTTCCAAGAATATGACTTTGAATGGCAGCACAAACCGTGGAGACACAACCAGACGGCTGATGCGTTGAGTCATAAATAGATGGCTGAGTATACGACTGTATTAACGCAAGTGGGGAATAACTTACAAAGTAGTATTGAGGAGATAGCAAAAATGAACACTAAGTATGTGAAGTTGACAAAAGATGTCTAAGGCGGAGTCATGCGGAAGTATTAGGTGGAAGATGGGCTTCTCTACGCCAAAGGCAATTAACTCTATGTGCCGAAGAGAAGAAAAATTCGGGAGGAGCTCCTTAAGGAGCATCATGATGTTCCATGGGAGGGACATCCCGGTCATGAGCAAATGAAAGCCTTGTTCACACGACATTACTATTGGCCAGATATAGGCGAAGATATAGAAGCATATGTGAAAACTTGTTTTGTGCTCTAACAAGACAAGTCGAAAAGAAGACCAGAGGCCGGTTTTCTCTAGCCATTGAGGGGCTGTTTGGTTTGAAGTAATTCAAATTACATGTAAATGGATTTACAGTGTAAGTGAAAATGCTGTATTTTAAATTACATCATTGTTGTTTGGTTTGATGTAAGTGATAATACTGTATTTACTTTTCATGTGTTTGGTTTGATGTAATGTGAGAGGTATGGTCACCATGTAAGTGGTATGGTAAGCTTACCTCCACCAGCTTTTAATAATTATTGTCGTATAAATTAATTTAAGCTACAACAATTAATTAACTTAAGTACATTATTTATTTAACATAAAAATATTTATAATTTAGCTATTTAAAGAATTAGCACTATATTAAATTAAGAAATAATATTTTTTAATATAAAATGACATTACATACGGCAACACCTAACACACATCCAAAATAAGTGAACATTAAAAATCCATAAAAATTTTTTGTTCTTAATTAAATGATCTAAAGTCTATCAAAGTAAAAAAAAAAAAAAAAAAAAAAAGCAACAACAACATGCCAAAAATTAAGATAATATTCAACACAATGTTTGTCTAAACAACAATAACATTCATCTAAACAACAAATAAAAACACAACACGGCATTTACGCCATGGCCAACAACATAAAATACGATATGTTACAATACTTGTCCAAACAACCAAATACAATACAACAATACATTGGTCCAAACAACAAAGTCAAATACAATATTAATTGTCCAAATGGCAAAATGCAATACCACACGATATTTTTTAAACAACAAACAAAGTACGACATGATATTTCTCCAATTTAACTCATGTTCGGCGATCATCCCTCGAACGATCAAGAAAATCATCCATCCAAATGCATCGAAGCGAATAGGTTTTATTCATAAATCCATTCGCTAAAGGAAGATTCTGGAGCAAGTAGTCGTACGCTCGTCCAATATCGTATTCACTATAGTGTGCACTTAAAGTCATTATTTCATCAAGCAAATCTTTACTAATGAATTTGCTCTTATCCGCCTCCAACGCATTTGCAATTCTTCCAAGTTCAAACTTCACATCTCGCATAATCTCTTCATCCGTGTTAGCATGCTTCGCTCTTTTCTTACCTTTTTTGGCCGTGGAAGTGGCGGTCGTTGGTTTGTCATTAGTAGGAGTTTCACTTCTTGCAATGTCGTCAAAATCATCAAATCCTTGGCTTTGGTTGTCAAGATCAATTACCGGTGATGTCGGTGGTTGATCCATGCGAGCACCTAGGCTCCTAGAGCTTTGAGCACCCGTTCTTGCAAAAGACCCCGTTGCTTGATCATTTCCACATACAATAGCCATTTCTTCATAATCTTGTATTGGTTTATTGATATAAATCTCCTCTCCAGGGTGCGCCTGTAAAATAAACATGATATTCTACAATTAGGGTCAATGTACAAAATGTAATATGAACTATTATAATCACTAACCACAACTTGTGACTTACTTGTATGTATATTTGGTATTCCTCCTCCCCCATGACTATTTTTTTTTCCACATCATCCCATGACACACCACTTAAACTCTTAATTTTCTTAATAATTAACCATATTTTTCTTACGTGCCGAAGACGATTGTTCACATGTGTGTCACTCACAGCTAGGCCGAACCTCGCACTAACAGCTCTTGCAACCGCGTTAAGAGCAACATTCTTAAATCCCTTATCAGATTTAAGGCCAAGATTTGCTTGCTCAACAAGAGACGTTAACATGAAAGATGTCATTACTGCAGTCCATCGGACATTAATTGTTGCTTTCTTCCCAGCCAAGTTATGGCTTACCGGTGTCATATCTTGAGATTCCATCTGCAATGAGTAATTAACATGGAAGCAATTATTTAAAAAATAAATATTTCATAAAATCAATGAAGACAACACAAGACATGAAATACAACAATATACTCATCGTTAAGGTTGTTTTATATCATAACCCAAAAATGAAGGTACACATCAAAACTTGCAATATAAGTGGCTAATTTCATCTATTTCTCCACATGTCATTCATGATTGCTTCTCGTATTGCTAACCATTCTCTTGTTTCTTCACGGACTTGAGATTGCGTTCTTATCTCTCGCGCATTTAGATTAGGTTCCCATTCTTCAAGGTTTGGTACGTACATGTCACTACCTCTTTGTAGTATATAATTATGTAGAATGCAACATGCGATCACAATATCTATTTGTGTTTCAAAAGGAAAAAAAGGCCTAGATGTCAAGATCTTGAAACGGTTTTTCAATGCTCCGAAGGCTCGTTCCACTGACGTACGCAAAGAAGAATGCCTATAGTTAAACAATTCTTTACAATTTGATGGAGAATGTGCGGTAAATTCCTTAAGATGGTATCGGGCACCACGAAAAGGTGATATGAAACCAGGTCTCGTTGCATACCCTGCATCAACAAGGTAATATTTCCCTATAACAAAAATGTTACGAGTTACTACATAATTGTAATTGGTTAAATATTTTAATTTTTATAGAATGGTTTGATACCTTCGGGCACTATAAGTGGGTCTTCTCTTTCCAACGCATTACGAAGGACAAGTGCATCATGAGCTGAGCCCTCCCAACCAGCTAGCACATATGTAAATCGTAATTCAAAATTGACTGCAGCTAATACATTTTGAGTGGGATACGGTTTTCTCCCCCGGAAACGTGCGACGATATCATTCGGAACAGAGGCATGAATATGTGTGCCATCAAGTGCTCCAATACAATCCTAGTTGTTAACAAAAAATTTGTACGTTTAGTTTTTCTTTTTTCCATCATTTAAACGTAACTAATTGGAAATTTTTTTACCTTAAAATATGGCATGAACCTTGGATCTTGTGCTATGATCGGAGTAGTACTTGTGTTAGGTGGTGCGATTAACTCGCCACGAAGTTCTCCAATAGCATGCAAGACATGATGGAAATATCAGCTAACAGTTTCTCCAGATCTTAAAAAATTCGTTCCAACAACTCTATTCCTCACATTATGCCCAACAATGTGAAGGAACATAGCCACTTGCTCTTCAACACTTACATGTAAAGTGTTGAATAATAACCCTTTCGCCTTTAATATATCACACAGTCCAAAAAAGGATGCTCGTCTCATTCTTAGCATTGATATACTGGCCGCATCAGAGGTATGTATAATTCTTGAAATATAATTTGTGCGCTGTCCATCCCTATTGTAGTAAGGCTCCCATGGCAAATTAAGTTTTCTTCCTCTATACCAAATTAAAGCTAAAATACTAATGAACACGGCGGAGGCTACTGCAGCATATTCATCTTCCGATATTGTGTCCATCTATAAATCATGTCGTTGCAGTACAACATGTAAGACAAGTAAACATATAATAAAGCAACATGCCTATAGGCTTATAACTATATTCACAGCATGGTGTTGACTATGAATGGGACTCTAAGCTAACACTTAGAATGACACCAATTTGTTCTTTACTTCTTTTGGTTAGCATTAATGAGTTGAATTTTCATTGTTCTGCAAAGTCACTACGTCTTTGTATGTCCTACCATGCTTATCACAAACTAATGAGCCAGTAGTGCATATCACACAAGTAAACTCTTGCAGAACTAACTATTCAGTTGTACAAATACAAAAAGATATCATACCTCAGCTTCTAGTATATTTGATGAAGAATGAGAATAAAGAAACGGTTGGCAGAGATGCCGAAAGCGTGACTCCCCTTCACAATTGACAAAAACTTCCAAGGCAAATGAAGGAGGTTAAGTAGCCCTAGAAGAAGTTAATGCAAAATATGTGTAAATCACTTTGAGATCTGCTGAAAGATGTAATAGTTGAATAAAAAAAGAAATATAAATGTGAGTTGAATAAAATATGTGTAAGTAGCCCTAGAAGAAGCACTATGTTTGTTGCTAGAATCTTCAGTGGAGTCAGTAATCAAGTAAATTGTGAGATGAAAATATCAATGTGTGGTGTACATCGCCTAGAAAAATAGATAGAAAAGACAGTCACCTTATGAGAAGATTCTCAATAAACATGATTAGCATTGGCAAACTAGCAGTTAGACTTATTTTCAAACAATTTCAGTTTTCTCTTGTCTACTTTTAAGCAATATCAGAAACTAAATAAATCGCCAATGCCCTTAAAGACACCAATTTTATGAAACTAGGGAACATCATATGTCCCACATATAAGACAGGAGGAAATTAGAAAGATACCGGTGCAGGAGTGACTAACTATAGTTAACAACATAAGCATATAACCAACAGATCCAAGAGTATGACAGGAAATAATGGAGTTTAACTATTAGTTTATATCCTCCTAATATTACATTTATGTAAGAAGTAATTTGAATCTTACTATTCTAGAACAGATTAATTGAAGAAATGACAGCCTATATTAGAAATTGTGTTTCTATCAGAAACTGGATCAATCAATCAAGATACATAAGGGGTCCCCCTTTCTCCCACCAATGCTTGCCCTGTATAATTAAGTTCAAATATACACAGGACATTTTGTTCATTTGCTTGTTGAATATAACAGTATTCTCAAGAACTCTTGCTCCTTTCTTTCATCGAAAGGTAATATAAGCCTAATACATAATGCCCTTTCAGCAGATCTCCTACTAACCTAAGCAAGCATTAAAATCTCTGTCCTACCGTCATTCATGAGAGTAATCCTAATGTAGAGGGAAGGTAGTCTGTACTTCCTGCAAACAAATTGCTTAGTGCTAACTTTTCAAATAGCCACCTCTTCAAGATGGGAGGTCAGAAAGTGGCACAAAGGTAAATATCGTATAACAACCTCTAAATTGATACCTCCACCCATAGTGAAGATCATATTCAACAAAGGTGAAACTAGAATTGTTTTTGGCTTTAACTTTGATTGGCCAAGAAAGCACACCATATTCACACCTCTATGTAGCTAAAACTTGAGGCAGATCATTGTTACTAATAGTGGAAGAAAGTAATAAAATTGAATCAATATATCAGAATTGTTTAAATTTACATCTTGAAGAAGTATATATGGTGTCATTTACATCTGCATATCACTCATTGTCTCCACTGAATCACTTTCTTCCCCCACTAGACCACATAAGAGAAAAGATCATTGCATAGGAATTGAGTATATATTATAAAGAATCAAAAGCAAATATGATACGGCCATGCAGCTAGCTACTCTATGCATGCAGCAAACTACTCTATGCCCTATGTGTATTCATTCAAATAGGCTGATACATATACAAAAAATAATAAGAAGCAAAATTGAAATAAATTATACCAACTCAATCATCAAATCAAGCTAAATAACCTGTGCAAGCTTAAAATTTTGGGAGTTTTCTTCATATTTTGCCACAAAAAATTCACGCAAACTTGAGATATAAGGAAACCGACTCTTTAGAGAATGAAGAGATGCCTGCAGAATGACAGATCCATAACAATTATGACAAAAACACAGTAACAAGGGAAACAATTCAATCAGAAACAGTTGGTATAAATTACCGTGTCAGGAATTGTTTCAATAAGTGCAGTGTAAGAAGAAGTTACAAGGACTTCGTAAGGATGCAACCATAGTGGCAAGCCAGCTTCTTGGTATATATCTATACACATAAATTTGACAAGGAACTCAGTTATAATTTAATACAAAGGATTCCCATACTAAATACAGAATTATTGAGACGAATCATACCAATCGGCTGCCCTAGCGGATGGGTTCGATTGTGATTGGAGGCTTCAAGATAATAGATCACGAAGCCAAGAAGACAAGCGGATCTTCATGATTCTCCTCTGCGATGATCCCTATTTGGCTCCTTTCATCCCTCGCATGAATCGATTGAACTCTACTTCCTCAGTTTTTTGCTTCTCTCTCCTCACCAGAGCCAACAACTAGAGCTGGACTTGGGGCGAGAGATGCCGGTGGTGGATGTCGTCGTCGGTGTTGGGAGGGCATCGCCGGTGGTGGAGCGACTCACCGATGGATGTCGCTGGTTTTGGGAGGTTGTGATGCTGAAGAGTGAAGAAAGGCTAGTTTTGGGCTTTGAGTGTCACTGGTGGGAGGTTATGGTAAGGATAAAGTTTTGCTGTATTTTAACTCACAGCAACTTTTGCTGTGAGTCAAAATGCTGTAAAATAAGGTTTTGTTGTAAAAACTTTTACAGGTATTTTTGACTTTTACTTCAAAACAAACACCAAAAAGTAAGTTTTACATGTAAAATGTTTTACTTCACACCTAGTTACTTCAAACCAAACAGCCTCTGAGTATTCTTGAAAGGCCACGTGGATTGGGTAGCGCGCGGGGAAGCGCGAGACATGTGTTGTGTCGTGACCAAGAGCGGGCGAAATATCCCGCATGAACATATACTGAGACCGTGAGGCTCGCGCAAGCTGGACCGTGGGCGTGCGCGTGGCCGATAAGCACGTGGGGTAGGCGTACCCATACCAAGTGTCAAGTGTTGCGGACTTAGATTATTTTAGAGAGTAGATCTCTAGCAAGTCTAGGCGGGGAGAGACACTCGATCATACCGAGAGACCCAAATGCTGATTCCAGATTTGCCGAGGGATTACGCAGGCTTATACAAGTGGGCAAGTTGGCGAGAGCGTGGCCATGTCAGGGGCGAGGATGGCACGCAGTATTATAGCACATGATCGGTACTGTTGCGCTGTGACTAAGGGTGACTAGTTAAAGCTATAGTAACGTCGGAGAACACTGCAAGCTAAGTGAAAGTCTGGGACTTCTCACCAAACCTGTATTGGGCAAGGCGCTCAATTAACCTTGGGGATTTGGGGTAGCTCTTATAATATGGTATGTTATGCCTTTGGGAGAGGACAAGATCTCTTATGGAGGATCATTGGACATGATTGTAAACTTTTCTCAATCTAAGAGAGTTTATGTTTTTCTCTCTTTAAAACTGGTTTATTGTATCATTTTCTCGTACCATGAATGTTTTCTGGTTTTGTTCACTTATTTCGTGCTGTGCTTATGTTGCAAATAGGTGTTGTTTCACTATTGTTCTAAGAAGGAAGGCTGACTTGCCACTTTGTGAGTATCGGGTGCCACACGGGCGAAGGTGATCGGTTGAGGCAGTGATAATTACCATGCTTGTAATATTACTAAAAAATTGGGTAATCTCATTACCATCAAAATAGGTGAGTATCTTGGATCACCTAAGGGATGGCAATGTGCTAATTTTTCAGGTCAAATATACCCTTTTTTTTAAAATAATTTTAAAAGAAAGAAGGGTGCAATGTAAAAAATCACAAAACTTTTTTCTTCTTTTCATTTATATGAATACATATATATTTAACTTTATAAGTTAAACATTTATATATACATACTTATTTAAAAATAATTCATCTAATGACCTGTATATATTGGACTTTGTAATTTAAATATGTATATATACACACTTATTTAAAAACAATTCATTTAATTACATGCCTTATTGTTTTATATTTCATTTATCTAGTTTTATTATTGAATAGTGAATTCACTGAATCCAATTTATAATGTGTGACTTTATTGAAACAATTTTGATTTATTTTTCCTTTTTAAATATAACACAAGGATTTTTACAATATTAATTTAAATATATACATATGTAATATGTTATATAGGCTATATATGTGATTTGGATGAGTAGATCCTTTTAAGGTTCAAGGGTATTTTGGAAATTTTAACACTTTACCAAATTGATTACCATAACCAACTAAACACAGTAATAAACTATTCCCTTTGATATGAGTTCTCAACCAAACATGATAATATTAAATTACTACAACATTCCCAGTCATATAACATTCTCATCCTTATTACCTATGTAATCTCATTATGCAATAATATCTTATTACCGAGAACCAAACAACCCCTTTGAGTTAGTGAAAAATTCCTTTGAAAACCACTATCATATTTGGAGTCCAACGTAGTGGGTAGACTATTATCCTTGTGAGAGCCTCCCTATTACCTCTTGAGACTATCTTAAGTAAGTGAAAAAAATTTTTGAAGACCATTATCTAGTGTGGAGCCCAAGGTAGTGGTAGAATGTTCTCCCCGTGAGAGCCTCCCCATTACCTTTTGAGACTTTCTTAAGTGAGTGAACAATTTTTTTGAAGGCCATTATCTTGTGTGGAGTCCAAGGTAGAGGTAGACTGTCCCCCCTATAAAAGCCTCCCCATTACCTTTTGAGACTCACTTGAGTGAGTGAAAAATTTCTTTAAAGGTCATTATCGTGTGGAGTCCAAGGTAGAGGTGGACTGTTCTCCCCGTGAGAGTCTCCCTATTACCTCTTGAGACTCTCTTAAGTATATGAAAAATTTTGTTTAAAGAGCACTATCTCATGTGTTGTCCAACATTGTGGTAAATTGTTCTCCTTGTAAGAGCCTCCCCACTAACTGTTCAAAATCTCTTGAGTAAATGGAAAAAGTTTTTTGAAGACTAGTAACTCATGTGGAGTTCAACATAGTAGTAGAATGTTCCCTCCCCACTACCTTTTGAAATTCTTTTGAGTAAGAGGAAAAAATTCTTTGAAGATCACTATCTCTCATATGTAGTCCAATTTAGTGGTAGATTACTCTTTTTGTGAGAGTCTCCCCACTATCTCTTTAAACTTGTTTCAGTGAGTGAAAATTCTTTTGAAAACCACCATCTCATGTGGCGTTGAATGCAGCATTAAACTATTCTTCTTGTAAAAGTCGCTTCACTACCTCTTGAAACTCTTGAGTAAGCGAAAAAATTCTCTTGAAAACTATTATCTCATGTGGAGTCTAATGTAGTGGTAGACTGGTCTTTTTGTGAAAGTCTCCCCACTACCTCTTGAGACTCTCTTGAATGAGTGAAAATTTTTTTGAAAAGCATTATCTAATGTAGAGTCCAACATGTTGGATTTATTTACGAAATTTATAGAAAAAGATATAAAAAAAGGTGAAAACTATGGGTTTATTTGCAAGAATGAGAAAAAACTGTGAAAAGTGATCATTTCAATGTTTTACTTGCAAAGTTCAACAAAAATATCAAGTTGAAAATTTAGAGGGTCTAGTTGTATAAATCATAACAATCTATAAATAAAAAAGGAAAAATTCAAGAACTCATATGCAAAAATGACATGAAAGGGATTAATATCCAAAAAAGAAGAAGAGTTGGAATTTTAATGGAAATTGAGGTTTCTTCACAAATTTACATGTCTACTCCTTGAACACCACAGCATGTCATGTGGAGTCTAACATAGAGATAGACTGCTCTTTTTATAAGAATATCCCAACTACCTCTAAAAACTCTCCTGAGTGTGTGAAAATAAATTCTTTAGAAGACCACTATCTCATGTGGAGTCCAACGTGATAGTACATTGTTTATCTTGTAAGAGCCTTCCCATTACCTCTTAGAACTCTCTTTAGTGAGTGAAAAACTCATTTGAAAAGGCGTCTTGTGGAGTCCAAAGCATGCAGTAGATTGTTCTCCTAAGGAGAGCCTCCCCAATATCTCTTAAGACTATCTCGAGTGAGTGGAAATTATACTTGAAGATCTTTGTAAAACCCGAAGCATGTGATAAACTATTCTCGTTGTGAAAGTTTCCCACTTACTCTTGAGAGTCATCTAAGTGAGCGGAAATCCCACTTAAGAACCCCCATATATGAAAAAAAGAAAAGAGAAAAAAGAAATTCTCTCAAATTAAATAAACAAAATCAGAATTTATAAAAAAAATCTAAGAAGTAAAAAAATAAAAATACTTTCAACTAATGAAAGGAAAGGATTTTCCAAGCAAGGATAAAGAATTTCTTTCAAATGATAAGAAAAATGTTTCAAAAGCAAAATGTGAAAGCTTTCATTACTGACGGATTTAATATAAAAAAACTTTCATTACTGATGGATCTTTACCGACGAAATTGTATCCGTCGGCAATTGTAATCTTTTACCGACGGAAAATAGATACATTACCGACCACTTACTGACGGATTTTCACAAAGGATTACTGAAGGAAATTGGATGTTAATAGCGACGGAATTCCATCGGTAAAGTAAATTAATCTATTTTTAAAATAAATATTTTAATTTTCTTTTTTTACAAATAATGCTAAAAAAATAATCCGTTGAAAAGATATATTACAGAAAAGTCCCTAATGTTTATTTATTTTTTTCTAAACTGTATCAAATAAGGGGCAAGAATTTTGGTGAATTCTGGGGGGCAATTTGTAAATAACTAGCTTTATGACCATCATCGAAATAGGAAAAGAGAGAGGGAGAGATAGGGAGAAACCTTTTCAATCGAAGGTTTGTTTTCTTCTCTAATTCTTCCCTAATTCCTCTAATAAGTTTTTCATCTTCTTTGCTATCCATTGATGAGTAGATGTTCGCGAGTAATCAATTTAAGGGTTGATCCTAATTTTTTGTCACTATCAACTCTTATCTCACTATTTTTGGCATATTTAAGCTCAGCAGCCACCATCTGTTGTATCTCCTCCCGAGTCATTGCCATTGAATGTTCTTGAATAGGGATACTAATTGTTTCCCCTTGTCCTACTGCTTGAACAGTCTCTTTTGGTTGTGATTTGCCATCAAGGCTGCCATCTGCTTTTGCATTTGGAGTACTGTATTCATTAGCATCATCATGTTTTCATTCATTTTCTTGTATTCTGTTTCATGATTTTCCATATGTTGAATTTTCTTCATAACATTGTTCTGATCCATAACGAAAACCGGTTCATCTTCTTCACTTTCATTTGGGGAATTTGCCCCCTTTAAATCTTTTGGTATAGCATGTGGAACTTGGCTTGAACCTTCTTCTCCAACTATGCTTTGAGAATCAGTTGCCCGTCTAGGAGATCTCGTGACTGGCCCTGGTTGTTCTTGTTCAGCTGTCGGATCTCCTCGAGCTTCAGTAATCATACGGACAGAATGTATTTCGACATCTCCATCGGACATATATTCGTATTCGATTCTTTTCTTTCGATCAAACTTCGAGTGGTGAATTGAAGTTTGACCTTGTGAAACTTGACCATCAGGCAAAGTAATTCGGTCAAAAACTGTCCTTCGTGTATTCAGGACTAATTGGCTCTTCTTTTGGTAGAATTCCCTTGGCTTCATTTTGTTTGATTGTAATTCCTTCGATGCTGCATATATCTTGTAAAGATTTTTGCTGAAGGAAGTTTTATGAGATTTTGGGGGTCGACCTCCTTTCTTGTCACATGGCTGGTAACGCAACTCTGCAGTGGTTGCGTTCTTCTTAACTATATTAAGTGGTCCAAATGAGTTTTTGAAAGAACCCATCCGATCACCCTTCTGGTTTTGGAATGACACAAAATTTAATTTGTGATTTGGAATTTTCACTTTCTTAGGTGTTAGCCTTGAGAATACACTTTTCCTAGGCTTAACTGTTTCAGATTGAAAAATTCCACTTTCTCTCCATTTGACGGTCACAGTAAAAGTGGGTTCATCACTTTCTTCATCAGCAGAAACTATCTCTTTAGTACGTGACAGCCTCTGAAAGACATTGGTTCTTGGTTTCTCTTCATGAATAGTCTTAACAGATGCAGGAACAATGACGTTTGGACGACGGCCCCTGGATGGAAGACGTGGGACGCTCAGGTCTTCGTCCGTAGATGAAGCTCTTTTCACAAATTGTACAGATTCGGAGATTGTGCCGAATTTTATCTTAGCTCCAGCAGCTCCAGTGTTCAGAATGCAATTTGGTAATTGAACTTCAGCTCCTTCTCCCAGAAAAATAGTCATCTTCGGGCTTCCAGGTGCAGTTGAACTTTTGAATGCCATTTTACCTGCAATAAAAATATCAACAATATTAATTTTTTTTTGTAGACTAATATAGAAACAAATATCATTTTATAGATGTATATAATAATTTCCTTTTTTTGTAGGGTATAATTTAGAGAGTTTTTTTTTTTTAAAAAAAAAAAGGGGCACAAGGTATACATATTCAAGTTGAGTGATTAAAAAAGTTGGTGGGACTCCTTTAAAAATAAAGCCTAAGTAGCCTTATGGGTGGGCAAAGAGTTCCTTGTTTTTATTTAAATTATTTATTATTATTATTATTATTATTATTATTATTATTTCCGACAGGGTCAAGCAGGGCACAAGGTATCATATCCTTGTTTTTATTATTATTCATTAGTATTTAATATTCTCTACTGACGGAAAAATATCATTTCCGTCAAAAATATAACTAATGAATATTCTTTACCGACAATATCATATTCTTTTTACCGACGGAAAATTATTTTTACCGACGAAATTATCGTGGTTTCAATATTGTTTACCGACGGAAAAAGAATCATTACCGACAAATACGCGTCCGTTTACCGACGGAAAGAATAATTATTATCGACGGTGTGGGATCGAAAATATGCAACATGGCGTCGTGTTGGTAAAGAGACACCGTGCGATATATCGAATCACAAATGTTATTTTATTTTATTTTATTTTATTTTATTTTGTGGACTCTTCCATTCCTAATAGAGGCAAGCCTCTATTATTAATTACCCCATATTTAAATCTTGGGAACCTCCGATTAAGGGTTTCGAGTACAAGTAAAGGGCAAAATATTGCAAACTATAAATTTCATTATTTATTTCATATACAGACTACAAATTTTGAATTTTATTCATTTTTATTTATTTATTTATTTATTTTATATATATATATATTTATTATATCACTTATATATATATATATATATATATATATATATATATATATATATATATATATATATATATATATAATGTTGCCTGCGCCTTATCACCGTGTTGCATGTCTCATTGCTGTCTTGAGATATATATCTCATTACCGTCTTAAAATTTGTACATATAAGAAAGGTAATCTCCGCAAATTTTTTATTTTTTTATATTTTTACAATGCCCATACAGAGGGACCAATGAATCTCCCATCATGGGTGAGAATAGTTATACTGTGCCCTTATCCTTAAAGGTAAATCCATTTGATTTTTACACGTGGCATTTGTTTGACGCCTGCCTTTGAATTACTTTCCCTTGTATTGTTGCAAAACCCACCCTTGTTATATTCAGAAGATGCCTTTGCAGATTATATTGCCATCAAATTAGATTGCATTGGTTGTAGACCATATTTTATGGTTCCTTTACTTGGACTTCTACAAAGTTCAGATGCTCCTATCCTACGAGACTTCTCTTCACCACCCGCAGGTACAAGCAAATCTTAGGGGTTAACATTTTGCTCATTGGAGGCTAAATTTGATACATGAGATACTTCTTTAGGTTTACCCATCAAATTTTGTTTTCCTTGAGACTTATCACAATAATCGTCATTGTATATTACAGAACCTTTTTTTTTAAGCTTTGTAATTAGAGGCTCGTCATATATATATATATATATATATTAGACTTAAAATCATTGAAGCAGGGGATCATGTGAAATTTTGCATCAAATATTTTGCCTTTTTTGAGGATTTCTTTTAAGAAGAAGGATTTAGTTGCCACGGGATGAACTCACAAAGGCAGGCAGTTCGGTTTCAAACTTGTTTTGAGCATTTATGTCACTACCAACCACTACAGCATGCATCGTAGGCACTTGCAAAAAACAAATCTTGCCCTTTCCCACGTGAAACACTATTTATTATAGCAAAGAGAAGATCTTCATTACGCACTCCAAGAGCTTCGCGAATATGTTCCCGGAATACCCTTCTAGCTACATTATCTTCAGCAACTTCCATCAGTTCTTTACTATTACCAAGGTGGACCACATAGGTGTGTGGCATGTTGATACCTAAACGATCATGAGTTCTATTCTTCCAATATTCTGCAGTTGTATGAGAATCAATCATAGCACCTGCAACAGAAGCAGGTGTCTGGCATAGTCTAATTTAAAATAATGTCCTCGCATTTCATGAATGCACCACAATGTTGGAAGAACTTGATGAACATGTTCTTTAAGAACAACATCCAACCACTTTCCAGCAACTGCAGTGTTTAAAACCACTAAATCAACTTTTAGAGTTGCATCAATTACTTCTCGACCTCTCGCTGAAAGTACCTGCACTCCCCGGTCCAATTTTTTTTTTTTTGCTCCAGATTATAAATACCTTCATTTGTCTCAAATGGTTTTTGGTATGTAACCCATACTACTGAAGCACCAGCGCTTCTTAACAGAAATGCTAACTCCATCAAAAGCAAGGGTCCACCGGAGAGCGACAGCTCATTGGAAACCAGAACCATAAGTTTCGACCGCATGAACCCAAACGGACTTTTCGGGACTTCGCCGGCGGCGACCACGGGCGGTGGCGAGGGCTGAACCAGGCCTACTCCATACGAAGAAGCAACGGCGGCATCCCAGCGCATTTCGCAGGCTTCATTGATGTTACGGACGAAGAGGGCAATGGCGGTGGACACGAAAATTAAAAAAAAAAAAAAAAAAACGAGCAACAGCAGTAAGAGACGCTTATTCTGCAGCGAGATCCATCCCGCTGCCGTAGCCTTTGCCATTGAAACAGATGGATCTAAGATCTCATCTCCCAGTTCCACCATTGCTAGGGGTTTTGGCTCTCTCGAATCTCGATCTCCTTATCAAGGCTTTCGAACGAATCAATGCATGATCTTTGAGACCCTTTGATTAAACATTCAGTGGGTGGCCAGAATTGGGAGGTGAACGAGGGATATTCCACCCTCGTTAACCTCGTCGGCGGCGGTAATGAGCATCGACAGCAACAAAAGTGACTTTTTTTTTATATGTATCTATATATATGTATCCTGTAGCGGTCAACAGGTTTGACCATTGGTTTAAGCCTTAATTGTTGTTTTTTTTTTCAGTCAAACCTTCAACCGGGATTTTCGGATCTAGTCGGGCGAGAGTTTTGTCTTCGTCTTTTTCTTCTTCTTCTTTAAGGCAAGGGTTTTCTTCATCTCCTTCTTCTTCAAACCAGCCCAGTTTTCTTCTCTTGGAGGTTTCGACGGTTGGAGAAGTAAGGCAGCTGCGAAGACTTTAGCGAACTTCTCGGCATCGCCGGAGACGACGGGGGACAAGGTTCGGCCGTTTACTCGTCGTTGAGGTTTAAGGTTGGTTATTAGTCAATCCATGTCCGGTGTGTTGTTTAGTTTTGTATTGATATCCTTATGGAATGAAAAATCTTGGCTTTATGTTCTTGTCTGATTGGATGTGCTATGTTTTGAAGATCTTGAGTCTGTGTTTAGATAAACAAATTCCTAATTTGGATCAATTTTTGAATTAGAGTGGGTTGGTGTTTAGCAGCCAGTAATCTGAATATGTCCTTCATGAGGAAAACTAGAAATAGTTTGTGAACTTTGTGTCCATGATTTTGATTTAGAAATACGTTCACTGAAGCTTTATATACCTTTCCATTTGATTTTGATTTAAGATGCTAGTGTGTGACAGTTACTCACATTCTTTCAATAAATGTTGTATTATACATATGTATTTTTATTTTCCCAGTGAATATTGTTCATGTTGCTAATTCTATCTGATAATGTCTGCATAGACTTACATTTGGATGTTAAATATTATCTTTTGCTTTATTCCTGATCAAGTTCAAGTTTTTCTGATGATTATATGTTTGGAATTATTCGATGTCTGGGTTTCTTGGCATTTATGTTATCTTAGGATTGCTGGAATCTCTCTTGCATATTATATTTTTTCATTTTATTTTTAGATAATACTAGATAAATTATAACTATTTGAATCATAATCTTATTTTTGTTTGGGATAGTGGCATGCTTAATAATTTTCTTGCTTGTTGGGTATTTTAAGTGAATATGTTCAAGTTGCTAATTTTAGCATGTAGCTCAGTTATATCCATCTTGTAATTAGGTTTGCAGTCTGAACAACGGAATTAGAGCTTATCGGTTATTTTTTTAGCGAACCCTTAACTCGCGGAATTAGTGAATTACACCTTCGTAGCTCGGAACCAGGTAGGCTCTCGCACCCGTCTTCTGGGGAATGACTTTATAAAATTGTTAATTATTGCAATTATTATGTTTATTATGTTGTATTTGTTATTTATTTAATTTTAAGATAATTACTGAGTAAAGTGTTTTATTCCGTATTGTACTGTCTGTACTGCGTATTTTCTGTGGTTTTTAGTACATCTCCATTCCTGGCAAATTACCCAGCTAGGAGTAGTAAGTCCTAGCCATGTGTACATGTCTTCTGTAGTAGCGCTACCATCCGACTGCGGTCGAAGATCCGGTTTCGGCCGTTGATATTCTGTTCTGTTCCGACTTCATAGTCGAAGATCCAGCTACGGCTGTTGATTCTGTTATTAGTCAGGGAGATGTACACGTCTGTTTTCGCGTATTTTCTGTATTTCTGATTATTTCTGTATTTTGAGCATTTCTATATTTCTGTCTGGATTATAATTATTCTGCAATATTTATATTATCTGTTATTTCTGTGATCCTACTGGGCCTTGTGGCTCATACACTCTACGATTTTCCCTATTTCGCAGGAAAAGATCAAGCGTAGGATCTGGGTTTATCTTGGAGTGGAATTTCTTGTGTTAGACTGCTGTCTGTATTTTACCTGTGTGAATGAGACTTGTACCTTAGTTTATTTCGGTTCATAAACTGTCTGTGTGGTACTGACTCTTGTGGGGCTGTTAAAGCCCATACTAGTATGAACTCTGGTATTACTTTTATATTTATAAACCTGTATTATTTGCTGTCTGTGTTGCCTATTGGGGTTGACTCTGACCAGGTTGGACATTTGAGGCCTTGCACCCAGTGGGGCCCAGCTCCATTGGGATGCAGCCGGTCTGTCAGTGGGCCCGGCTGTGGGGCTGGGGCGTGACATATCCAGCCAAAAAAAAAAGGGAGAAATGTAGTGAAAGAGACCTCTTTCTTCTCGTCCACCTTCTTCTTCTTCTTCCTTGTTTTCAGCCTTCTCCCTTTCTCCGATGCTTCCCTTTCTTCTTCTTATTCAAAAGTCTTGGCAACCGTCCCCCCCTCGTGATGAAAACCATCATCAGATCGTGACCAAAGGCCACCCATGCACGTACCCACTTTTTTTATAATAATATATTATTTTATTATTATTATTATTATTTTGAAATTATATCATTTATTATTATTATTATCATAATGGTGGATCATGGGTGCATGGCATGTCCAAACGTCCCATTTTTTTTATTATATATATTTTTTTAATATATATTAATATATATATATATATATACATATATTAATTAATTTTTTTTAATAATAATAATATTATATTTTTTATTTTGTATTTTATATTTCAATATTATTATTTTATTATCATTATTTTTTTATTTATTACATTATGTTTATTTGATTTGACCATTTTTTTTAAAATTTTTTTTTAATTTAATTCTAATTTAATTTTTTTTTAATTTAAATTTTTTTTTATTTTAATTTTAAATTTCACTTTATCTTTATATATATATATATATATATATATATATATATATATATATATATATATATATATATATATATCTTTTATTGAACTTTGTTTTCTTTATTTTTATTTCAATTTGCTTCTTTATTATTATTTATTATTATTTTTTAATTTTATTTCGTAATTTGTATTTTTGGAATTTGAATATCTTATATTGCCTAGAGATTTGTGCTCTTGGTTGATCATGAGATTTGTATATTTAGATCGCCTCGATATTCGTACTCTAAGGCTGATCTTGAGATTTGAATATTTAGATCGCCTCGAGATCGGTGCTCTCGACTAATCTTGAGATTTGAATATTTTATATCGCCTCGAGATCTGAGCTCTTAGCTGATCATGAGATTTGAATATTTTAGATTGCCTTGAGAACCGTGCTCTCAGCATATTTTAGATCGACTCGAGATCTGTACTCTTAGCTAATCTTGGGATTTGAATATTTTAGATCGCTTCGAGATCCGTGCTCTCGGCTGATCTTGGGATTTGAATATTTGGATCGCTTCGAGATCCGTGCTCTCGGCTGATCTTGGGATTTGATTATTTTGGATCACCTCAAGATCCGTGCTCTCGGCTGATCTTGAGATTTTAATATTTTAAAATAATATCCATTTTGTTTATCTTAATAATATCCTAATTCCATTACAATTTGAATGTATATAATTAAGATAACCCTATTTTTATTAGGATATTAGAATTTTTAAGATAAAACCTATTTTGATTAGGATATCAAAAATTTTAAGATAAACCTATTTTTATTAAAATTAGGATATAAAAATTTTATATAAACAAATGCCCCTTCATACTTCTCTCATGAAAACTTTAGTGAGATTGAGTGAGAGAAGTAGGAACTTCAAATCTTTTGTTTGTCATGGCAAATAATTCACAAAAAGAGCTTTTTTTGGAACATTAACGAAAATTGCAGTGAATCCCCACATGGTCAAAGTTTTACTCGACATAACCCTGTTTTTGGTGTAGGATCTGAACCCATTATTAATTATGAAGGAGAAGAGTATTCAGAGTGGGTGAAGCGTCCTTCGGCTCGTTTAGTCACTGCGAGGCTTACTCTGAACCCCTGGTACGAAGACAGTAAAATCGATGCAATTTACTTAAAGCCTGAAGGAAGTGCACAAGATTCGAATGATTTCCAAACTCTTGGACATAAGATTATTAATCATCATCCGGGATGGAAAGGTATGAATCCTATCTTAAAAGAGTTGATTGATTTTCCTGATTATGCGGATTGGGCCAAATATATCATTAATAGTTATTCTAATGAATTATCCCATGTGGAGCTAGTAGGAGGGATAATATCTTCAATTGGGCGATATAATATAGATATTAATTTCTATAAGTCATTGCTGGAATTGTAGTGTCCAGAAACCAACACCTTTCATTTTCTACATTGGGAGGTAGGAATTTCTTTGTGTTATATTAAGATACTTGGAGGGCTTCCTATTTGTGGCGACATGTATGATGAATTCATCCCTACTAATGACATATTTCACCAGAGAAAAATTTCTGACTTTTCAATTTTGAGAAACCTTTTTTATATCTATCAATGGCTTGCAAGGCAAGATTTTTCTCAAGATAACAAAGGCGTGTCTTTTGATAATTGGATAGAATTTTTTAGAAAAAGAACAAAATTTGATTCAAGACATGATCCTCCTCCAAAACCCTCTCTTTATACTGATTTAGCTGCTTTTGTGGCTCTTTGGATTTGTTATTTCATCATGCCAAGCAACTATAATGTGATTAGGCCATGAGTTTTTATGATGGCTTCGGATATTGTGTATAAGAAGAAAATTGCTTTTTCTCCCGCGGTCTTAGCACGAATATATGTGGGATTGAATGCAATGGCCAATAATAGGAAGGGTCCTGGATTTCCTACTAAAATTTTTCCTTTTCATTTTCTATATATGTGGGCCGGATGTCACTTCCCTAGAATATATCTTCGAAGGAAGATTCACGCTAGCACACTAACTATTCCAGGACTTTCAGAAATACCGGGGATGTTATATTATATGAATGCATCTCCCACTCCATTTAATTGTCCTTTGGCTGTGAGGAAATTTATCAGACGTGAAGAAAACTTTGTATGGCGTCCATTTCCGTTTCTACAGCATAATGGTGAGAGAATACGAGATTCTAGATATTCTATTGGGCCAGAAGCTTTAGATTCTTGTACCATAGAGTATGTAATTTGTCTTCGTTGTGGAATTCTTCCACTGCGTTGTGCTTGGGATATTTATGCAGAACCTTATAATCCTCATCGATTTGGGCGTCAATTTGGTTACGACCAATATTTTCCAAAATATATTAATATTCCTAGAAGACCTTCTTCCCTTGGGATTCTCGCAGGCTATTGGTTTCATTTCTCTCGCCAAAAAACCTCGAGTTTGTTTTATATTCCTGAGTATGATAGGAGTGGTAAACTCTTATTAATCTATGCACAAAAGTGGTTCAACAATGTTCAAGCTTTCTTCAATCAAAGCATTACATCCTTAACTCAAGGAGAGCCTGCCACAAGTAGAAAACAAAGTCAATCCTCAAGAAGACCCCAATTTATCAATGAAGGTATTTTCATTAGTCCTCCAAGCCCCAACTTAAAACGGAGTTACTCGGCTATCGAAACATCAACTTCCATGAAAAGGCAGCGGACTCAGGGTATGTCGATACTATTGTTATTTATCTGTTATTATATATTTTTTTTATAATTTTAGTAAACTTCCACTTTTGTTATATATAAACTTCCATTATATATATATCACCATCAGCTGCCAGCTGCTCTTCGTTCGCTACCTTGCGTCCGCCTCCTTTTTTACACATTTTTTTATTTCAGCCCCTTCTTTTTTAATTTATTTACTCAAACAATATATATATAACAATATATATATATATATATATATATATATATATATATATATATATATATATATATATATATATATATATAATCAGGTATACAAATTGATGATACATCATTGGAAAATGTCACATCCACCCAAGATCTACAGACTGGTATATTATTTTATTCGATTTTATATTCATTTTCATCATTCATTTTTTTTATATATTTATCAAAACTCTTTTTTTTTAGACTCAATAAACCCGCAAGATTTCGATATGGTGGCTAAGGAAATTATTCTTGATCATTCACACGGTATTATTGCTTGGTCATCATTCATCGTAATTTATTATTATTTTGTTCTTAGTTGCATTTAAACCCATCTTAGGTAATATACCAACTGTATTTGAGAATGAACCACAACACCATTCACCCTTGATCCCAGAAGGTATATATATATATATATATTTTTTTATTGATTTCTTCACATATTCATTCTGTATAAAATTAACATGTCTTTTGGAATTTAGATATTCAAGATGTTGAAAGTACGCCATCTTTGGGACGAACCCCTTCTGAAGAGTTTATTAAAAATTCCCCTTCCTCCACAGAAGAATTGAAAGACGATGATACAAACGTCGAAATTACGTCATTATTAAAACAGAATGAAGGTAATTTTATTCCACCACATTTTTTTAGCCCTGGTTGTTCTTGTTCAGCTATCGGATCTCCTCGAGCTTCAGTAATCATACGGACAGAATGTATTTCGACATCTCCATCGGACATATATTCGTATTCGATTCTTTTCTTTCGATCAAACTTCGAGTGGTGAATTGAAGTTTGACCTTGTGAAACTTGACCATCAGGCAAAGTAATTCGGTCAAAAACTGTCCTTCGTGTATTCAGGACTAATTGCCTCTTCTTTTGGTAGAATTCCCTTGGCTTCATTTTGTTTGATTGTAATTCCTTCGATGCTGCATATATCTTGTAAAGATTTTTGCTGAAGGAAGTTTTATGAGATTTTGGGGGTCGACATCCTTTCTTGTCACATGGCTGGTAACGCAACTCTGCAGTGGTTGCGTTCTTCTTAACTATATTAAGTGGTCCAAATGAGTTTTTGAAAGAACCCATCCGATCACCCTTCTGGTTTTGGAATGACACAAAATTTAATTTGTGATTTGGAATTTTCACTTTCTTAGGTGTTAGCCTTGAGAATACACTTTTCCTATGCTTAACTGTTTCAGATTGAAAAATTCCACTTTCTCTCCCTTTGACGATCACAGTAAAAGTGGGTTCATCACTTTCTTCATCAGCAAAAACTATCTCTTTAGTACGTGACAGCCTCTGAAAGACATTGGTTCTTGGTTTCTCTTCATGAATAGTCTTAACAGATGCAGGAACAATGACGTTTGGACGACGGCCCCTGGATGGAAGACGTGGGACGCTCAGGTCTTCGTCCGTAGATGAAGCTCTTTTCACAAATTGTACAGATTCGGAGATTGTGCCGAATTTTATCTTAGCTCCAGCAGCTCCAGTGTTCAGAATGCAATTTGGTAATTGAACTTCAGCTCCTTCTCCCAGAAAAATAGTCATCTTCGGGCTTCCAGGTGCAGTTGAACTTTTGAATGCCATTTTACCTGCAATAAAAATATCAACAATATTAATTTTTTTTTGTAGACTAATATAGAAACAAATATCATTTTATAGATGTATATAATAATTTCCTTTTTTTGTAGGGTATAATTTAGAGAGTTTTTTTTTTTTAAAAAAAAAAAGGGGCACAAGGTATACATATTCAAGTTGAGTGATTAAAAAAGTTGGTGGGACTCCTTTAAAAATAAAGCCTAAGTAGCCTTATGGGTGGGCAAAGAGTTCCTTGTTTTTATTTAAATTATTTATTATTATTATTATTATTATTATTATTATTATTATTATTATTATTATTTTCAACAGGGTCAAGCAGGGCACAAGGTATCATATCCTTGTTTTTATTATTATTCAGTAGTATTTAATATTCTCTACTGACGGAAAAATATCATTTCCGTCAAAAATATTACTAATGAATATTCTTTACCGACAATATCATATTCTTTTTACCGACGAAATTATCGTGGTTTCAATATTGTTTACCGACGGAAAAAGAATCATTACCGACATATACGCGTCCGTTTACCGACGGAAAGAATAATTATTATCGACGGTGTGGGATCGAAAATATGCAACCTGGCGTCGTGTCGGTAAAGAGACACCGTGCGATATATCGAATCACAAATGTTATTTTATTTTATTTTATTTTATTTTATTTTATTTTATTTTGTGGACTCTTCCATTCCTAATAGAGGCAAGTCTCTATTATTAATTACCCCATATTTAAATCTTGGGAACCTCCGATTAAGGGCTTCGAGTACAAGTAAAGGGCAAAATATTGCAAACTATAAATTTCATTATTTATTTCATATACATACTACAAATTTTGAATTTTATTCATTTTTATTTATTTATTTATTATATATATATATTTATTATATCACTTATATATATATATAATGTTGCCTGCGCCTTATCACCGTGTTGCATGTCTCATTGCTGTTTTGAAATATATATCTCATTACCGTCTTAAAATTTGTACATATAAGAAAGGTAATCTCCGCAAATTTTTTATTTTATTTTATTTTTTACAATGCCCATACAGAGGGACCAATGAATCTCCCATCATGGGTGAGAATAGTTATACTGTGCCCTTATCCTTAAAGGTAAATCCATTTGATTTTTACACGTGGCATTTGTTTGATGCCTGCCTTTGAATTATTTTCCCTTGTATTGTTGCAAAACCCACCCTTGTTATATTCAGAAGATGCCTTTGCAGATTATATTGCCATCAAATTAGATTGCATTGGTTGTAGACCATATTTTATGGTTCCTTTACTTGGGCTTCTACAAAGTTCAGATGCTCCTATCCTACGAGACTTCTCTTCACCACCCGCAGGTACAAGCAAATCTTAGGGGTTAACATTTTGCTATGTTCCCGGAATACCCTTCTAGCTACATTATCTTCAGCAACTTCCATCAGTTCTTTACTATTACCAAGGTGGACCACATAGGTGTGTGGCATGTTGATACCTAAACGATCATGAGTTCTATTCTTCCAATATTCTGCAGTTGTATGAGAATCAATCATAGCACCTGCAACAGAAGCAGGTGTCTGGCATAGTCTAATTTAAAATAATGTCCTCGCATTTCATGAATGCACCACAATGTTGGAAGAACTTGATGAACATGTTCTTTAAGAACAACATCCAACCACTTTCCAACAACTGCAGTGTTTAAAACCACTAAATCAACTTTTAGGGTTGCATCAATTACTTCTCGTCCTCTCGCTGAAAGTACCTGCACTCCCCGGTCCAATTTTTTTTTTTTTTGCTCCAGATTATAAATACCTTCATTTGTCTCAAATGGTTTTTGGTATGTAACCCATACTACTGAAGCACCAGCGCTTCTTAACAGAAATGCTAACTCCATCAAAAGCAAGGGTCCACCGGAGAGCGACAGCTCATTGGAAACCAGAATCATAAGTTTCGACCGCATGAACCCAAACGGACTTTTCGGGACTTCGCCGGCGGCGACCACGGGCGGTGGCGAGGGCTGAACCAGGCCTACTCCATACGAAGAAGCAACGGCGGCATCCCAGCGCATTTCGCAGGCTTCATTGATGTTACTGGCGAAGAGGGCAATGGCGGTGGACACGAAAATTAAAAAAAAAAAAAAAAAAAACGAGCAACAGCAG
Organism: Dioscorea dumetorum; assembly: GCA_902712375.1. Taxonomy (NCBI): domain Eukaryota; kingdom Viridiplantae; phylum Streptophyta; class Magnoliopsida; order Dioscoreales; family Dioscoreaceae; genus Dioscorea; species Dioscorea dumetorum. The sequence continues at coordinate 6,694,126 of CACTHL010000549.1, read as the reverse complement.
TAAGAGACGGTTATTCTGCAGCGAGATCCATCCCGCCGCCGTAGCCTTTGCCATTGAAACAGATGGATCTAAGATCTCATCTCCCAGTTCCACCATTGCTAGGGTTTTAGCTCTCTCGAATCTCGATCTCCTTATCAAGGCTTTCGAACGAATCAATGCATGATCTTTGAAACCCTTTGATTAAACATTCAGTGGGTGGCCCGAATTGGGAGGTGAACGAGGGATATTCCACTCTCGTTAACCTCGTCGGCGGCGGTAATGAGCATCGACAGCAACAAAAGTGACTTTTTTTTTTATATGTATCTATATATATGTATCCAGCGAAAAAAAAAAAAGGGAGAAATGTAGTGAAAGAGACCTCTTTCTTCTCCTCCTCCTTCTTCTTCCTTGTTTTCAGCCTTCTGCCTTTCTCCAATGCTTCCCTTTCTTCTTCTTATTCAAAAGTCTTGGCAACCGTCCCCCCTCGTGATGAAAACCACCATCAGATCGTGACCAAAGCCCACCCATGCACGTACCACTATTTTTATAATAATATATTATTTTTTTTATTATTATTATCATAATGGTGGATCATGGGTGCATGGCATGTCCCCACGTCCCATTTTTTTTATTATATATTTTTTTAATATATATTAATATATATATATATATACATATATTAATTAATTTTTTTTAATAATAATAATATTATATTTTTTATTTTTTATTTTTTATTTCATTATTATTATTTTATTATCATTATTTTTTTATTTATTACATTATGTTTATTTGATTTGACCATTTTTTTTTAAATTTTTTTTAATTTAATTCTAATTTAATTTTTTTTAATTTAAATTTTTATTTATTTTAATTTTAAATTTCACTTTATATATATATATATATATATATATATATATATATATATATATATATATATCTTTTATTTAACTTTGTTTTCTTTATTTTTATTTCAATTTGCTTCTTTATTATTTATTATTATTTTTTAATTTTATTTCGTAATTTGTATTTTTGGAATTTTAATATCTTATATTGCCTAGAGATTTGTGATCTTGGCTGATCATGAGATTTGTATATTTAGATCGCCTCGAGATTCATACTCTAAGGCTGATATTGAGATTTGAATATTTAGATCGCCTCGAGATCGGTGCTCTAGGCTAATCTTGAGATTTGAATATTTTATATCGCATCGAGATCTGAGCTCTTAGCTGATCATGAGATTTGAATATTTTAGATCGCCTTGAGATCCGTGCTCTCAGCTGATCTTGAGATTTGAATATTTTAGATCGTCTCGAGATCTGCGCTCTTAGCTAATCTTGGGATTTGAATATTTTAGATCGCTTCGAGATCCGTGCTCTCGGCTGATCTTGGGATTTGAATATTTTAAAATAATATCCATTTTGTTTATCTTAATAATATCCTAATTCCATTACAATTTGAATGTATATAATTAAGATAATCCTATTTTGATTAGGATATTATAATTTATAAGATAAAACCTATTTTGATTAGGATATCAAAAATTTTAAGATAAACCTATTTTTATTAAAATTAGGATATAAAAATTTTATATAAACAGACGGAAATATAATCATCAGCGAATAATAATTCCGTTGGTAATGATATACTTATTACCGACGGATTTTATTATTGCTGACAGAAGATAATTACTGACAAGAGATTTACCGACGGATTATTACAGATGGATAGTTCGTCGGTAATGTGTTTTACCGACGGAAAGGCGACCATTACCGACGGAAAATTCCGTCGGTAATGAGCAGTTTTCTTGTAGTGGTGGGACCGTGACACTAAGAGAAAAGACCTCAGTATAGTAGTGCTCATGGTCGTAATCCCGACTGTAAGGCAGCGATCAACATGAGACCCTAGCCTTACGGCCATGGCTTACGCTTGTAAGCCCCCTTAAGGTTCAAGGGTATAAAAAAAACTTAGGTTTCCAGAATTAGGGAGGCGGATTTTGGAGGAGAATTGTGGAGGCTGCTGCTGAAGAGGAAGGAGAACTGCGGAGCCAAGGCATAAGAAAAGATTACAAGGAGAGAATAGGCAAGAAGGCAAAGGTCTTCAACGATTCCCCTCCCTTTTCCACACCGACGACGTCGTATAAGTGTCATTCGGTAATTTGAGGGGAAACTTAGGCTGTGCCGTCTTCTCTGGATTTAAAGGGGGTTTTTAGTGTTTGATTTCTATCTTAGAATGCATTTCAATTCCTTTGCAATGTATTTGAATGTTTTGTGCACCATGAGGAGCTAAACCCTTTGTGGTACTTAGGCATGTGAATCCATGGAATATTGAGTTGTTGGAATTCTTATTTACTTCTTAATTTTAGTAATTTGTGAGTTTTAATCTTGCTTATTTCTTATTCATTTACATCTGACAATCGTAATTGAGTTTGGGTTATGCTGAGGTGAGTGACAGGCCCTTAGGTGTAAGATCAGTCAAGATTGAAGAGAGTAGAGAGAGCGAGTCTGTAGGTAGTGGAACCTCCTCTTTCTCCTTCGTGTAGATCATCTACTTCATGTTCCTGCGAGCGCTTAGCAATCATGCAACCCTAGGTTGTGTTAGGTGAGTTACATGGGATTAGGGGGAGTTTCGCTCAAGAGAAGAAACAACCTATGTTCAGAAACCCAAGTTGATCACTAAGAAAACCCTAGATCATAGGCATCCACCGAGAGAGCCTGCATCGAGAGAATTCTTCGTGTATTACTTTTAGAGAGGTAAGCATTGATAGCCATGCGGTGGGTCAATGGATATTAGGTTTTCCACCACTCAAAATTGCTAGGTTAAGAAGTGTATTTGAATTCCTAAGCTTCATAAAATCACCTAAAGAGGATCATTGCCCGAGTACCCATTTCTATCTATTGATATCTTTTCTTATTTTCTTATTGCGCAATTATTTCTTCTTGTTTTGTTGTTTCTCATTTTATTCACATTATCATTAAGGTTAGATAACAATAGTTAGGATCATTACTAGTACTCTCATCCTCATGGATACGATAACCCTACTTTCACGCACACTTTATTTCTTGATCAGCATGTGTACTTGCATTTCATAGGTGACATCAGTCCTTATCAATAATTTTTTTATAATCATTTGTTATTTTTTTTATAGTATTTGATTTTTCATGGCAAATATTACGAGAAAAGAATTCAAGGCTCTCTATATTGTCGGCATCAATTATATTTTATGGAGGCTTGATGCCAAATTACATTTGAAGGCACTGAACCTGAGCAAAATCATTGAGGCTAATAAAGATAAGGCCAATGATAATAAAACAAAAGCTTTAATATTTATGAGGCATCAACTTGATGATGGTATGAATATTTAACTATTAATGATCACAGGAATTGTGTGTGTGTGTTTTTTTTAAGAGAGATTTGAATATCTCATAATGGTATATTTGTCAAAAGCAAGCAGTGATTGGATAAATCTCAGGTTCGAAGACTTTAAAACCATGCAAAAATATAATTCTGAGCTATTTCAAATAGTCTTAATGTTACGCCTCGACGGAGCAAAATAATGAGTTGTTGATACAAAACCATTAATCTCGACTATCCAAATCAACACCACTGCTTAAAATTAATTATTAGCAAAGAAAATGGTGTGGTTGTGGTGACACTTATAAAACATGTGTTGGACAAGAAAATTGTGGTGATAGTAAAGGACATGGTCTTGATGGGCCCCAAAATTTTCTAACGGGGCAACTCAACGCACTGCCTGGCAAGGTTTATTTTATTCTATTTTATTTTATTCTATAAGTTAGATGGGATAATGTTATTTTAGTATTTTGTATGTATACTTCTACTTGGAATAAAAATATTCTTTCATGTATTTGAGGTTTATATATATATATATATATATATATTATATTTTATTTTATAAATTGTTCAAAAGTGCACATGCATAAAAAGTTATAATGTGAATTTAGGATTTTAAAAGACATTTTTATATATACATTAAAAAAAACCCATCTCTGTGATTAAATGAAACCTTCTATTTTGGGTTTAATACGTTATTTATTCCAATTATAGTTAATTTGTATCTTTAACCTTTCTATTATAATTTATCCGCTAGAAGTTTCTGTATTTTCACATTTGAAAAATACTAGTCCATCCCCTGAATGACAATCTTTGTTTTCGACCAAAAAGCTGACATGACATTAATAGCTTTCATAATATTTAGTGTAATTCCTTGATGCTTTCTTTATTTTTCTAAATTTATTTTTTTTCATTTCTTTACTTTAAGTTATAACATTTTAGTCCCTCTACTATTTTAATTGAGCCATGTTAATCCCTGAAAATTTTAAAATCTAAATTCTAAACCTTCAAAAGAACTGATTTGGTTTAATTAAAAACATAGATGAACTAAAATGCTGACTAAAAAGATAAGTTTTAAAAAATAGAGGGATTATTTAGAGATTTACACCAAATATTAATATAAAAATTGGAAGAAATTAATGTTAGCATCTTGAATGAAATAACATATTGCCATCTACAGGGGAATTAATATTTTCAATTATAATAGGGGAACTAAATGGATAAATTGACAATAATAGAAAAATTAAATAAGGTATTTATACTTCTATTTTTAAATGATTGCAAAAATAAAATTTTAAATTAATGATCATTGCTCATTCACATTAATATTTTTTATAAATAGTTTTTTTTTGTCTATTGTTGCTTTTTTATCGCTGTTGTTTGAATAATTTTTTTTTTCTTAACCAACAATGTCAAGGATATTGTTTAATTTTTCAGTAATACATAAAAACATCATTGGAGAAATTTTCTTTAAAGGACTCGATCTCTGTCAGTATCTCTCCCAAGAATTGTTTAAAACCGGTGGCTCTTAAAAAACTAATGGTTTAAAAAAGCACACACATTGTGAGAATTGTTTTCACAATACAATACAAATGTGCCACTTTAAACTACATATTTTGTATTATTGAAACCTTAATCATGTATTGAGAGAGAGAGTTAACACTATACCTGATCTTATATGAGAGTCAACTATCGATCCTCACTGTTAAGTCCTACGAAAAAAAAATTAAACAATATTACAAGCTAGTAACATCCATATATTATTTAACAAAGAAATTAATTAAACAAGAAGAAAACAAATAAAATCAAATTGCTAATTAAGACCCTTGCATGGTCTTTACTCTCCAACCATCTTCCACTCAAGAATTTCATAGCCAATATTATCCATTAATTGATCATCTTCCAAAGCTGTGAAACCTCCTCTCTCACCTCCTCTCTCATGCATGGCTTCCATTAGTGTAGCTAGGAAGACAAGCTCTTCTTCATTTCCTTCTTTTCTTGCATCTCCTTCTCATCAGAATCTATTTGTTTCCTTCGACAAGCTACGGTGCAGAAACCCTTGTCTCCTTGGTACATGTAGAGCGTTTGGTTTGGAGAAAGACGAGTTTTGCAATGAAAGCAAAAGTCAAGGGAGTGTTGTGCCACATCGTCGGAGAGAGATAACGACATTGAAGGAGCTCCGATGAGGTCTAAAAGCGAACTAGTAGATACGTGGGATATTGAATAGAACTTGGGAGCCCTTTCTTTAATATATTATATATAGAGACGTACATATTAGAAAGAAAAGAGTAGTTATTCACTTATTTGCAATATAAAGTAAGGTATGACACTAAAAAGTAACAAGATTTGCAGAATATATAAGGTAAATTTCGGTAATAGAACTAGCCTAAAATATAGGTTCTTTGTTAAGATATACTTTATATGAAATGGCTATATAATATAAAGCTAGCATATTAACAAACACTCTATGTCTAGATATAAGTATAAATGGCAACAATTTAACAAAATAATATACTTAAGGATGGCAAGGTATAGCTGCTCGTATAAAATAATTATGAAATGAGGTAAGGTATGACAAAAGATATTTAATTAAAAACGAGAATAATTTTTAATTGATTGTTGTATTTGTAATAACAAGAATTCTATTTATGTGAGGAAACTACAAAGAGTATGTTGGTTATATTAGGAAAGGAGTACATTTGTAAAATAATTATGATCTAAAAAACTATGATTAAATCTCATAGACAAAAATGATCTAATAATATTCTGCGCAACTATGACAAAGGTATTAAAATACATTAAAAGTGATTAATTGCCTATTGTAGTTGTAGCATAAATCTATCTGTACGCAAATATTTTACTTACAGTACAACAAAAACCTAGATTTGCGACACATATATTTGCGACACATAAATGTGTCGCAAATTTGTGACACATTTTGCAACAATTTGCGATACAAAATTTTAAATGTCACATTACATATCAAAATGTGTCGCAAAATAAAGACTATTTTTTAACGTCGCAAATTATGCCGCAATATTTCGGGGCCAAGAGTAATTATCATAAATACATCATATAATTTAAGTTGCGACGTATTTGGCGACACATTATTTGCAACAATCTAAACTAGTCACAAAATATGTCACAAAAATTAAACAATAAAAAATTATGGTAGTGTTTGGATGGGGGTAATGGTTACCCCAATGTTTGTGTTTTTTTTTTGGGAGGTAATCATTACTCTGGGGGGGTCATCATTACCCCTCCCAGGGTAATGAGCCATTCCCCCCAAATTGGGAGGAATGAACCATTCCCCTCTAGTAAAAGACCCTTATGCCCTTATTAAACTTCAAAATGACACTATATAAAGTAATAGTTATTTGAAATTAATTTTTAATTAAATATTAATTAATAATAATAAAATAAATATTTTTGTTTTCATTATTTTATAAATAATAATTATTTGAAATAAATATCATTTGTGATTAATTAAAAAAGTATAAATAGGTAATGACATTTAATAGTTATTAGAAATTAATTTATAATTAAATATTGATTAATAATAATAAATTAAATATTTTTGTTTTCATTATTTTATAAATAATAATTATTTGAAATAAATATCATTTGTGATTAATTAAAAAAGTATAAGTACGTAATGACTTTTAATAGTTATTTGAAATTAATTTTTAATTAAATATTAATTAATAATAATAAAATAGCTATTTATGTTTTCATCATTTTATAAATAATAATTATTTCAAACAAATATCATTTGTGATTAACTAAAAAATTATAAGTACATAATAAAATTTAATAGTTATTTGAAATTAATTTTTAATTAAACAATAATCAATAATAATAAAAGACTATTCACATTTTTTCATTATTTTATAAATATTAATTATTTAAAATAAATATTATTTGTCATTAATTAAAATTATAAGTACGGAATCAAATTAATAAGACTTTAAAATTAATTTTTAATTAAATATAATCAGTAATAGTAAAATATATACTTATGTTTTCATTATTTTTGTAAATAATGATTATTAAAAATAAATACCATTTCTTTATACAAAGGATAAAAAGGTAATATTATCCAACCAAAAAAAGTGTGCTTTAATTTATTGGTAACTGTAAGGGTTGATGACCTTATACTTGGTCAACGGGCATACAGTATCACATAGACCAAGCCACGAGGGCGCACAGCTGCGTGGATTTGGTAGCGCGCAGGTGGCGCGGCGCTTATGTTGTGTCCGGACCAAGGGCGGGTGAAATACCCCGCATGATCATGGACCGAGGCCGTGAGGCGCGCGCGCGCTGGACCGTGGGCGTGCGCGTGGCCGGTGAGCGAGTGGGGCAGGCGCGCCCTTTACCAAGAGTCAAGTGTCGCAGGACTTCATCATGTAGAGTGTTGGATCTCTAGCAAGTCTAGGCGGGGCGGGACACTTGATCAGGCCGGTTGACCGAGAGCCGATTCCCGGATCCGACAAGGCATTACACAGCGTATGCAAGTAGGCACGTGGCCGGGGAGCGTTGCCGAGCCGGGGCGAGGATGGCACGCGGTATTACCGCGCGTGACCGGATCTTGCTACGCGCCGTGACCAAGGGTGGCCGGTTAAAGCTACAGTCGAGTCAGAGAACACTGCAAGCTAAGTGAAGTCAGGGTATTCATGCCAGGCCGGTATTGGGCATGGGGCTCAATCAACCTTGGATTTGGGGTAGCTCTTGTAATAGGGTCAAATGTGTCTTTGGGAGAAGACAAGGCCACTTGGTGTTGGTTTTGGCCATGGTTGTAAACATTTCTCAATCTAAGAGAGTTTTATGTTTTTCTCTCCCAAAATGGGTTTCTTTGTGTCGTGTTTCTCGTACCGACGTGTATTCCGCATTTGCTCGCTTCTTCTTATTTTCGCTGTACTTTGTAATGCAAACAGGATTCACTTACTGTTCATGCAAGGAAAGGCTGACCTGTCGCTATGGTGCATGTCAGGTGCCGCACGGCCAAAGGTGATCGGTTGGGGCTGTGACAGTTGGTATCAGAGCTACGAGTTCGGGCGTGAAGCGAAGCGCGAGAAGACACACAAGTGAAGACGGTGGAGATGGCGACTAGCAAGAAGGATCGTTTGGATCGCCTTGAGGAGACAGCGGAGCGCTTGGAGAACGTCGTCGGGAGTGTCGATGATCAAGTCGTGAACCTGGCGAAGATGGTCGAAGATCTTGCGGTCGGATACCGCGAGAGCCTGACGACCATTGAGATCTTGAAGACGAAGGTACAGTCGCTGGAGGCCGAGGTCGGCCACCTCAAGGAAGCTAGCGCTTCACCGGTCTGCTGGGAGGCGCCCACGAGAGTGAAGGTCCCCGAACCTTCCCCATTTGATGGCGCACGGAGTGCCAAGACACTGGAGAACTTTCTTTGGGACATGGATCAGTACTTCAAGGCTGCAAGGGTACCGGGCCATGAGCAAGTCCCGTTGGTCGGGATGTACCTTACTGGCGATGCGAAGCTATGGTGGCGAACTCGTCAGCAGGAAGACGCTCAGGCGGGTCGGACAAGTTCGAACTCGTGGGTCGAGTTGAAGAAGGAATTGCGGGAGCAATTCTTGCCTGGTAACACTGCTTGGGTAGCTCGCACAAATCTGAAGAAGCTACGGCAGACAGGCACTGTCCGAGAGTACATGAAGGAGTTTTCATCCTTGATGCTGGATATCAGGGACATGTCCGAGGAGGACAAGCTGTTTAACTTCCTTACGGGACTCCAGAGTTGGGCCCAGATCGAGGTACGGAGACAGGGCGCGAAGGACCTCACCTCCGCGATCATAGCAGCAGAAGCACTGGTGGACTTGCGAACCTTACTCGGTGGAGAGGGTGAGAAGACGAAGTTCAAATCCAAAGACAAGAAGCCAGTCGAGAGAAGGGCCGGAGATGGGTTCCAGAGGAGGAAGCCCAACGGCCAGGCCAGATGGAACAGACCCAGGGATGATGGGAAAGTAACAAGTGGATCCGGCAAGATGAGTGGATGTTTCATTTGCAAGGGACCACACATGGCAAAGGATTGCCCTAAGCGCGAGAAGTTGGCCGCGTTTAGAAATGAACCAGAAAGTGATTCGGAGGACCCAGCAAGAGTGAGTCCTTTACAACTGTTGGGTGCTTTGAAGACTGTCAAGGGCGACGGGGCGGTAAACTCTCTTATCTATGTGGAACTGACCCTGAATGGAAAGGCCATAACAGGGATTGTGGACACAGGCGCAACTCACACATTCATCAGGAAGGATGTGGCCACTCGGTTGGGGCTGAGCGTAGGGACGCACACGAGCCGAGTAAAAGCAGTCAACTCTCAGGCACTGGCGGTGACTGGGAAGATCTCTGGCGTAAACGTTCAAATGGGCGGATGGCAAGGGAAGATTGATCTGCTGGCGGTCACATTGGATGATTTTGAGCTGATATTGGGGATGGAGTTCCTTAAGTCTGTAAAGGCCGCCGTTGTTCCACATTTGGGTGGTCTTCTTATTATGGATGAGAAGAACCCATGCTTTGTAGCGGGAGTGGCTGCAAAGGAGAAGAAAGGGAAGGGACCGTTGCTTTCTGCGCACCAGGTGGTGCAAGGGCTCAAACATGGAGAGCCTACATATGTTGCTGCTCTACTGGAAATGCAGGATGATCTGGTGAGTGATCTACCCTCAGCAGTGGCTGAAGTCTTGACGGAGTTTCAAGACGTGATGCCGCCGGAACTACCCCGTGAACTCCCACCCCGGCGGGCAATAGATCACCAAATCGAGTTAATACCGGGCTGCAAACCCCCTGCCCGGACTCCCTATCGTATGTCTCCGTTGGAGTTGGCGGAACTTCGGAGACAACTGACCGAGCTTCTTGATAGTGGCTTCATCCAGCCGTCAAAGGCACCGTACGGCGCACCGGTACTGTTCCAAAAGAAGCAGGATGGCGCTCTTCGACTGTGCGTGGACTACCGGGCTTTGAACAAGATCACGGTTAAGAACAAGTACCCAATTCCTCTTATACAGGACTTGTTCGATCGCTTGGCGAAGGCAACATATTTTTCCAAGCTGGATCTACGCTCGGGGTACTGGCAAGTCAGGATTGCAGAGGGAGACGAGTCCAAAACGGCGTGTGTGACACGCTATGGTTCGTTTGAATTCCTTGTAATGCCATTTGGCTTGACTAATGCTCCGGCAACTTTCTGCCACTTAATGAATCAGGTGTTTTCGGATTACATCGATGAGTTTGTAGTGGTGTACTTGGATGATGTTGTCATTTATAGTGAATCCATGGAGGGTCACCTTGTTCATCTGAAGCAGGTACTATCAAGATTGAGGGAGCATCAGCTATATGTGAAGCTGGAGAAGTGTCATTTCGCTCAGCAGGAAATCAAGTTCCTTGGGCACGTCATTTCTCGGGGTGAAGTCCGAATGGATCGGGCTAAGGTAGCGGCGATTTTGGACTGGCCTGCACCGTCCAAGGTACCGGAGTTACGATCTTTCCTCGGCTTAGCCAACTACTACCGCCGGTTTATCGAGGGATATTCAAGGAAGGTCGTGCCGCTCACCGATTTGTTGAAGAAGGACCAGCCGTGGGGCTGGGCTGAGAGGCAACAGGCTGCATTTGACAAGATCAAGAGTGCCATTGCAAGTGAACCAGTCTTAGCATTGCCCAACTTCGAAGAACCTTTCGAGGTCCACACCGATGCGTCCGACAAGGCCGTTGGCGGTGTCCTTGTTCAGAACGGGCATCCGGTGGCGTTCGAGAGTTGGAAGCTGAAAGACGCGGAGCAGCGCTATTCGGCGCACGAGCGGGAGATGCTCGCCGTTGTTCATTGCTTACAGGTATGGAGAGTGTACCTTCTGGGCACTAGGTTTCTTGTCAAAACAGATAATATTGCCAATACATTCTTTGCTACTCAAAAGAAGCTGTCGGCTAGACAAGCTCGTTGGCAAGAGTTCTTGCAGAAATATGACTTTGAATGGCAGCACAAACCGGGGAGACACAACCAGGTGGCGGATGCGTTGAGTCGCAAGCAGATGGTTGAATACGTGGCTGCGTTGGCACAAGTGGAGAATGACTTGCAAAGTCGTATCGAGCAGATAGCAAAGACGGACAGTCAGTATTTGAAGCTGATCGAAGAGGTCCAAGACGGAGGCGTGCGCAAGTACTGGGTGGAGAATGGGCTTCTCTACGCCAAAGGCGACAGACTCTATGTGCCGAAAGGAGTGAAGATTCGGCAGGAGCTCCTTAGGGAGCATCATGATGTTCCATGGGCGGGACATCCCGGTCGTGAGCGAATGAAGGCCTTGCTCACAAGACACTATTATTGGCCGGATATGGGCGAAGACATTGAAGCATATGTGAAGACGTGTTTCGTGTGCCAACAAGACAAGTCGAAAAGAAGACGGGAGGCCGGGCTTCTCCAGCCGTTGAGTATTCCGGAAAGGCCATGGGCGTCAATTTCCATGGACTTTATCTCCGGATTTCCTAAGGTGGAAGGGATGTCGATAGTGATGGTGGTCGTGGATCGATTCACAAAGTATGCGGTATTCATACCTGCACCAATAGTGTGTTCAGCAGAAGTGGCTGCTGAGCTGTTCCTGAAGCATGTGGTGAAGCACTTTGGGGTACCGGAAGACATCATAAGCGATCGAGATGCTCGCTTTACTGGGCGGTTCTGGACGGCGTTGTTCGAGTTGTTGGGCACAGAGTTGAAGTTTTCAACAGCGAATCATCCTCAGACGGATGGACAGACGGAGAGGATCAATGCTCTGTTGGAAGAGTATCTCCGACACTATGTTTCAGCTTCGCAGAAGAATTGGCTAAGTCTGCTTGATGTGGCGCAGTTTAGCTACAATCTTCATCGGTCTTCATCAACGGAGAAGAGTCCGTTTGAGCTTGCATACGGGTACCAACCTATTACTCCTTCAGAGGTGGCGAAGAGGAGGACAGGTGGAAAATGTCCTGCCGCGTATCATTTTGCTATTGATCGGCAAGAGATGATAGAGAGTGCTCGGGATAGCCTCGCCAAGGCGGCTCGCCTAATGAAGAAGTATGCAGATCAAGGGAGACGTCCTTTGGAGTTCCAAGTAGGGGACAAGGTTTGGTTGAAGCTCACTCCACAGGTGTGGAAGAAGTTACATCGGAGGGATGTACACAAAGGCTTAATCGCGAGGTATGATGGGCCTTTTGTTATTGTCCAGCGGTTGGGCAACGTGGCATATCGTTTGGATCTCCCCGATCGGCTGAAACTCCATCCAACTTTTCATGTGAGTTTCCTGAAGCCATGCTACGAGGACCCCACGGATCCATCGAGGGCGAAGAAGAGTCGGGCTCCGCCGACTATTCGCAAGGAATTCAGCAAGGTGGCTGAGCGGATCCTAGACCGAAGAGTAGAAGGCCAAAGCAAGAAGAACCGCAGGGTGTTCTTCCTTGTCCAATGGAAGGACTTGCCTGTGTCAGAGGCAAGCTGGGAGCGCGATACTACTCTTTGGCAGTTCGAGGAGTTGGTGGAAGACTTCTTGAGTTCGAGACCGACGAGGACATCGGGTTCAACTAGTGGGGGTGGTTTGTAAGGGTTGATGACCTTATACTTGGTCAGCGGGCATACAGTATCACATAGACCAAGCCACGAGGGCGCACAGCTGCGTGGATTTGGTAGCGCGCGCAGGTGGCGCGGCGCTTATGTTGTGTCCGGATCAAGGGCGGGTGAAATACCCCGCATGATCATGGACCGAGGCCGTGAGGCGCGCGCGCGCTGGACCGTGGGCGTGCGCGTGGCCGGTGAGCGAGTGGGGCAGGCGCGCCCCTTTACCAAGAGTCAAGTGTCGCAGGACTTCATCATGTAGAGTGTTGGATCTCTAGCAAGTCTAGGCGGGGCGGGACACTTGATCAGGCCGGTTGACCGAGAGCTGATTCCGGATCTGACTAGGCATTATACAGGCGTATGCAAGTAGGCACGTGGCCGGGAGCGTTGCCGAGCCAGGGGCGAGGATGGCACGCGGTATTACCGCGCGTGACCGGTACTGCTACGCGCTGTGACCAAGGGTGGCTGGTTAAAGTTACAGTCGAGTCAGAGGACACTGCAAGCTAAGTGAAGTCAGGGTATTCATGCCAGGCCGGTATTGGGCATGGGGCTCAATCAACCTTGGATTTGGGGTAGCTCTTGTAATAGGGTCAAATATGTCTTTGGGAGAAGAGAAGGCCACTTGGTGTTGGTTTTGGCCATGGTTGTAAACATTTCTCAATCTAAGAGAGTTTTATGTTTTTCTCTCTCAAAATGGGTTTCTTTGTGTCGTGTTTCTCGTACCGACGTGTATTCCGGATTTGCTCGCTTCTTCTTATTTTCGCTGTACTTTGTAATGCAAACAGGATTCACTTACTGTTCATGCAAGGAAAGGCTGACCTGTCGCTATGGTGCATGTCAGGTGCCGCACGGCCAAAGCTGATCGGTTGGGGCTGTGACAGTGACCATAGTGCACCTTCTCCTTGTTTACACTAGTTTCATCCCTCTACTTCATCCTTCTTAACTTTTTCACAACTTTTCAAGATTTCTTAACAAATCAAGGGTGACAACTTCATAATAGTGATTTCAAAACTTTATTGTTGGACTTAAGTTGGTATGCCTTTCTCTTCCTTCTTCTCACACTCCAAAATTTGGTTTTAGAGTTCTTAGTTTATGAGTTCAATTTATCTTCTAATGATTGTTGAGTTATGAGTGTTGCATTTGGATTTATGTTTGTTTTGAAATTCTGAAATTAGTAATGATTGTTTTGATTTAAGTTGGTGTGTCTCTCTCTTCTTCTTATTCTCTAAAGTTTGTATTTAGGGTTACATTTGGAATTTGTTTCTATTTTGTGGTGATTTGAGTAATAAGTATTACATTAATCGACTTATATTTGTTTAGTATTGCTTCAAATTAGTTATGATTGTTGTATTACTGTGTTAGTTTACATTAATTATTGATCTTTATGACATGGGTTGGTCTGTTGTTTGCGACATTTTTTGGGATGTTTTGTGACACAGTTTTTGTTTATGTTGCAGAATGCAGCAAAATGTGTCGCAAAAGTCCATTCATTAAAAAAACAATTTTGGTTTCAGGAATAATGCCATCGAGAGAATCAAGAAAATGGATGTATAATTGTATTACCCCTGGGCATAGTGCAATAACACATGAGTTTATTGTGGACGGATCATTAAATGGACGCGATGGCCTAGCATGTTCCCTTCCACTTGGGGTACGCTGTCGCAAAATCCATCCTCCACCAAGCATCCGATGCGAGAGTGGGCGTGCTTCATGCTGGTCCTTACATCACCAGGTTGGTGCAAGGTATGGGTAAGCTGCGAGATATTGATCACATGCGACCTGTAGGCGGAACCAACCCATTGGTTATGGATACTCTTCGGGCCATGGGGATGGTTTGCTTTCAGCGGACTGCTCGAGGACACCGATATATGTTAGTTGGGGTCGCTGAGGATGAGCAAGAGGTAACATAACCAGCACCCGCACCAGCACCCGCACAGATTCCGACCACTACATCACCATCCGAGGTGGAGAGGTGGATTGTGGATTCCCTATGCCGATTGGCGGCACACTCCGGCATTAAGCTTCGTCCCCTGCCTCCGAGTTTTGTATCTGCATCTACATCACGAGTAGAGGTAGAGAGCAAGGGCGATAGTGAAAGCAGTAGTCATAGTGGTTCGGCGACTCCGACATCAGATTAGGACCTCTTTTGCTAAACTGTTTCTTTGAATGTGACTTTCATTGCAATTTTGCTTTGTTAAAAGCAAGAAGAAGAATATACAAACATTGCACTTGTTGCACTTTGTTTGATGAACTTATGTTGTTGGTTTCTCATTGTTAGAAGAAGATTAAAATTATTTTGTTGGTTTGATTATTGTTAGAAGAAGATTAAAATTATTTTATTGGTTTGATTATTTTGTTCGTTTGCACTTGTTGTACACAGGGATAGTAGATGTGTATAATCTATGACATGGGTGCTAGCAGTACTTATGCTGCTTTGGTTTTTACACAAGACTTTTATATGGTTCTATCGTAACATAAGTGAGCATCTTCATTTGTTAGCTTTTCTGGATTTGATGTGAATAACAGCAACAACAATAGCAACACCAGAGAATAAATATAATGCACCACCTTTTTTTTTTATGTGAATAAATACAATGCACTGCTTTTTGTTTTTGTTTTTCTGCAGTTCAATGTCTTCATGTGGATTGATAAACTATTTCTTCTCATTTAGTTGATACAATCAAAGGTGAAGAGTGTTTGATTTTTAAACCTGTAAGATACACGGGCAAGGTAACATATACACGGCCGTGTAACACGTTCCTGGATTATTCATTAAACAAGTAATATACACGGGCAATATACACGGCCGTGTAACGCGTTGTTGGATTATGCAACAAGTCTGAGAGATACACGGCCATGGTAATATTTGCATATTTTGATTAAACCTGTAAGATACACGGGCAATGTAATATATACACGGCCGTGTAACACATTATTGGATTATTCATTAAACCAGTAATATACACGGGCAAGGCAATAAGTACACGACTGTGTAATGCGTTGTTGGATTATTCAACAAGTCTGAGAGATACATTGCCGTGGTAATATTTGCACGGCCGTGGAAAGCGTTGCTTGCATATTTTCATTAAACCTGTAAGATACACAGGCAAGGTAACATATACACGGCCGTGTAACACGTTATTAGATTATTCATTAAACTAGTAATATACACGGGCAAGGCAATAAGTACACAGTGATACGCCGTTGCGTAACCTCAAGTGCACGGGTCGTATAAGTAGTAAAATGTACCCTTAGGGTCGGGTAGTCGTATCCACTGGGACTGGTATAACTTCTAATACTAACGTTCTGCTTAATATCTAACCAAACAAAGGAGGATGGATTTGACTCTGGGTTGAATTCAAGGAGATTGAGGAAAAATGAGCGCACTAAGGGAAATGTGAGGATTAACTCGATGGAGGAGATGGGGCCCCGGGGTTGGATTTCTGACGTTCACTAACTCGGTCTTTCTCAGCATTTATCAGAGATGTCTTCAGTTCTAAATCTAGTTATGCTATAAGAATGATGCTTCCAGCGCTGTTGAACCCTAAGTTGAAATCTTACTGCTTGCAACTATCAATAACGATTCACAAGCCTAGATAAGAAAACCTAACTTCCAAGTATTCAAGCACTAAACAACACACAAGATAGCCAATAACTCAGATTTAATGCAAAGAACAAGACATTCATAAATGCTGCAAGTAAAGACAATGAGTTCAATCTACAACGTCATACAAATCACCCCGAGGCTCCTTTAAGAGTTTAGCCCCTCATGATATTAAACAACAAGGAAATTGCCAAATGAAATTAAAATACAAGAAGTTGAAAACTCCCTAATTTCTTGCATCCTGGTGGTTGTCAGATGCTCTACAATGTCGTGGAATCTCTTCCCGATCGGCCTACGATAAGCGCAAGATTCCCTTGGTGAAGATGAGGACGGCGCCCCAAAGTTCTCCCCCTTCTTCTTCTCCTCGTTCGCCCAGCCCCCAGTCCCCTTGAAACTAAGTTTCTAGGGTTTTAATGTTTTCCCGATGTGAGCACGGGCGTGTTGAAGCCGTGCAGATTACGGCCAAATAAAACTCCTGAAACTCACATTCATGTAATCTGCACGGGGTTCAACACGGGCGTGCTTAGGCTGTGTGGAGGGTTTGCACGACCGTGCTCAGCGAACTCAGACTGTGCTGACTTTGGCTGAATTCTCCTGCAATCTGCACGGGGTTAAGCACGGGTGTGCTTAGGCCGTGTTGATCTTGATGAGGTTTCTTCTAAGTCCTTTAGGTTCTAAAATCATTCCAAATCACTTCTTCTTACTCCAGGACTTTGATATCTGCATGGAAAACCAAGAATATCTCAAATAGCACTGAATTGGGTGAATTAAAGCCGAAAGACTCAATAATGATGAGGGTAAAGTATAAAATATATATATATGAAATGCACTCATCATATACATCCCAAACTTGAATTGTTGCTTGTCCTCAAGCAACCTTAATCCCCTAATAAAGTGATGAGTGCATGACCTCTGATCTCAACGAATTAAGAGAGTTACTGAAGTTTAAGGAGTCTCTAAGAACTAGTGTCGTAGTCAATTGAAAGCTTATGAAAAATTTTACTCTTACTCCGTACTACCGTGTGTGTGTGTCACCTCCTGGAGTATGTCAAAACTGTTCTTGAGGGGGTCTAGTACAAGCTCTTACTTTTCACTGTTTTCACTGCTGACTCCTAAACTGGGTAGTAGCTTCATACACTCTAGAGGCAGCTATTTCACTTTGGTAGGTCATCAAAAACGACATTTGTGATGCCTAAGATCCGACTACTCAAGTGCGGCTTTCGGTTTTTCTAAAGTAATAGCTCTTTCTACCATCTTTCTCACAAAATTTGACAGGGCATCCCAAAAAGGAATCCGACTTGTCACTTTTTCTCATTTTTAAATTTCTTTTCACATTCTATTTTATTATTTGTGTTTGGAGTCAAAACTAATTGTTTTACAAGCTCTACAACTAGCCCTTCCTCTAACAGAGTGACAATACTACACAGGCTAAGTGTTCAGGTTAGGGTTTCCAAAGTAAGAGAAAAATAAAACTTTAAGTTCAACAAAAGTGCACTAGTATGCTCAAAAACTCCTAGCTTAGCACTTCTTAATCAAAAATTTCATAAATCGTCCTAAGTTATGCACAACATCTAAACATATTAACACACAAGTATACAACCCTCCCCCACACTTGAATGAAACATTGTCCTCAATGTTGAAAGATATAGCATGCAAGGCAAAGAAAAATATTTCAAGTGAAAGTGAAAAAGAGTTGGGGAATTTCACCAATTTAAAGGGGAGGTACTCGAGAATAATTCCATGTCACTCAAGGGCATGTGTTAATCACCAGTTAGGGAGGATCCGTTTGAAACAACCAGCAAGATAGATATTCATAAATCCTGAAGTAACATGCAAACATTAGAGACAGAAAATAAGCAAAATAACAAAATCACACAAAAAAGAGATCAGTTTAGTAGGGGACTCCCCTTGCGAACTGACTCAAGGAGAACAAAAGACAACAACAATAAAAGCAAAGAACGAAGACAACAAAACAAAACAACGAAACAGAAAATCAAAACCCGGCGCTCTCAGAATCGGAGTCAGACTCCGATGGAAGGTCGGTGGTGTCGACTCACACACTCCTGGATGTAGAGGGTCCAGCTGCACGGCGAGGAGGTGGAGACAGGGTGACGTTGAGATGAGAGGCCAACCGCTGCATGCTCCGGATCATCCATCGCCGGAAAGAAGGGGAACCTGCTGGGGGAGAGTCTGGAATATGCGTGGAGGTGCATGCGCGTGGGGTGCGAGGAGATGAGGGTCCGGCGGCAGCAGGAGGGGAATCAGGGGCGCTAGCAGCAGGTGGAGCCTGGTACCGAGGACCCTGGGAGGGGGAAGTAGATCGAAGCATCCCAATAGCGCGGGGTGTGTCCACCGAGACAGGCAGCACTCCACCCACCATCCTCATCGCACGAGTGCCGGCCTGAAGACCCATCCCGCGAATCAGGCGCGTGATGTAGGACCCACAAAAGATCGTGCCCACCCGGGAATCCTGTCCCTGATGCTGGATACTGAAGGCCACCTCGTAACCGAGGTGCATCTGGAATCCGTCCAGCATGCTCAACAGGAAGTCGAAGTCGCCCCGACTAACGACTCCTGTGCTGTCTCCCCGCCCTGTGATCGAATGACTGAGTATGAAATGAATGTACCTGAGGGCTGGGAGGCGAAGGGACGAGGCCTTGGACCGGCGAGGGTCGTACGCCCGATCCTTGCTCAAACGCTGCCAACATGTCTCCTGGGACTCGCCTGGTGGTTGGGCGACGAGGAGGGCGTCGTACTCCGGAGTCCTGGTGAACTCATCATCGTACAAGCCAGTCTGACGAAGAACTCCGTTAGACTCATGCGGTGTAGCTCGCCCAATGCCTAGAACTAGACTGTGCGGCGCGGTGGTAGCTAATGGGCTCTCGGGGTATCTCGAAGGTCGCGAGGACCTCCAAAGATAGCTCCCGGTAGGTGGGGTCGGTGATGGCGAGGAGCTGTGTCCAGGCGCCCTCGCGAAGGTAGCGGCGCACATCTGTCTCCAGGCCCACCTCGCGGAGAACCTCCCAGTCAATACCTCGCACCTCGTCAAACCGCTTAGTACTCAAGCGGTCGTAGCGCTCATGATGCGTGGGGTGCCAAAAGTGGGCGCAGAAGGAGCAGCTGGGGTCGACGACTCCCCGCGAGCCCTCTTCGAAGAAGGGCCTGATGTAGTAGCCTTCCTCGGCATGATCTGCAAAATCAAGGATTTAACAATTAGAAACAGCGAATGCACGGGCGTGTTGACAGTTGCACGCCCGTGTTAATTTCAAAAAGGGGTTTATACGGAACACGGGCGTACTAAAAGTTGCACGCCCATGCTGGCATGCAATTTAGAGATCTTGGTACGAGCACGGCCGTGCGTAAAGAAGCACGACCGTTTTTACCAAACCCTGCGTCATCCCCGACCGACGCTAGGCATGGAACTCGACAGCAGAATAGTGTTTAAAGTCTTTGAAATTCACCCTATATGCCTCTAGAAGCTAAATTAAACATTTAAACCACGATTCAAGGCAAGAAAATCATGATTTGAAAACTATTAAATGATTCGGGTGCGTCGACTTACCACAATGTCGGAGAAGGGAAATAGGAACCGTGAAACTCCAAAAGATCTCTAAAAAAAACTCCACGAATGATGCGCGCAACGCAAGAAAATCAAACGTGAAATGGAAAAACGCGCAAATGAAAGTGAATAGAAGGAGTGAAAGGCCGAGTTTTAAAGGAAAAACTCCCGGAAGACAATCCGTCCCGCCTAACACGCCCTCAACACGGCCGTGTTGGCAACGGCGCCAAAAACTTGATACGCCCCTTGCGTAACCGCAAGTGCACGGGTCGTATAAGTAGTAAAATGTACCCTTAGGGTTGGGTAGTTGTATCCACTGGGACTGGTATAGCTTATAATACTAACGTTCTGCTTAATATCTAACCAAACAAAGGAGGATGGATTTGACTCTGGGTTGAATTCAAGGAGATTGAGGAAAGTGAGCGTACTAAGGGAAATGTGATGATTGACTCGATGGAGGAGATGGGGCCCCGGGATTGGATTTCTGACGTTCACTAACTCGGTCTTTCTCAGCATTTATCAGAGATGTCTTCAGTTCTAAATCTAGTTATGCTATAAGAATGATGCTTCCAGCGCTGTTGAACCCTAAGTTGAAATCTTACTGCTTGCAACTATCAATAACGATTCACAAGCCTAGATAAGAAAACCTAACTTCCAAGTATTCAAGCGCTAAACAACACACAAGATAGCCAATAACTCAGATTTAATGCAAAGAACAAGACATTCATAAATGCTGCAAGTAAAGACAATGAGTTCAATCTACAACGTCATACAAATCACCCCGAGGCTCCTTTAAGAGTTTAGCCCCTCATGATATTAAACAACAAGAAAATTTCCAAAGAAATTAAAATACAAGAAGTTAAAAACTCCCTAATTTCTTGCATCCTTGTGGTTGTCAGATGCTCTACAATGTCGTGGAATCTCCTCCCGATCGGCCTACGATAAGCGCAAGATTCCCTTGGTGAAGATGAGGACGGCGCCCCAAAGTTCTCCCCCTTCTTCTTCTCCTCGTTCGCCCAGCCCCCAGTCCCCTTGAAACTAAGTTTCTAGGGTTTTAATGTTTTCCCGATGTGAGCACGGGCGTGTTGAAGCCGTGCAGATTACGGCCAAATAAAACTCCTGAAACTCACATTCATGTAATCTGCACGGGGTTCAACACGGGCGTGCTTAGGCTGTGTGGAGGGTTTGCACGACCGTGCTCAGCGAACTCAGACTGTGCTGACTTTGGCTGAATTCTCCTGCAATCTGCACGGGGTTAAGCACGGGTGTGCTTAGGCCGTGTTGATCTTGATGAGGTTTCTTCTAAGTCCTTTAGGTTCTAAAATCATTCCAAATCACTTCTTCTTACTCCAGGACTTTGATATCTGCATGGAAAACCAAGAATATCTCAAATAGCACTGAATTGGGTGAATTAAAGCCGAAAGACTCAATAATGATGAGGGTAAAGTATAAAATATATATATATGAAATGCACTCATCACATGGCCGTATATATTCTCCATCGCTCCTCCCCTTTATATATTCTCACTCCCACCATCGGCCCCATTTCTCCATCCCTCTCCCTCTCATTCTTTCTCAGTCTCTCTTCCTATATTTCTAGGGTTCCAAGTAATTGAAGCGGATTACAGAACAAGGGAAGCATTGAAGCGGAACTTCCTCGCGGATCTTGTTCTGGATTACAGAACAAGGGAAGCATTGAAGAGGAACTTCCTCTCAGATCTTATGCTGGGCTGTGAGGTAACGGATTGCACAACATTATCTTAAGAATGGCCGTCATCTCTCTTTGAATGAATACTGTTTAAGTTGGGGGAATATGCATTGAGGTTTGCATCTTGATTTTGGCATTATATACTTTGTAGGTCCTCATTCTTCTTGTTTTCATATTTGATATAGGTTCTTTTGATATTCTTATATATTGAACTGATTTTCATAAGATTTCTTATCTCAGCTGTTAATAGTTGTCACTGTTTACCTTTGGTTATGCAGGACCATTGAAATTGGTGCTAATAGGTTTAGTTCAGGTAATTGTTCATATATTATAATAATGTGAAATTGCTATTATGGATATTTTGTGGTTGATTCCATCCTTAGGGACTCTATCTCACATTTA
This sequence comes from Dioscorea dumetorum, assembly GCA_902712375.1. Classification (NCBI taxonomy): domain Eukaryota; kingdom Viridiplantae; phylum Streptophyta; class Magnoliopsida; order Dioscoreales; family Dioscoreaceae; genus Dioscorea; species Dioscorea dumetorum. Next base: position 6,671,940 of record CACTHL010000549.1, on the reverse strand, counting down.
TGGCATATATGCAGAAATGACACTAATAGAAATTAACATGAACCTTGCTTGCTAGGACCTACTTAGACATCTATATTATCTATTATCAGCAACATTGTTCTTTTCTTAGTTTAGGGTTACATCTACCCAAACATGGTGGTTGACATTTCTGCAAGGTTTATTCATTTCCAATTATGCAAGACTCTAATGATTACCTATTAATGCAATGTTGAGATGGATTGACACCATTTATTTTGCTATCTTCTTCAAATAATTTCATGTTAATAGGTGAATTTGCAAGATTCCTGGTATGCTACATCCATACATCTCCTTTTTATTGTGCAATGGAGTGTAATATTATTATTAACAGTAGTTTGCGACACATAATTTATTCAAAATGTGGCGCTAAATTTGTTGCAAAAATCTCACACAATCGCGACACATTTTGCGACACACAATTTATTTGCGACACAATTTGCAACAATCAAAATGTGGACAAATTTGCAACAGTTAGAATGTGGCGCCAAATTTGTCGCAAAAATCTCACACAATAGCGACACATTTTGCGACACCATAAATATGTTGCAAAGTTAGTGTCGCAAATCGTTGCAAAATTAATGGAAAATGTTGTCTCATCAGATCATGGAGTGCGACGTTTTTTGAGACTGTATTGTATGTGTCGCAAAGGGTTGACACACATTGTTAAAAAATGTAGCAAAAATTTGCGACATCTAAAACGCGACACATGTTTGTGTGTCGCAAAATGTGTCACAGATTGTCATCTGCGATACATTTTGGATTGTTTGTGTCGCAAAAATGTGTCGCAAATATGGGGTTTTGTTGTAGTGTTACATAAAAAAGAAGCGCATTGTAAACTATTATCATCTAAGAAACTATAATCAAATCTCTTAAAAAAAAAATAATTTAACAATCTTCCATTCCAGGATTAAATTAATAATCCACCTATATTTATCTAGTAATTAGTGAAAAAATCAAAATTGCAACCAATCAACAATATTCATAACTTTTAATAATCAACTGTATTTTTATGTTTGTCCTTGGGTTGAATATATTGTGTTTTAATAAATTTTATCTTAAGTACAAATATTATATCAAATATAAAAATTTAATATTAATGCTATCACCTCAACAAGATTATTCAAATGCATTTATTATGTCATAAATATTATTTTTTTATAAAAAGGGAGCTCCTATTTAAAATAGGTAAAATCCCTAATTTGGTCCCTCTATTATGGTCACCACGCCTTTTTAGTCTCTTTATTATAAAAGTAACCAGTTTCATCCCTCTATTATTTGGATTGGGCAAATCGAGTCCCTCTGTTAAACTATTATCATCTGCGCTGTTCCATTGTGATGAGCTCTGTAGCTTCCGTCTCTGCCTTCGCTTGTTGTGCCTCTACTAAAACACCGGCGAAGGCGGCAACGGCGGTGTCGGCATCTGGTGAACCCTAACATCCGGTGTTTTTTTTATCCTCTCCATCATCATCCCCTTGATCTCCTACTTCCTCCTCTCTTACTCCTTATCCCACCGCTTCTTTGACACCATCATCGAGCTCTCCCTCACCACCGCCTCCACCCTCTCCTGCTTCATCCACCGCTACGGCCTTTGCCACTTCCACACCCTCGACAAAGTCCACAGTGAGAGCGATCGCGTCCTCCTCGACTACACCATCTGGCTCAACCGATCTTTCCATATTCTCTCCCTCTTCGTCACCCTTTGTTTCCTTCTTGAGTCGATCTACAAGATCTGGTGGCACTGCACCGACGCCAACCGAATCCTCCTCATCGGCAGCTTCGTGGCCATCGATGCCGCTGCATGTGTTCTGGAGGTGGCCTTGTAGATGTACCGCACGGGACTGATGTTCTTGGTCTACATGATGTTTTGATTGACGTGTTATCTTCGGATATTGAGATTGCAGGAGTTTGCCAGAGTTTTTGAGGAGAAGTTGGATGTGAAGCTGGTGTTAAGCGGGTATTTAAGGATTCGTAGGCAGTTGAAGGTCATCAGCCATCGATTCAAGGAGAAGAGAGGTGCGGCCCGTCAAGACAAGGTTTAGTTTTGGGTTTCGAATTCGGGATGTGTCATACCCAAATCCGAATTGACATGCACCACGTTATTTTAATCTACGTCATCATAATGGGACGGTGTAGTTGACTAAAGTTTAACGGAGAGATTCGATTTGCCCAATCTAAATAATATAAGAATAAAATTAGTTACTTTTATAATAAAGAGACTAAAAGAGTGTGGTGACTATAATAGATGAAATATGATTATGGTTGTTTGAAAGCACATCTTCAACAAAATAAATGAATAAAATAAGATAAAATCCATTGACTATTTTATCCTTTTTTGAGAAGCAATATATATATATATATATATATATATATATATATATATATATATATAATGGGTTTTGTGTGTGTGCGTGTGTGCTTGTCTGGGTGTGTTTTTGAAGCTATTATCATGTTTATGGTTCTAAATAAAGAATTTTACTGATAAAAAAATCTTGTATATATCAAATGAATTTAACTAGTCCATGGTGAATGTGTCATGGGTAAAAAATAATACTAACACTATTTTATATGATCAATATCTAAAGGAGAATCTTTAATGTGTGAGTATACTTAACATCTCAAATTTTGCAGATTGGAGGAAAGCCAAACAACCACAATATAGCACATAATCGAGTTAAAAAAAAGGTGGTCAGAATCCACACTGATCTATAAGGACTATAAAATTTTTTCAGTTACTGATAATGAAGATTGAGGTACTTATTCTTTCCCTCAGCTTTCGAATCAAAATTTCAGGGAGAAAAGCAACTTCAAATCTTTAAGCACTATAATTTATAAGGATGTTTCATTAATCTTGAATTCCACTCTATTTCATCCAACTTTAAAAAATGTCCTGGCTCTACACATCATGTCAAGATCGCTATTGTAATACCCTGAATTTCTTATTGTTTGTAGAAAATTTATTTTCAGTGTATTATTATATTTTCAGCGGACCCATTAGAATGAGCTGTTCTATTTAAAAGCCAAATAGAAATCCCAAGGATTTAAATGTGAGAATTTATGGAAAACTGTGGGCTCAAGTAGTTAAGGGCTGTTTGGTTGTCTGTAAGTGAATTAAAAAAAAATTATAGCATAAGTGAAAATACTATATTTTAACTTACATCACAGTTGTTTGGTTTGTTGTAACTTGAAATACTGTATTTGTTTTTTTTATTTGATTTGATATAAGTTAAGGGATACAATTACCATGTAAGTGAAATAGTAAGATTATTTTATCACATATTATTAACATTAGTTATTTAATATTATTTATAAAGTTTTTTAATTATATTTTATGCTTAAATTTTATCTCTAAAAACTATTAATTATATTAACTCTTATTATTTAAGATTAAAATTAATTTAAAAAATTAATTAATTCAGTGGTGGTTTTCTAATTTAAAAAATTTAATATAATTCAATTATATGTCATAAAAATATTTTATATTTATTAAATAAGAATTGATATTTTAAAATACAATATTAAATTAAATAAAGCATAAGTAATTATTTTTGTAATCATGTTAATACTATTAATTATGTTAATATTATTTCTAATTATGTAATACTTTTCATAATAATAATTTATTACTTATTTAAAATACTTTAATGATAAATTTTTTTAAAAAAATGTTAAATATTTAAATTTAATATTTTTGAAATTGTATTACTTAAAATATTTTTATAATTAATTTTAAAATTAATTAAATTTATTAAATATTTTTATAATTATATTTAAGATAACATGGTGGCAAGTGAATAGCACTACTTTACTGCATTTCAATTTACAGTAAATTTTTATATAAGTGAAAATACTGTAAAAGTGAGAGATATAAGTTCATTTATATATAAGTGGAGCTTTTATATCAAAATCAAATAATCTGTTACATGTAAAACCATTTAATTTATAGCTAACCAAGGAGGCCCTCAAAAGACATTATTTGAACGGGTTCTGAACTCAAAGAATTGACAGGTAAGTTTGCAGGGACCATCATGAAAGATAAGTTTATAGTTTAGGATCATTGGTGAAATTAAAGGACCTCTGTAATACGTTTTATTATCATGGACTGAGAGAATTTCGGTAAAACAAAAAAGAAGACAAAAGAGGTCGACTAAAAAGAAGAGCATTTCTGCATTCAATAATGGTGCTCGGAAAACAGAGAATAGAAAAAGAAAAAAAATGGAGCATCATCTAGCCGAATGGAGGGCCAGAGTGAGGAAAGGTGATGGCGAGCACCGGCGAGGCATCGGGAGAAGTTATGTGAGGATTTTTCTTGTTTTCTTATGTGATCTCTTGACCTTGAGAGAGAGTGAGAGGGCTTGATCGAGAGTTTGAGTTTGGTAACTCTGATTGAGAGGAAAATGATGATGCTGATGATGGTGGTGGTGGTGGTGGTGATGTTGATGGTGATGGTCTGAAGTTGAGAGAAAATGGGAATGGGGATGAAGGAGTCGGTGATGTGAGGGAGTAGAGGATGATGATGATGATGGTGGATTAATCATGATTAAGGGAGGTTAATCATGATTAGAAGGTGTTAAGAAGTGTGATTTGTGGTTGGGTGCAACTTGGTTTATTTAAGTTGGTTGAGCTCAATTACATACTTAGATTTAGGCTTGGGCTTGGAGGAAATGATTGGGTTGAAGTGGTTTTGGTTTGATCAAGTCAAGTTGGAGTAGGTTGAAATCAAGCTTGGGTTGGATTTAATTATTTTCAAGCCATTTGGGTTCAATAAAATGGTTAATTTGGGCTGGGTTGGATGAGCTTGGTGTGAGGGTAGTTGGTTGGCTTGAATTGCTTTTGTCTTTGTCTGGCTTGAGCTAAATTCAGGTTGGTTTAGTCTAATTGGGCCAAGTGGTTCAATTGAACCAAGCCGGTTCAAGAGATTTTTTACAAGAATTGGACTTGGTTCAAGTTGACTTGGTTCAAGTGGATCTGGTTCAGTGAAATTGAGTTTGGTTCGAGTTTGCTCAAGAGGGTTTAGCCCAAACTGAGAGGTTTAAGCCCAATTCGAGTCAATTTCACCCCGATCAGCTGAGGTAAGCCAATTTCTAAGGTCAATTTGATTTTGCAAAGTATGTTTTGACCGGTTGAAATGAGTAGACCCTATTAGAGAGCCGGTTATTTTCTTATATTTCCTTTGATAATTATAGTTCACATATTAGTCATTAGTTATTGTTTTATTTTATTTTATTTTGTTTTATTCCATTCTCTAATAGATTAAGATTCAAGCTAGGAGATCATTCCAATTGAGAACCCAATAACAAGAAATCTGAAAAACCATGTGAATTAGTAGTGGAAGTTATTTTTACAGAAGAATCATTTGAAAATGATGGGATTAAATTTTTGGTAGGTCACTAAGTTTTAGACTTATTTCATTAAGTTTATCATGTTTCAATTTGTATCCAAAAGGTTACTAACTTTCGATTTTGTTTCTCCGGGAGATTACTCGCGAGTAAACATATCCTTTCTGCTGTGGCTACCAGAATTTGCACAGTCAACATTATTGTGTCACTTACTAAGATGCTGAGGTGGCAAAATAAAAGGATTAAATTTTTAGTAGGTTACTAAGGTTTGGACTTGTTTCATTAAGGTTACTACGTTTCAATTTGTATCAAAACGGTTACTAGAATTTGATTTTGTTTCTCCGACAGGTGACCCGCGAGTAACCACATCCATCCTGCTAACGTGCCACTCGGAAAAAACACAGTCAGCCTGATGAGGCCACGTCACCAGGTGTTTGGCACCTGGTGACGTGGCCTCATCAGGCTGACTGTGTTTTTTCCGGTCAACACGTCAACTGGATGTGGTTACTCGGGGGGCACCTGCCGTAGAAACAAAATAAAAATGTAGTAAACGTTTTAATACAAATTGAAACTTGGTAACCTTAATGAAACAAGTACAAACCTTAGTAACCTACCAAAAATTTAATCCCCATTACCTGGCCATATGTGTGACATGGCATCATGGTGAGTGGCACAGTAATGCTGACTGTGCAAATTCTGGTAGCCACGTTAGCAGAAATGATATGCTTACCCGCGAGTAACCTCCCGGAGATACAAAATCAAAAGTTAGTAACCTTTTTGGTATAAATTGAAATATGGTAACCTTAATGAAATAAGTCTAAAACTTAGTGACCTACAAAAACTTTAATCCGAAAATGATGTTTAATTATTTTTATTAAATTATATTATCTCACTTCTAAGCAAGTTCTTATGTTACTATGATTAAGTAGGAATACTTATGTATTATTTTCATTTAAAGTTTATAATGTGCTTTACAAACATGCCTAATTAAGATTTGATATTCACTAGTATATTATTATTTTGTTATCGAGTGATTTTTGCTCGATATATATATATGACCTCGCATAAGAGTACATGGTTTGAAGTCTTTGCAAATATTTGCATGTATGACTTAATGTTTTGTTAAATGTGATTTATGCCTTGTCTTTGAAAAGTATTGCCTTTCAACATAAATTATTCTTGCTTGATTGTATATTACAGTGAAAAACTATTTTGGCAAAGAATCCTATATTGTATATGGTTCGCTTGCAAATGTTCTCAAAACTTCACTTTTATCGAGATGGAGGGCTAAGACCCGGCTATTATAGTGGTGGCCTCCTTGGTCCAACCTAGGTCCAACCTATGAGAGATGGTGATTGATCTACAAGTGCACGGGTCGTCAAGTAATAAATCTCTCGCGCAAGCATGCGAGGGTCATGTTCCCTAGAGTCCGAAGATATGTTATTACTTCCTCCTAGGAAGCACTATCTAGTCTACCAAAAGACAAGTTTTAAGCTTTAAAATAAGAAAAAAGATAACAACTATAAACAAATGGACTCAGACACACCACATAAGCATATTAAAAAAGTAATTGGCAATTAAAGTGCGAGGCCCGTGGGCTAAGATCCCCTCGGGAACAAAACAAGCAAGGATGAAATGGGAAATTTAAGCATGGTGTTGGCTAGAGTTGGTCCGCACAGACTCGGGAGTTGACTACCCTGAAACCTCCATGATATAGCCCTAGTCCAGTACGGGTTCCTTCATCCAAAGGATATCCCTACGATGTCTTTGGGAATAGGGAGTCTTGGCTAAGGGAGTTCCAATGCTCTACTGGATAGAACTATCCCTAATGCCGGAGGAGGGCTACCTGCGAGCTACCAGAACCTGAATCCCTCGATGTACCAGTACACTGAATCCCCCATCAAACTATGCAGATCTAATACAAGGGTGCATCCCGCGCATCTAAGTACAATTGACAAGATGAATTGTAGAGTTCTTATGCAATCTACTACAATTAAGTACACATAGCATGAAACCATACAACAAACCAATAATCATTCATAAACAAATAACATCATCCAAACAAGTTCTTTTCCTAAGGTTCACTGGATGCCTGGCGCCCTTGGGAGGCTAGTTCCACATCATAAAGAGAGAAAGACTACAATACAAGTAAATCATGAAAAGAAGCTCGAGATCAAACTCCCTTAGATGTAGGCTATAGGTGGTGATAATAATCCCCTTGGATCAAACTCCTAGATGCTCTCCCTTGAGTATGACCTTCTTCTCCCCTTGGATTTGCCCCTCAAATTTGCCCTTTCCAGCTGCCTTGAAGCCCTAGAAGATGATAGTGGAGAATAGTAGCCAAGAGCTTCTTCAATGATGCCCTAATTTCCCCTTTTAATGATCCTCCCCCAGAGCCTTACGGGCATCCATGCACTTGTATTTTTTTTGTTATAAATTGAGTTCATGTACCCATGCACTTGTATTTTTTTTTGATAAAAAACATTAACTTCGTTCATGTGTTCATTTATCTTTTGTCACACTTTTCTTAATCGGAGGGTCCCATAAATTTATCTAGGGTAATTAACAATAAGGGCTTGCCCCTAATGGAAGTTGGAAACCCACAATCACTTGAAGTTATAAAATAATAAAAATTGATTTGTGAGCTAATATTTTTGGCCGATCAACTATATTAAATATCGGTCGAGAATAAAATTTATATATTATTATTATTATTATTATTATTATTATTATTATTATTATTATTACGTGTATCCACTACATTCATTGTCTATGAAAAATTTATATATATATATATATATATATTTGTGTGTGTGGAGGGGTCTTTTTTATTTTTGTTCAACTTTTAATAATGTTAATTGGTCAAAAATAAATAGATCACAAATCAAAATTTTAGTTTTTTATGATTTCAAGTGATTGTGGGTCCATGACTTCTATTAAAGACAAGCCCATAATGTTAATTACCATGGACACTGCCGCGGGATTTTTCGATTAAGAAACGAGTGTGAATGAGAAATATAGAATTGATTTTATTGATAAAAAGTTATATAGGTACATGAATTTAATTATAAGTACAAGAACAAGATACTCAAGTTTTTCATGACATCAATCTATTTAGTTTCATGGGTAGGGGTGACAATACTTCAGGTTCTTCCGATGTTTTTTGTTGGGAAGAATCTTGAAATATCTTTTCTTGACTTTGATTTTTCTTTTTTTTTTAGTTCCTAAGTTTTGCATCTTAGACATGATTTGAGGTGCAGTTGTGATCTCTCTATGTGTGAGCCATCACTTGATCTTTTTTAATATGATATTTTTAAATCTCGACATGTCATGCTTATGAAGTCTTCCAATCTTTGGTTTTTGAAACTTCTTAGTTCCTTGCCTTTTGTTTTTTTTGATGTATTGAAACTTTGGAGTTCATTTTCAGTTCGTTTGAGTTCTTTGATTGATTTGTTTTTTAAAAGATCCTTTTTAAGTCACTCCTGTGAGGGTCAAGAAGTATTCGACCTCATAGTGAGCTCCTAGAAGTTCTTTAGAAAATTTTTTAGCACCCTTTTGAGTGTTAAGCAGTGGACCTCACAGCAAGCTTCGAGAGTAATTTAAAGAGTTCTTTTTTTATTAACTCCATCCATCACTAGAGTGCCACACATTGAACCTCATGGTGAGTTTCATAGCTTGCTTCAGGATAAGTCTTCAAATGTTTTCATCAACCCCTGTAACCGTGTGACTGTCAAAAGGCATGGAGATGCCACCTTAAGGAGAGCAGTCGCCATGCATTGGACATCATAGCTTGCTTCAGGGGAAGTCTTTAAAGATGTCTTTATCAACCCCTTCAGCAGTGTGACTGTCAAAAGGCATGGACATGCTTCATCAAGGAGAGCAGTAGCCATGCATTGAACATTATAGCTTGCTTTTGAAAAAGTCTTCAAGAAGATCTTCATCAACTCCTTCAGCCATGTCCCCCCTTAAGAAGAATAGTCACCATGCATTGGACATCACAACTTAATTCAGGGGAAGTTTTCAAGGAGGTTTTCATAAACCTCTTCAGCCCGTGTAGCTGTCAAGAGGCATGGTGAGGCCCCCTCAATGAGAGTAGTTGCCATGCATTGGACATCACAGCTTGCTTCAAAGAAAGTCTTCAAGGAGGCTTTCATCAACTCCTTCAGCCTCGTGACTGTCAAGAGGTATGGAGAGGCCCCCTTAAAGAGAGCAGTCGTTATGTATTAGACATCACATCTTGCTTCGGAGAAGTCAAAAGATCATTAATTTACTAAAATACTCCCCTCCAACCACTCTTACATCATTCTAGCATAATAATATTTTTTTAAAATTTTTTAATAATAATAATTTTGTTTTTACATTAAATCATAATTTCCTTTTTTAATAAATTTTTATAATTTTTCATGAAACCCTTGGTCGGTTCAATTTTTTTATTTCATATATATGTATTTTGTTTCTTAAAAAAAATGCTATATTTATATATTCCGCAAATTGACCCCTAACTTCCACTTTTCTAACTTTTCACCAAAGTTTTCACAAATAAACATTGCCACCAACCTTTGCAAATAAACCCTATTATTTATTTATTTATATATATTGCACTTATGAATTTTTAGACTAAACCGTACATACCTCACTGTTTTTTTGTATATTTATATATATTTGTTTTGGTGACATACTCTCTCTCTCTCTCTCTCTCTCTCTCTCTCTTCTTAATATTCTTCATCTTCTTTCTTTGTTATATTTTATTTTTATTTTTTTTCTTATAATATTTATGACTTGAACTATTTGGATGAATTATCAAAGTTCAACAACAAACACAAGAAAATAATGACGGCAAGATCAATAACTATGGTTTTGATGATTCACTTCCTACCTTTTAATACCATAACTTCATACAACATAAAGCATGAAAAAGAGAGGGAGAACATGCAAAGCATAGATGTGCAAACATCCATTGCATGCTAAACCATAGATATTATAGGTTTATCATTAATTCATGCTAAGGTTTACCTATCTATGCAATTATAGGTTTACCCCACGTCCAGATGTGGACGTTTTTATTTAATTTAATATTTTTTTGAAAAATCAAGATTATATATATATATATATACTCTTTTTTCCACTAACCCACATCCCTACGTCGGGATGAAACCTATATATATATATATATATATATATATATATAAACAAGCTCAAAACCAAGCTAATAAACAAGTTTATGAAAGAATCTGCTCACGAGTCTGATAAAGAATTTGTACATGAGCTTGTTTGTGATTGTTTGTGAGCTGTGTTCATGACCCAAAACGAGCCAAACTTTCCTTAGCTCTTTCATTAATCAAGCTTGAAATTATAAGCATATCTCATAGCCATGATAACTTTAAACCTTTATTGTTATTATTATTATTGTTATTATTATTATTATTATACACCTTGATGTACATGCACTTATATTAACTTACAAAAGGCTACTCAATATCTATATAAACAAGCTCACAACCAAGCTAATAAACGAGATTATGAAAGAATATTCTGCTCACGAGTCTAAGAAAGAATTTGTACATGAGCTTGTTTGTGAGCCGTGTTCACCAGCCAAAACGAGTTGAACTTTCCTTAGATCTTTTATTAATCGAGCTTGAAATTGAAGCTCAAGTTTGTCTCGTTTCTAATATGAGTTTTTTTTTGTCAAGAAGAACGAAACCCCTAACGGGCCCGCTAAATTAAGACAGGGGCGTGCGCATGCGTCGACTGCGGCCTGTGGGGCCGCGCACACATGGGCGCCGGTACCACCCACAGCTCGTGCTCACAATTCTCAGACATGCACCATCACCCCGAGGATTCGAACTCTCGCCACTTGCGAAGCGTCCTCACGGGAATGAGCTCTTATAGAGCTAGACACCAAGCCACTCATGCACGGCCCGGTTCAAATGTAGCCCTACTAGTACAATATCGTAAAAATTGGCCTTGATATCCAACCAATGCTGAAATATCTTTTTTAAAAAATAAATATTGTGAAGAGGCGATTGCATGAAAAATCAGAAGATGATTGGTAAATAGCTCCAAATGAAGATATTCTTTGGGGTTGTTTGTTTCACTTCATTTTGGATTGAAGTGCCTGAAATGGAGACTTCCAGCCCACTTACTTGTGTTTGTTTAATCGATTTTGGAGTCGAAGTGAGTGATTAGACATCTCCAACCCAACCCCACTTTCTCATCCTAGTTCAGCCAAAAAAAGGCCGAAATGGGGACTTCAGCCCTTTTTTCCCTTTTGACTGAAGTCATTCTTCAGTCAAAACAAAATTAGCATATACATATATATAATTAATATAGTTTTCTATCAAAATAAAATTAACATAAAGTTCACATCAAAATAAATTAAAATTCGTTATAAATCCATTTCTCAACCGACCCAATCTTAAGTTGTTCTAGCTAATTTATTAATATACATATATATATAATTAATATTAAAAAAATATTATAATGCCGTTTATGTCCCAACAAAAAATCACACGAAAATTTATTGTAAAAACCCATATACACGTAATTGCAAATTTATTAAACGGAATTCATCAAAATGCATATCACGTTAATAGAAAAATAAATAAATGGATTTTAAACAAAGTTGTACTAAATTTTGATCTTAAAGATGGACATTATACACTGGTCATGGAAAATTAAAACTTAGTGACGTAATTAAAAATTTTAATTTCATAAAAAATTTATCAAAGTTATACATGATGATGAAAAAAATAAATAAATAAACACTCATAACGAAAATTTAAAAACTTAATAATCACAAAAATACCGAAGTGGTAACTTTCAGATTTTAACTTCAACCAACCAAACACTGGAAAACGTTATCACTGATATGACATTTCCAGCAACACCCAAACACACAAAAGTCTACACTTCGAAATGAACTACACACTTCCACTGACTTGACCAATTCCAGGATTTTACCACTTGGAAAACCACTTCCAAACCCAACGGCCCCTTTGTATCAATGACAGACTTTCGATTGCCTCAAAGACACGAAGTTTTCTCAAGAAAAATTGTAATCGTCAGATGATGTCAGTTAAGTTTTTTAATTTATAAATATCTGAGTATATATAATTCGCATACTCACAAAAACTAACAAGATGAAAGATCCTTTTGAGAAGTTACTACTTAAGTCACAGAAGTATTACAATTTCAAGCATAAAAATTTCTATATGATACTTTTAAAAAATAATAACAATAAAGGTATAGAATTACAGAAGAAACCATGTTGATCGTACAACCTTGCCGGGTCAGGCACTTGGATACTTATTTTCGTGACTAAAAGTAAAATACGTATCATCCACATGGTGATATCATCCACTGATTTTTGCCTTAACGAAATCATTTCATCAGTTTAATAAAACCGAAATAAATTATCCAAATCCAGGACCTACGGAAAAAAGACTGCTATAAATCTATAACATTTCAAGGGAGAGATCTGTAGGATAAAAGGCTAGGAACTATGCTCATCCGAGCTGAAGGTCAGGGGGGTTTTCAGGTTATGAAGACCAGAGGGAGGTTGAAACAAGTATTAAAGAAAACTGAAAGATGATATTAAAACTTTCTTGAAAAACAAAAGATACATAAGGCTCAATATATAAGCCTCAATACTGAAGCTAGCTAAAGCTGAGCTTCCGACCCATGTGAGAAGTACTAAGGTTCATCATAATATCCTACTCCTGAGCTGACTTAACATAACACTAACCTACACCTGAATGGACTTTGACAGAACATGAGGACCATGCATGATAACTAAGCTACGTACATGAGCTGCACGTAGCCCATACAGAAGAACGGCTTGCTTTGAATTGTCACTGCTTTCTGAACATCTTCCAACACGCCCCTATGTTCAGAAATCCACCATACCCAGAGCCTTTCTGAAATACAAATGTTTTACTGATGTGAGCCCCTTCGTGACAGCATCGGCAAGCTGGTCGTTTGTACTACAATACAACAACTTAATCTTTTCCTCTGCAATAAGTCCACGAATGAAATGAAAGCGAACTTCAATGTGTTTAGTTCGCCCATGATGTGTTGGGTTTTTAGCTATAGATATCGCTGCCATATTATCACAGTATATGGCTGTAGGACCCTGCTTCTCAACTTCCATATCAGCGAGAAGTCTATGCAGCCACACAGCCTCACACGCGGCAGAGGTAGCTGTCACATACTCTGCCTTCATGCTTGGCAATGCGATGATCTCTTGCTGTTTTGAACTCCATACTACAACACCTAATCCGAGCTTAAAACACCAACCAGTGGTGCTCTTTCGATCATCCACGCAGCCTCCCTAATCACTATCGACAAACCCTTCTAGCCTGAAGCTCTGCACACATTCATATTTAATGCCCAGTGTTATGGAACCCGATATGCAGCGGAGGATTTGCTTCACTTCTCCCATATGATGTTTGGAGGGAGCTTGCATAAAACTTGACACTAAGCTTACACCAAACATGATGTTGGGTCTGGTATGTTTAAGATAAAGTAGATTCCCTGCTAACCGACGATATAAGTTCCCATCTGTATCTCCAGAGCCATCAGACAGATGCAACCTTTCATTGTAATTCACTAGAGTGGTAGCATGTTTGCTTTTGTACATCCCTGACCGCTTTAAGAGATTTTTAGCAAATTTTCTTTGGCAAAGCGAGATAGACCTTGGTTGTTGCTTCACTTCCAGCCCGAGAAAGTAGTGCAGGAGCCCCAAGTCGGTCATGCTGAACCTTCTCTTCATATCTTCTTTGAATTCATCCATTAGTTTTGCAAAGGAACTTGTATACAATATATTATCTACATACAAGCAGAGCACCAAGATGTTTGAGTTTTCATCTACCTTTTTATACACTATCGGCTAGTTGATGCTTCTATTAAACCCGAGACTTAGAAAATATTCATCAATCTTTTGATTCCTTGCTCTAGGTGTTTGTCGAAGACCGTAGAGCGCCTGTATAGCCTGTAGACATACTCCTCCTTCCCTTCCTGCACATAACCTTCAGGTTGAGAAACAAAGACTTCCTCTTGTAGTTCTCCATTCAAGAAGGCTTCTTTGACATCAAGCTAGTTAACTCTCCACCAATGTTGTGCTGCAACGACAAGTAGGATTCGAACTGTTTCTATCCTGGTTGCAGGTGCAAATACCTCACTGAAATCCACATATGGGATTTGGGCAAATCCCTTGGCAATAAGTCACTTCTTCCGTTTGAATAAGCTTCCATTAGAGTTGGTCTTAACTTTGAACACCCATTTTAAACCAATTGCTCTCTTGCCAGCTGAAAGTTTGGTCAACACCCAGGTGTTGTTCTTCACTATGGATGCTATCTCTTGATCCATGGCTTCTTTCCATTCACTCTATTGGACAGCTTCAGTGTATGTAGATGGCTCTATTGCTGCAAAAATGAATGAGCATGAATCATAAATTTCCTGGAAGGTTTTATACCTTCGTGCAAGGGACTCAGGTTTAGAATCATTGTCTTCAGCTTCGGGTACAGAGTTTGTTCTTTCTTCAGTATGTTCATGCTGGATTTCTAAGGTTCCTTCTATGTCACATACGTCCCCCTCCCTTCCTATTATGGAGATTTGTGGATCATTGCTTGCAAAGTCCTAGTTCCAACTCTTCTCTTCATGAAATGTTACCTCTCTACTAGTGATAACCTTCCCAGTCACAGGGTTAAATAGCTTGTAGGCTTTGGAATCATTGCAATAGCCTATGAAGACATGCATTTCAGATTTCGGATCAAACTTTCCACGTTGATGAGATTGAGAAAGCACATAAGCTATGCACCTGAATACTTTTAGGTATTCCACCGTTGGTTTTTCTCCATGTAAAGCTTCATAAGGAGTGCAACTCTTCAAGGCTTTGGTGGGAGACTTGTTGCTGAGATAAACAGCCGTTGCTATGGCCTCTCCCCAGAATTCTGTTGGTAGTCTCTTCTGCTGCAACATGCATCATGCCATTTCGACCATCACGTGATTTCGACTCTCAGCTACACCATTCTATTCCGGCATGTATGGAGCTGTAAGCTTCCTTCTTATCCCGTTCTCTTATCAGAAGTGGACAAAGTCTTTAGAGTTAAACTCTCCCCCGCGATCGGACCTCAGGACTTTAACTAGGAGATCATGTTGTTTTTCAACCAGAGTTTTGAAGACCTTGAAGTACTCAAAAGCCTGGGCTTTACTTTGCAGGAAATATACCCAGCTGTATCACGTGTAATCATTCATGAAGAGAAGAAAATACTTGTTTCCTCCTTTCGACGGCGTTTACATCAGGCCGCAGAGATCCGTACGTACTAGCTCTAGTTGTGGCGATGCTTGATGTGTAGTCTCAGTTGGAAACGGCTTCTTTGTTTGTTTTCCTATAGTGCAACTAGTGCAACAACTTGAACAAGATATGGGTAGTAAACCTCGTACAAGATTTTGTTGAGACAGCTGCAATAATCTAGAGGAGTTAATATGACCATACCTTTGGTGCCAAAGGTCTGTGACTTCGAGTTTTGATGTTGCAACGAAGGCTAAGTCTACTTTAGTCACATATAATGGAAACAACTGGTGTTTTGTTATTTGGACACGAGCTAGAACTCCCCCCGTGAGCTTGTCACAAATTAAACATAGTTGATTATCAAAGTAAAGAGTGCATCCTGAATGAAGTAGCTGGCCAATGCTCAATAGGTCATAAGCAATCTTGGGAACATACTGAACATTCTTGAGCTCCTTCGTTTCTCCGGAATTGTTTTTGAACGCCACAGTGCCAACTCCAGCAACCCTCAAAGTTTTATTATCACCAAGCTTCACGATCAGATCAACGTTTTCATTCAGAGAATTGAAAAGCTCCTTATTTCCTGTCATATGGTTCGAGCACCCGCTGTCAAGCATCCAGGTGTCCTTCGACTCCTCACAAGCGCCATTTCCAGCCATGAACAGCTGAGTCATAGCCTCAGCTTCAACCTCTACAGTAACCGCTTCAGCAACGTTGGCACTTCTGTCTTTAAACCAGCATTGGACTTTTATATGCCCAAATTTTTTGTAATTCTGGCATTGTATACTCCCCCTGTTTTTCAACTCAGTGTTAGCTCCTCTTTCAAAGCTTCTTCCAAGCCCTTTTCCTCTTGAACGACCTCTGAAATTGGTCCTCCCTCTACCACGGCCTGGACTGCGGAAGCCTTCACTCACATGAGCTATGGACTTCATGTGAAGAACCTTCTCCTCTTCACAGCCTGCAGAAAGTGATAATATAGACTCGTGCTTCTTCAAGGAACCACTAAGTTCCTCCACACTGATAGTATTAAGACTTGTGGCTGCAATGATCGAGGACACTACATGGCGAAACCTTGGGGCCAAGCTTCGAAGAATCTTTAACACTACCCTCTTCTCTGGCACATCCTCTTCAAGCACCCTTATCTTGAAGACAACGTCCAAGACTCAAGTAACGTAATCTTGGATCTACTCACCTTGAGTTTTCATCTTCATCTCTGCAAGCTCTTGCTGCAAGGCATGGATTTTCACGGAAATAATTTCAGCATTTCCCTGAAATTCGGTCTTCAAGATATTCCAAGCCTCCTTCGCCGTGGAAGCAGCCGTAATGCGAATGAAAATTCTCTCATCCAACGCCTGTTGGATGAGATAGAGAGCTTTAGCATCTTTGTCTACCGGATCATTGTTCCTCACCTCGTCTTCATCTTCAACAACGCCTTTCTCCACAAATGTCCACAGCTTTCGGGATCGGAACATCGTCTTTATCTTCAAGCTCCAAAGGTTTTATAGTTGTCACCTTTGAATATGGGAACGTTGGCCTGCGAATTGTGAGAGGATGAGCAACACCCTGCCATCACAACTTCAAGCTTCCGGGAGCTTCGAGGCTCTGATACCATTGTAGGACAAAAGGCTAGGAACTATGCTCACTGGAGCTGAAGGTCGGGGGGGGTTCAGGTTATGAATACTAGAGGCTTAAAGGTCGAAACAAGTATATAAGATAACTGAAAGATGATATTAAAACTTGCTTGAAAAAGAAAGGATACATAAGGCTCAATATATAAGCCTCAATACACTAAAGCCAGCTAAGTTGAGATTCTGAGCCACGTGACAAGGACTAAGGTTCATCATAATATCCTACTCTTGAGTTGACTTAACGTAACACTAACCTACACCTGAATGGACTTTGACAAAACATAAGGACCATGTATGATAACTAAGCTACGTGCATGAGATGCATGTAGCCCATACAGAAGAGCGGCTTGCTCTGAATTGTCACAGCTTTCTGAACATCTTCCAACAAGACTTGAGGGCATTGGGATCAAGGGAGGTGACAGTTACGAAGTCTTCCAAGACTATGGTAGCTGTCATGGTCTCAACCGATCACCTACGGCCGTGTGGTACCTGACATGCACCATAGCGATAGGTCAGCCTTCCCTACAAGAATAGTTAGTGAATTCCTGTTTGCATCACAAGCACAATGAAATAAAGGAAAACTAGCAAAATCGGAAAACATTCACGGTACGAGAAACACAACACATGAAACCCATTTTGATAGAGAAAAACATAAACTCTCATAGATTGAGAAATGTTTACAACCATACCTAAAAACCATCATCAAGATGCCTTGTCTCCTCCCAAAGACACATTAGACCCTATTACAAGAGCTACCCGAAATCAAAAGTTAATTGAGCCCCATGCTCAATACAGGTCTGGCGTGAATTCCCTGACTTCACTTAGCTTGCAGTGTCCACTGAAGTGACTGTAGCTTTAACCAGTCACCCTTGGTCACAGTGCGCAGCATTACCGGTCACGCACGGTAATACCGCAGGCCATCCTTGCCCCTGGCTCGGCCACGCTCCTGACCACGTGCCCACTTGCATATACCTGCGTAAAACCTTGTCAAATCTGGAATCCGCTCTCAATCTCCAGGCCTGATCAAGTGTCACGCCTCTCCTAGACTTGCTAGAGATCCAACACTCTATATAATTAAGTCTTACAACACTTGACTCTTGGTATGGGTGCGTCTGCCCTACGCGCTCATCGGTCACGTGCACTCCCACGGTCCAGTGCACACGTGTCTCACGGTCTCAGCACATGATCGGGCGGGATATTCCACCCGCTCTTGATCACGACACAACACACGCCTCGCGCTAACCGCGCGCTAACCAATCCACGCAGCTGTGAGCCCTCATAGCTTGGCCTATGTTGAAATATACGCTCGCTGACCAAGTGTAAGGTCATCAACTCTTGCAGTAGCCCTCTTCCAAATGGCTGTCAAAGCTTGACAGTGCCCACACCATGGCGTAAAGAACTCAACAAGCATCACTCTATCCGAATTCAACAAATGTAATCCAAATGGTTAGAAATCCAAAGGTAAAACCTAAATAGATCTCAGATCTCAGATCGCAAACCTTGGATTTGAAATTGGAGGGATTAAGTTGGAGAACAAGGGAATGATGCTGCATAGAGTGCCCTAGCGGGAGATGGATTGGCCACATTGCTCCTAGGTGGATTGGGGGATCTCTTGCCGCTAATCAAGAGGGAGATGATGAAGACGATTATTTTTGGTATTGGTTTTTGTTTTGGAATTTAAAAACTTTATTCCGTTGAGAGATTGTTAGATCAAAAAAATTATAAAATATTATAAAAGTATTTTTAAATTTTAAAATTTTTAACCAAATCGTATAATACTATATACCCACAATTTTATAAAACTTTTTTTGACTTTAGATTTAAGGTTTTGATGGAAAAAAATCTTTTTAAAAAAGAAAAGAAGAAGGTTATAATGTGGCAACTTAACATTTGAGGGCTAACGGTATAATGCAACTTCTAATTTGAGAGGTATAAAATTTGGTGTGGTATCATCATTTTATAGATTCCTAATTCGTACTGTTAAACTTAGGCTTTGCTTAGATGAAGGTATAAGAAGTTTTATAAAGTAAAGTAAAGTACAATAATGGGAGGTAAAAGGAAGTTTTAAACCCTTCCTTGTTTGGGACATGTTAAAGTAAATAAAGGTTTTGAAACTTTGTTGTGTTTGGTTTGAAAGTAATTGGAGATAAGATTATGTGGTAATATTATTAAATTACCCTTAGGATAAAAGACAAAGTTATAATTTTGTTGACCAAATTACATGAAACTTACCAAATTCTCTCCATTGTTTACATAAATCTCTCTTTTGATTATTATAAGATTTCATTTTGTAGAATAAAATTAATTAATTAATTAATATCATTATTAAATTAATTAATATTACTATATAGTTTGACAATATTAACTATCAACTAATAAATTCTTCATATTTTTTAAAACAAATAAAATAAAGTAATTTATGATAAAATAAACATTATTATTATTTTCATAAAACCTTGGCATTTTTATAAAATATAGAGGTATTTTGGTTCAAAAAAACATAAAATTTCCCAAAACCTAATAATAACTTATGATAAAATAAACATTATTATGATTTTTATTAAATTTGAAATTTTTATAAAGTATAAGGGTATTTTGTTCCACAAAAAAATAAATTTCCCAAAAACCTCCACAACTCACTATTTTGGAGGGTTGAGAAATGAGTGTTAAATGGAAGTTTTAAAACCTCAATCTACCTTTTAAACTTTTATTTTACCTCCATCTACATCCAACAAAATATGAGTTTTTATAAACACTTACCTTATTTTACCTTCATCTACCTCTAACCAAGCAGATCCTTTAGTGATTCATCAGTGGGTGAACGACTGTGATGACTAATTATATTATGCCACTTTTTTGATACATCAGCGTAAACAAAAGTGATGAGAGAGTTGAGTCATGCGTTTGTATTTCATTTTCTGGTGGACATTTGGGAATGGATTGAATGTTTTATGATCACAAACTATTTTTTTTTTAATTTTTTTTATTTTTGATATGAACATCCAACCAGGTGAAAGCAATATGCTAACTAACGGAAATTAAACATCTTATATATGTTTTCATTTGGAGGTGAATGATTTGAGTTACAAGCCATATCTACAGTGTGAGGATCCATTATCACCATGCCATCTAGCGGATTTTGAATTGGTCAATGAAATTCTATCATTAAAGCTTTTTGTTTTTAAGAGACATTTTAGTTATTTTATATTTTTATAAAGTTTTAATAATTAATTATAAAAAATGGTTTGGAGTAATTTTCGATTTTCATTTTTTAAATTAGGAATTTAGGCTAATTATAATTCATAATGAAAACAAAAATGTTTTAGAAAGATTTTACTGATGTTAACATGTGAGAGTCGGACATTAAAGATTATTACAAGGAAAATAGACAAGTGAGATATTTAAATTAATTATTGATAAAAATAGATGTTAAACCATAATAACCACCTAAGGAGTGATGAATTTTTTGTGAGAATTGGTATTTGTTATTTAACTATTTTAAATACTTAAATGATTAAAACTTTTAAATATTTGAATGATATAATTTATTTCTTAAACTTAGCATTAGTTATTTTTAAAATTTATAAATATAGGATAACGTCCTTTCATATTAAATAGTTGTTTAAATAATTCAAATCTTACACAGCAGGGACCCACAATTCAAAAGACCGGCCTTATAGGTTGGAGCTATCCCCACATATATGCACATGGGCACTCCATCAATTGGGCGATGTGGAACTAAACCAAAAGTTGCAACATCAAATATCTTCATTTAAAATATAAACATAATAATATATATGATATATTTTAATCTAAATAGTATAAAAAGTGGAGGTGTATAAAAAGTTGTAATGTAATTTTAAGATTTGAAAAAGCATTTTTAAATATACACTAAAAAAATACCCTGCCCTATAAGTTGAAACCATCTATTTATAAGTATATTTTTAAAAATAATTTTTTAATTAATCATAGTTGCTTATTCACATTAATAGTTTTTTTTATAAATATTTTATTACTTATTTTTATATAAATAAATGTTTTGTCTGATGTTGCTTCTTTATTGTTATTGTCATGAATTGTTTTTTCGTTTAAACAAAACACATCAAGGAATAACATATTTAATTTAAATAGTAGAGGTTTGGGTCATCTAATCAACAGATTTTGAGTTTAATTTCTCGAAATCTATTCTTTAGATTATACTCAAGATAAAAATTTAAAAAGAAAAACACATCAATGAAAGTAAACAATATTAAAAATTAACATCCATATTTTTGAATGAAGAAATTAAACAAGGGAAAAAAAAATATCAATTTGAACATATTAATTACTACTAATGAAGATGCTTGCGTAGTCTTCTCCGGCCTCTATAACCATCTTCCACTCTAACACTTTAGTGCAGCTAATATTATTCATTAATCATCTTGCAAAACAGCGAAACCGTCTCTCATTGATGTATTGCTTCCCGTTAGTGTTGAAAGAGATGCTCTTCTTTTTTTTTCTTTTTTTTTTTTCTGCATTTCCTTCTCATCAGAATCTATCTGTTTTCTCCGACAAACTACAGTGCAGAAAGCCTTGTTTCCTTGATACATATAAAGTTTCTGGCTTGTAGAAAGACAAGTCCTACAGTGAAAGCAAAAATTAAGGAAGGACTGCGAGTCACTGCTAAACAGAGACGATGACATTGAAGGAACTCTGGCAGCTGGGTCTTAGAGTGAACTAGTAAATGTGTGAGATATTGAATAAAACTTCAAGGATTTTCGTTGTCACGTTATATATATATATATATAGAGAGACAGAGATTGGATAGAAAAGAGAAGCAATTAGATTTGCATAAGATTTATTATTTCTAATAGTAATAGGGCTTTCATAAATATATATATATATATATATATATATATATATATATGGTAAAGTTCTAGTAGCAGTGGGACTCACCTAATATATAGGTTCTTTATTAAGATACATTTATATGATATAGTTATATATATTATAAAGCTAACATATTAGCAAGCTCTCTAATTTTAGATATTGGGTGTATACGTTAACAATTTTTTTTTTTTTGAAATAAAGTGGATAAACCACAAATTTATTAAGAAGGATAACGTAGAAATACAGGGAAGTCTTTTCACCAGAAGTGAGAAGAAGGAAGAACATGAAAGCGAAAAAACAAAAGAGAAAGAAGAAAAAGATCCTAGGCAGGCGGAAGACACCGCATGGCATCTCAGGTATGCCTTAAGAGCTGGAGGGATCTACTCCTGAGCGAGGTCGAGGTCAGAGTCGCCGGCTTGATCTGCAGCCCGTGCGCTGAAGAAATTAAGGGAGCGCTTTATTTTCTGAGAAGCTTCATTAAGGTGCTGCTGATGACTGTCAGAGGCTGTTAAAAACCAAGAGCAAAGCATGTTAGCAGCTTTAAAAATGATTCTAAAAAAAGATAGAGCTTTTGATTGGAAAATGCGAAGATTTCTTTCAAGCCAGATGTTCCACAGGATTGCTCTAGAGGTGAGATCCCAAAGATAACGAGTATTATGAGGTAGAGAGGGTAACCAGGATGTCCAGATGGAAGGAATTGAATCCGGTAAGGAGTAAGATTCTAGGACTTGGGAAAAAAAAGACCAGATTCGATTTGAGAAAACACAATCAAGAAAAAGATGATTCAGGGTCTCAGAGGCGTTATGGCAGAGGACACAGGTGTCTGTTGAGATATGAGAGTTGCACCCTATCTTGAAAAGATTTGAAAGAGTAAGAATTTTATCCTCGCCAGCGAGCCAGCAGAAGAGAGTTATTTTGCTAGGACAACGGGTTTTCCAAAAGGAAGAGTAAAGTGAGCTGCGTATTCCACCATCAATAAGGAATTTGTAGAAAGATTTAACTGTGAAATTTCCACTTTTTTCTAGAACCCAGGTGTGAAGATCTTCAAGGTGACTGGAGCAATCAGGGATGATTTCTAGGATGGGAGATATCAAATCTAGAGAGGCTGAATGAAAGAGAATCTCTGGATTGTTCATATGAAGTTGGAAAAGTCTTAAGTTTATCCAAGGAAAGGAACAATCAGTAAAGAGAGCTGGCCAAATGTCTTTTAATTGTTGTCTATTATGCCAGCGGTCAAACCAAAGGAAAGTATTGGAACCATTCCTAATAGTTTTGTTAATGCAAGAACGGAAGGGAATTAGGGCGGAATTCACTCCTGCCCAAAAGAAGGACTTATTTCGTGGTGGAGAAAGAAATAAAATATCTCTTGAATTTCTAATTGAGTAATTTGCTTGGATAATTTTAGCCCAACTACTGTTGGGGTTGCAGGATAATTTCCACCACCACTTTCCAAGTAAAGCTTTGTTAAAATCATGAAGATTGAGAATTCCCCATCCTCCCATGTCTCGGGGTCTGGTGATCCTATTCCAGGCGACCAGTCTGATTCCTTTGGGTCCCAGATCAGGGCCTTTCCATAGGAAGTCTCTTCTAATTTGATCAATTTCTTTGATCACCCAAGCGGGAAGTTTGAAAACCGACATCCAGTAGACTGGGATTGTTGAGAGCACTGAGTTAACAAGAGTTAAACGACCTCCTAAGGATAAATACTTTGCTTTCCAGGAAGTGAGTCTTGAGCGAACCGTACTAATCAACTTTGACCATTCTAAACGCCTTGGTCTTCGTCCAGAGAGAGGAATCCCTAAGTAAGTAATTGGAAGGCAATTCCTGGAGCAGTTTAAGATTTCAGAAGAAGAATGATGAGGTTGAAAGCCATAATGTGTAGAATACAGACAACTTTTCGAGTAGTTAATGGAAAGGCCAGAAGATCCCTCAAAGAGGTAAAGGATTAGTTTAATAATTTGGAGATCTTCTTGCCCTCCCGCTGTAAAGATTAATAAATCATCTGCGTATTGAAAGTGACAGATGCTAAATGAATGGTCCAGAGGAACACCCACTAGAACTTTAGATCTAAGTGCATGCGTAAACATAGCACTCAGAACGTCTGCTGCTAGGGCGAAGAGTAAACGAGAAAGTGGATCTCCTTGTCTCAATCCTCTTTTATATCTGATGTAACCCTGAGTAGAACCATTAATAATAAATTGAGCTTTGGCTGAGCTAAGAATTGTATGAATCCAAGAAATCCATTTAGGTCCAAATCCTCTTACTGCTAGAACTTCAAGGAGGAAATTCCAATCTAAAGAATCAAAAGCTTTAGCAAAGTCCACTTTGAATACATGTCCAAGGAGTTTCCGTTTTTGCAAATTGAAAATTACTTCTTGGGCACCGACAATGTTGTCCGCGATGCACCTTCCTTTAATAAATCCAGATTGAGAGTCATCCACTAGGAGATTAATCACAGTACTAAGCCGAGAGGCTAGGATCTTTGAAATAATTTTACAAGTGGAATTAATAAGACTTATTGGACGGTAATCCGACACATGTTCTGGAGCACTACTTTTTGCAATAAGAGCAATGTTAATCCAGTTTAGACGTTCAAAGTTAACCGTGCCCTCATAAAAGTCTTCGCAGAGTTTGACCAAGGAGCTTTGGATAAATGTCCAGTGTTTTTGATAGAAGAAAATTGGGAAACCATATGGACCTGGCGCTGCGTTTAAATCAAAGACTGCTTGTTTTATCTCTTCAATAGTGAAGGGAGATTCAAGATGGGTGAGATCTATTATTTCCTTAAAGTCAAATAGAAGCTGCCAGTCAAAGAGGAACCTGTTTGAAATTGAGGTACCAAAAAAGGAGTAAAAGTAATCATTAAAGATCTTGCCAATTTGTTTATTTCCTTCAATCCGTTGGTCATTCTGAAGTAAGTGAGGAATGAAATTTTTGTTCCTCCTTCCGTTTGCTACTTGGTGAAAGTATCTTGTATTTGAGTCTCCTTCTCTTAGCCAAGTGATTCTGGACCGTTGTTTCCAGTAAATTTCTTCTTGATTTAGAATAGCATAGAGTTCAGAACGAATTTGGGAAAGTCGAATGGATTCTTCCTCAGAAAGAGATCTGCTTTCAGATATGATATCCAGAGAATTTAATTCGGAAAGCATGCTGATCTTAAGAAGTTTAGAAGCAACAATTTTTTGATTCGCAAATTTAAAAAGTATAATGTTGTAAAAAAAAACATATTATTATAGTTAGTGTACGAAATCTCACTACAATTTTAATGAAATCATCTATTATTCATACATTCCTAAAAATTATTACCCTTAAATTTTGCTAAAAAAATCATAGGACGTTTTTACGTGAATTAGTATTAGTTATTTAAATATTTGAAAATTTTAAATAATTAATTTTTCAATATTTAAGTGATATATTTTATATTTTGATTTATTTTAGTTATTTCCTAACCAATAAATATATGCCCTCCTGATTCTCCCAGTTCTGACAAAGCATTAATAACAAGAGTTTCCGCATTTTTTTTCCCAAAATAATATCTTGAATGTTAAATCGACGTAATTTTTTAAAAACTACTAAAATCGTTCCTTTTTAAATGCTCGTCTAATCAATTTTTATAATCTTTTAAGGTTAAAAATAAACAACTAAGATAAATTAAAATAAGTAGAAGGCGGGGAAGAGAAAAGACGCTCATAAGGTGTAAAACCAGAAAGTGCAGAAGAGGGTGTTCTATTGATCAGATAGATAGAAGTGAGAACGGCTTCAGCCCAAAAATGTTGGGGAACAGACGAGGTAAGGAGAAGAGCACGAGTAGTGTCAAGAATATGGCGATGCTTGCGCTCAGCGACACCATTCTGAGCGGGTGTATAAGGACAAGACTGCTGGGAAAGAGTACCGTGAGAGGAAAGTAAGGTACGAAAAGATGTAGAGAGGTACTCTTTAGCGCCGTCAGTTCGAAGAATTTTAATCCGATGACCGAACTGAGTATGTATCATTTGTGTGAATTGAGAGTAAATGGCAAATACTTCAGATCGAGAGCGCATAAGATATAACCAGGTGTAACGAGAAAAATCATCAATGAAACTTATATAGTAAGAGAATCCAGAGAGAGAAGAAGAAGGAGCAGGTCCCCAAATATCAGAATGAACTAAGTCAAAAGCAGAAACAGATAAAGACGTACTAGAGGGAAAAGGTAGCGCTGATTGTTTAGCAAGTTTACAACCCGTACAAGCAGATAAAGAGTCTGAGGAGACTGAGCCAAGATGACCTGAACTAGTTAAGAGTTTTAGACGATCTTTAGATACATGACCTAAGCGAGAATGCCAGCGATCTAAAGAACAAACAACAAGCGAAAATAACGGAATTACAAGTAGAGGGAGAAGAAAATACGGGAAGATGAAGAAAGTCTAGGTGATAAAGCCCGCCAACTCTATGCCCGGTCCCAATCCTCGGCTCGTAAGATGGTCCCGCACGAACAATCGAGATGAGGAGAAGGTAATAGTTAATCCATGATCGGTGAGCGCGACCGACGTAAATGAGATTTAAAGCTAAAGTAGGAACATGGTGTACTGGTGGGAATAGTGAAGGAGGAGGATTGAAGGTGTCCCAACTGCGTGACAGGAAGAAGACTTCCATCAGCAGTTCGAACACTAGAAAATGGGGAAGTGCTAGAAAGGTTAACTAGGGTGGTAGCATCCGCAGCCATATGATGAGTGGCACCAGAGTCTAAAATCCAGGAGGAAGAAGACATACCAGAAGCAGCAGACATGACAGAAGAACTGGACTGCATAGCACGCTGCATAGCATGAATTTGCTCGGTAAGTTGAGCAACCTGAGAAGCAAGAAGACCAGAAGAATCAGGAGTCACAGCCTCAACAGTAGCAACATGAGGTGATGAAGAGACGCTAGAGGATCGCTGAGTAGGACGAGGATGTGAATGCTGAGGATGTGAATGCTGCGGTGGTCGGTTCTGAAGCTTCGGACAGTTAGTCTTCACATGTCCTTGTCGTTTGCAATAACGACGAAGGACGATGATCCAGGGAAGAAGAGAACCGAGTACTGGAAGGAGATAACCGAGGGGAGCGCGAAGATGTGATAGCAAGAATCAGTATCGTAGGACGCAAGCTAGAAGACGAAAGGGCATGTAACCGAGTCTCTTCAGCTATAACACTTCGCACAACATCGTCGAAGGATGGAATAGGGTCGCGATTGAGTAATTGGCTGCGGACGGCCTCATAATCGGGACGAAGACGCATCGAAACTCAAAGGTGCGTTGTGTCCGGCGGGATCGAAGGCGAGCCTTACAAGCACTTGCATGTCGACAAGTGGAAGGCTCCAAAGAGTCAAGCTGTCTCCACAAAGATCGCAGTTCAAGAACATAGTCTCGAACGGAACGCTCCTTTTGTTGCACATAATTAAGATCCTGTAAAATAGCATACCGACGAGCGGAACTGGACTGTTCAAACATATGACGTAAATGATCCCACATAGCAAAGGCAATCGGAAGATGTCCAATCTCCATGCGAATATCAACTTCACATGACCGACGGATGAGAGTCATTGCTCGATGATCGGCCGTGAACCATGAGGAAGAGGAACTGTCGCCTTGTCGGGAGGAGAGGAGGTGCCGTCGACATGGTCAAGTAACTCCATTCCAAGTAAAATGATACGCACAGTTGTGTACCATTCTTTGTAATTGGAGCCATTTAATTTGACATCAACCGGGGTGAGGAAATTAGGAGAAGTAGAAGAGGCCATTTTTTTTTTTTTTTTTTTTTTTTTTTTTTTTTATTTTTTATTATTATTTTTTTATTAATTAAAAAATATATATATATATATATATATATATATATATATATATATATATAAAAAATTAGATAATGATATATGTAATTATATGCTTTGTCCGGAGTAAGATTCCAGACAAAGATTTTAATCACGGGCTAATCTTGGGAAGCCGTGAAAGGTGGGCACGAAACCCAAAGATCGCCGGAGAAACGGACAGTGCGGGGCGGCGACGGGAGGAGCCGGGCGCTAGGCGGCGACGGGCAGCAGCGGCCTGGAGGAGTTGGCCGGGGAGACCGAGAAGCGGGCGACAGGGAGTGGCTCGGGCCGGGCAGTGGCGGGCGGCGGCGCAGGGTTCGGCTCGGGCGCGGGCGGCGGGCGGCGGCGCGGGGTTCGGGCGTGGAGTGGCGGGCGGCGGGTCGGCGGGCGGCGGGGGCTCGGCTCGGGCGGCGGTCGGCGGGCGGGGGGCTCGGCTCGGGCGCGGTCGGCGGGCGGTAGGTCGGCAGGCGGCGGGTCGGCGGGCGGGCGGGCGCGGCTCGGCCGGGCGCGAGTCGCAGCGGGGGGGGGCTCGGGCGTGGAGTGGCGGGTGGCGGGTCGGTCGGCGGGCGGGCGGGGCGCGGCTCGGGCGGGCGTCGGCGAGCGAGGGGGGCTCGGCTGGCGGGCAGCGAGGTTGTGGAGTGGCAGGCGGCGGGCGTGGGGTTCGGCTGGGAAGCTGGCTGGCGAGGTTGTGGAGTGGCGGTGGGGTTTGGAAGACGGCCGGGGTTCAAGCGAGATAGGTTAAAGCTGCCGGAGAGACTGCCGGCATTATGCCGGAGTGATATAGCCCTCTGATACCATGTAAGAGGAGTAAAAATGGATGATTTGTATTGATAAGAGGATTACATATATAGAGGAAGAAAGAAAAGTATACGTATATACGTATAATACAAGTATATACGAGAACCCTAACAATACGTATAATACAAGTATATATGAGAACCCTAACAATAGGAAAAAAATGATTTAACAATATTCTATTCCTGCATTAACCACCTAAATTCATATAGTAATCGGTGAAAGGATCAGAATGACAACCAATGAACAATAAAAAAATTTAATATTAATGAAAACAACATAACAAAGTACAAGGACTAAACTACTGATCGGATGCATTTTTTTGTCATAACTGTTCACTTTATAAGAAGGGTACTCCTACGTGAAATATGTCACGTCTCGTCTCGTGGGACCGACACGTGATAACCACTATAACAACCCGAAAAACAATACCTACATCACTCAACCTTGAGTCGTCACAAAACTAACAATAATTTGGGAACAAACAGATCTAAACAGAGTTCATAATTTCAAAACATATACAGAATATAACATAAAAATACACAGAGGAAGCAATCAACCTAAAACCTAAATATAAGGTTCAATGAAATATGTTTGTCATGATCAAAATAAAGTTTCGAAGAAATTAGACAAGTATACTAACCATGCATAGAAAGTAACAAATACATTAGTGGATCTATGTTCTTATATAGTGAAAGTGATATACATAATACATCAATTAAGAAAGAAACAATTGGGAGAATACTCAAGACTCCGGTCCGCAAAGAATGCCACTACAAGCTAAAGCCTAGAAGGAAGGGAGAAGGTGAGTAACCAAAGTCACTCAGTAAAGAGACAAAGCCGAGCTTTTGCGGTAAAACATATAGACTGTGACCTTTCAACATATATATACATACATATATAAATATACATATAAGAATGCCACATATAGTATAAAAGACTTATTTTTAAAACTCATGAATGGCGTAATTAAGGTTTTAAAACAATATATCACAAACTCTTCGACAAACGAATTTAATTTGCATAAAGGCATATTTTCTTAAAATATGAAGTTAGCATCTCGAGCAATCGGATAATGGTAAAAAAATTCGTCTAAACTCTAGCGATGACAACAGCTAAGTTTAGAGCCGCCAAGGCACTCATGTCCTTGATCCACCGGGTTCGTGTGCTGATTCCGGACTCCCAATATTCGTCCAATCAGAACTCTACGTGCCATCTTGTCACGCCCTGAACCCGGTTCACCGGACTCGATGCATCGACAAACGGCTGTATGCCCACAAGGCTGAGACCAAGTGAGCACACAAAACCTCAATACCTGTCTCTCAAATATAAATCATAACAATATACTAATTCCAAACAAAACCAAAGAATTCAAGAATGGAAAATAATCAGGTTTATAACCAAGATTCAAAGAATACTAAAGGTTTTGACAGACATCAGACTTATTAAACAGAAAACTAATCTTCTGCTAGCCACCTGGTGATCACTCAACGGTCCCCGCTAAGCTAGTCACCACACATCTAATCCTGATCTGAAAAGAATAGAGTAACTATTGATGAGCTAAACAGCCCAGTAAGCAACCACTAAAAATAATAATATTGGGATCACAAAAACTCAATAGTTTCAAAAACATGCTCATATGCGATGTTGTACAAAAATCATCAAAATCCAAAACCCAGACTTCCGACAAATATAAAAGTTCAAATCCTGAGTTTATATGTCCCCCAAATAACTAATGCCAAAAACAAAACACATAATTCCTTTATTTACCCTCGGCGACCCGAGCCAGATTATCAGAATTCATTTATTTACCTTCGGCGACCCGAGCCAGATTATTCGACTTCATTTATTTACCTTCGGCAACCCGAGTCAGATTATCAGAGGCCGTTATTCTTCATATACAGAACGGTGCGAAACTATAGTTTTTTATCAGAGTCAGAGTTTATGTCGACATGGTCAGTGTTTAACACCCAATGACAGTGTTATTGTAAAGTTAATTGAGGACTACAAGTTGCTATGTCAAAATATGTCGGGTTCAAAATCAGTGTCAACACAAAAAATATGAAATTCGATGATCTTATTTTCCAATGAGCATAACTCAAATGATTTCAAAATAGTAAAGCCAATATGTGACAACAATATTTAAAATATAATTATTCAACAACTGAATAAATACATAATTGAATAAAATATTCAAATCAATTAAATAATTAACAAATAAATAAATAAATAATTATATGCATAAAAAATCAATAAATTTGAAAATAATAATATGCATAACATCTTAAACCAAAATCAATTAAATATAACATCATGAAAATTTATTCACAATAAAACCGAAAATATTTAAATAATTATGTAAATTATTTTCAAAAATAAAAAATTTTATATATACAAATATACGGTATATACGTGGTTTACTTACTCGGAAAATATCCCCAAGCTATACGATCCCTCGGACACTCAAACTCGGGATTCAAGCAAAGACCCTAAACATGACATTATACTTGCTTTAGATTCCCAAAAGTTAAATACAAATATTAATCTCCCGGTTAATCATAATCACGGCTCTAACCACTAACTATACAAGAAAACACCGGTGTGCATAGTGTATTTAAATTTCTTACTCTAAGAAGCACCCTAAAACCAAACCCACCATTATATATATATATATATATAGTGATGGACGGAGCAACATTTTTATGGCAATATGACAGCCACGTTCATGCTAAGAAGAATGGCTTTGAATATCAAATCCAGATCAAGGAATGTGCATAAATTAAATTTTATTGATATATGGCAATCTCTGAACATGATATTATCTAAGAGTAATATCCAAAAGCTAAGATATGCTAGGATCTAATGATTACATGCAAAAGCCACAACATGGTCTTTCATAGAGAAGCCTGTCAAAAGAGAAAATAAATGAACAATGGACAACCTAAAATTTTACGTCAATTAAAATGTAAACAAACATTTATATGGTGTTTGCTATTGAGGACTTGTAAGAATCGTTGCATATTGTAAATGTAAAAGCCCCAGGCATGGATCATCATATTGGCAAGCCATTAACAACATTGAGATCTTCCCTTGCATTAAATGCAGAGGGCAAAAACTCTTAATTAAGCATAGGATGAGGCATTGCTGCAGAAAAGCAAAGGAAGAATCTTCAGAAATCAAGACTTGCAACAGATCCATTCAATGGTAAGGCGCGTGGGTGTGGAAAGGAAGCACTTTTGAAAATTTAATATCATTATTATTATTTCTCACACAAAGGTTTGTCTGAGTATAAAAACTAAGGACGGGATGGTAGGCTCACAATTAGACCACTGACATTTCAACATGCCTAGAAGCCTTACAAAAGTGTTTAGGAAACTAGCATCAAAACCAAGAACACAGTACCTATCTTGCAATAGTTTCTCATCACCAAAAAAAAAAAAACAAAAGATAAAATACAAATGTGATGAAGGCTAACAGAGAGGAGATACCATAAACACTCAAACCCTAGATCCGAGAAAGTTGCTTACCTCAAGAAGTAGGGAGCAAGTTTTTGACGTGAGATCCTCTCATCCTCGAAGTCGTCGGCAATTCACGAAACGAAGAAAAAGAGGAGCTAGGTCTTGGGTAAAAAAAAAACCTCGCCGAGAGTTTCTTTTTTTTTAAAATAAAAACTGATTGAGATTTAAAAATGGTGGTTTTACACATCTGAAGTGGATAGATAAACTGGGCCCATCACACCACCTCTAAAGGTTGGCTTGTGGGGGCCCCTACTGCAACAGGCGGGTTCCAACTTCTAACCCCATCACCAACAAAACCACAAGAAGTGTATCACCCATAAAATTTGTGTAAATCATTTTACAGAGTCCTCACCCAGGACAAATATACACATATCTATGATGAACATCACTATCATATAAATCAAAGCTAAGAGTATAGCATGTGTATGAAGTTTCATAATTCAATTCAATCAAATACAACAACATAGCAATAATCATTTTCCTCTAGTGTCAAGAGTTTTTCTTATAAAATAGAAAGCATGGAAATTTTTATCAAACTAATCAAAGCATCAATTCATCATGATAAATCCAAAGATTTCATTAAAATCAAATATAAATATATTTACAGAGAAATCTACTTATGGAGATTGACTCCTCAACAGTGCTACTCCTCTGCCGGCTTTCGAGCTCTCACCACCTACATCAACACATGCCATAAGGGCTTAAAACTAAGAGAAAAACATAAGAAGAACAAGCAAGTATGAACTCCTTTATGCTACAAGCTAAGAAACCGTAACAAGGCTTGGGTATAGCCTGAACTTGAGCTCTAAGAGTTCTAAGGAATCACTTTGGAGATAAACTCCCATTAGAACCATGAAAATAAAGGTTTTGTCAAGGATTTCTCAGTATTACAGTAGCATGCTATAGTTGCTCGATTTCAAAAGCAAGGGGACCCATAGCTTCATCAAGGTGGAGAGGGTAGAGTTTTACATCCACCTCATGATACAATGAAGAATAAAAGAAGTAAATTAAACCACTTAACAAATTCATCATCATCAAGCCAAGGTTCAAACTCTAAAAACCTAGGGCTAACATGCTCAACTAAATCAAATGAAACAAGGAGAAAAACGAGGAAAAAGGAGAATTCACCTTCAAAGGATCTTCAACCAAGAGAGAGAGGGAGGTCAAGCAATGCTTCATTCTTCTCATCCAAAGCAAGGGGAACAAAAGGGGGTAAGAAGAAGAACAAGAAGGGATTTTTTGAGAATTAGGGCTTAAGTTCAAGACTTTAAATACCCCTAGAAGTATACAGCACAGTACACGACCATGTAAATCCTAGTCTGGCCATGTATATCTCTGAATGGAGTGAGAATCTTTTACCCAGAGAATCGCACAGGCAAGTACATGATCACGTAAATCAACCACTGCTCATGTAGATTTACGCGGGGTAAAGTACATGGTCACGTAACTCAGCCACTGCCCGTGTCGATTTATATGAGCAAGGTACATGGGCGTGTATCTCAACCACTGCACGTGTATTTTTTCAGAACTCAGATTTTCACTGTTTTTCAAACCAATATGACGAAAAACGTGTCAAAACTCGAGACACAACTATTTTTAGATAGTTTAGACAACAACACAAGCGCGAAAAAACGGAAACACCACAAAATATTACTGGTTGTTTGAAATATTTCATCTTTAATAAATAAATAAATAAAGGATAAAAGATCTAAATCGTTTCTACCTTTGCGTGTTTCTATTTTGATTACCTAAATTTCAAAAACTACAATTTGATATTCTATATTTAGTTTTTGTTATAATAAAATCATTTGAGTCTATGGTATTAACCATGATCATATGTGGTTTGTCATATTATAAACGACAAACTCTCAAAAGTGACTTTATTGTCAAATTTATATAATTGGATTAACACTATAAACCCAAGTGAATTTATTACTCTCCTTTTATATTAAGGCGTGTTTGGTCCGTCTAAGTGAATACCAAAATGATTAAAGTGAGAGCTGATGTGACACTTCTATTTGTTTGGTTCACCGAAATAGAAGCCGAAATGCGGAAGTGGCTATTTCTAAAACCTCCCATTTCACTCTTTGACTTTGGGGATTTTTTTCCCGAAATGAGACTTCGGCATTCCACTCCACCCATTTTGTATATTTTATAAATCTTTTATTATTTATTATTTTTTTATTTATTATTTTTATTGTTTATTGTTTTATTATTTTTTTTTTTTTAATTTTTTTAATTTTTAGTTTTAACAACAAAATTAAGATTTTAATTTAAAAAACTTACATTACATAAAATATAATAAATAATTTATTTATAAATCATATTTTCATTTTTTCGCTTTTAATAAAAATAAAAAAATTTATAATTTAACACTTCCCTCAACCAAGCAAGTAAATATAAAAGGCTTCCAAATGAAAAATTCATTTCAATCGAAGTTACACTTTCAGACTTCCATCACTTCAGTGGACTACTTCCGAACCAAACACACCCTAAGTGTTCACTTTAACTATTAAAGAGTAAGAAAATTAGTGGATTTCAAAATTTTCTAAATATTTAACTCATTTTTTCCATTCAAGTTTATATGCATTTAAGATAATAATAATAATAATAATAATGAGAAACAATATAAGTAAAGTTAAGATTATTTTGGTTGTTTATTATAAATAGAATAAGATTAAAAAACGCCTCACTATTTCATTGTTCTTTCAGAAGCAAATATAATTTCTTTTGAAGAAGCATTTAGGGATGGGAAAAAACACATTTAGGTAAATATTTCATTTACCAAATATGTTTTTTATAAAATTGGATAATCTCTCTTTATATGTATGTGTATGTGTTTCTGTCTGAAGGAAGTTTATGGTTCTAAAGCAGAGAATTTTACTGATAAAAAGTCTCGTATAAATCAAGTGAATTCAATTAATCTGTGGTGAATGTGCCCATGGACAGAATAATACTAACTTAAAGAATATTACGGGTTGTCCAGTTTCTTATAATATTCTTCATTAACTATTACTTTCAAATGAATATAAAAATGAAATACCTCAGCAAATACTATTTGCAACCATTTGAGCATTAAATCAAACACTATTTCATATGATCAATATCACAAGGTGAATTATTAATGTTTGAGTATATTTCAAGACTCAGAATTTGCAAATTGGAAGAAAGCCAAGCAAGTAGAATGGCATATGATAAAATTAAAAAAAAAAAAAAAAACTAAATTTGAATAAAAATGAGGTGGTCAGGATCCATACAGACCTCTACAAGGACTCTTCTTACTTATTCCTACGGCTGCCATCAGCATATTGGAGTCCAAGATGTCAGGGAGAAAAGCAACAAAACAAATGACAGAAGCAGCACGCTTGTTTGTCATCACATTCAGCAAAAAAATAAAATAAATTAAATTAAAAATAAAATGAGTCTTGTACTCATATCACATGAATGTTGCTTGATACTCAAATGACAAGACATGAGGGAAAACTTACTGGCCCAGTCAACTTAGAAACTTCAGGCGGAGGAGAAGCATTTGTATCCAGCTGCTCAAGTGCAAATGAATACTGCAGAAGCAACTTTTGCCCCCTCACAAGGATATGGGCTACCAAAATTGTAGGGAAACCATGCACATTCACCCTGCTCATGATCAAGGACTGATTGAACACGTAATGAACATTCAGAATAAGCAGCACCAAATGAATCTAGAGTCAATGCAATAGTGATCACTTGCAGGTAAAACTGCACACAAATAAAAAAACATAAAAATTTTACGTGGTTCAGTCTTGAAGATCTACTTTCATGACTGCATATTCACTCACAGCTAATGAGGGTTTTACAATTACAGAGCTATTTATAGGGAAAAGATAACAAATATATCTATATGATATTTATAGGGAGAATACAACAGGGATATTTATGGGAAAAGAAAAATCTTAATGAAAATTCCCATATCGGCCTTAGGTTTAAAATGATAAACACTAATCAAGACTTCACATACTCAACAATTTCCTACTTGGAGGCTAATTACATCAACTGCACTTCACACACCTGTAAACCTAAAATCTATAATGATCAACTTTTACTAGTGCAACGCCTTCTCATCAATCAACTCTGAAGGCCAGATGAAGCTAGGTAAAGCTTCAACTTTTCTGTGGTAACCAACTTGGTCAACATATCTGCAGAATTATTTGAACTACAGATCTTCATCAAGGACAAGACACCACCACTAATCAATTCTCTGATAAAATGATATTTTAGCTGAATATGTTTTGTCATAGCATGAAACACTGAATTTTTCACAAGATGGATAGCACTTTGATTGTTACTATAAATAAAACTATCAACCTGTTTCTTCTCCAACTCCTTAAAAACGTTCTTCAACCAAACCATTTTCTTACCGACTTTTGAGATAGCCATGCACTCTGTTTCTGTGGTTGAAAAAGCGACGCTCTTTTGAAGTCGAGACACTTAACTCACAGCTGTGCCACCCACTGTGAAAATATACCATGTAGTTCTTTTTCTTGTATCCAAACAATCACCCAAGTTTGCATTAGAAAACCCTTCCAAAATAACATCTCACTTTTTGTAACACAAGACAACTTTAAAAGTAACTTTTAAATAGTGTAATAACCACTTAATTGCTTCACAGTACTTTCCTCCTGGATTGGACATGAATTTGCTAACAGCTTCCATTACATGAGTAATATCTGGCCGCGTGCATATCTTTACATTCATAACACTACCAATTGCATATGCATATGGAACTTTAATTATACCTTCTCTGTCTTCATCCGTTTAAGGTGACTACTTCTTCATGAGATTGAAGTGACTTCCCAAAGGCGTTCTTATGATCTTAGCATCATGGAGACTGAACTTTCCCAACATACTTTTAATATATTTCTCTTGGGATAATTAAGTGTATTTTGAGAACTACCCCTATTGATGCTTATAGTAAGGATTTGTTTTGAAACAACCAAGGCCTTTAATCTCAAACACTTCAGATGTATGTCTTTTCAATTTGTTGATTTTATTCTTGTCAACTCATGCGATTAACATGTCATCAATGTGCAACAATATTATGATATAAGATGAATCATATTCTTCAAATAGCAACAATGGTACAATGCACATATTTTATACCCACTTCTTCTCATAAAACTGCAAAATTTCAAGTACCACTGTCTTAGAACTTGCTTCAAACCATATAAGTTTTCTTTCAACTTGCAGACTAAGTTTTTTTTTCCAAATACCAGAAAACTTTCTGGGTGCAATGTAGATGTCTTCCTCAAGATTACTAACAAGAAAACAGTCTTAACATCTAACTACTCTAGATTTAAGTCTTCTTCAGCCATAATACTTAGCACAAGCCTGATAGTAGTCATCTTAACCACATGAGAGAAAATCTTATTGTAGTCAATGTCTTTTTTCTAGCTGAAACCCTTTGACTACTAGTCTTGCCATGTACTTTTTGCTGCCATCAAGCTTCTCTTTGATTTTATACACCCACTTGTTCTGCAAAACTTTCTTCTCTGTTGGTAACTCAGTCAATGACCAAGTCTCATTCTTTTCAAGAAAACTCATCTCTTCTTTCATAGCTAACTCCTACTGAACTAAATCATCAATTTGCATTGCCTCGAGATAACATTGAGGCTCACCATCCTCAGTTAAATGCAAATAATTTGCTGAATGAGAATGTCTCTGTGGAGGTCGTGAAACTCTACTAGATCTTCTGACTTTTATTTTTGTTTCTGGAGTAATTGAAACCATATCTTCTGCATTTGTGCTCCTTGAACTCCCATTAGTTCATGTAAGATCAGGTTCTTAAATATTTTTCTAACATGATTTTTTTTATTCTGTTTCCCAATAGCCATAGATTCTACAGCAAGTCTATGCATATACATCACATTCTCATTGGAAAGTGACACCTCTGCTTCAGATGATTTTACTGCTCAACTCATCTCAAAAGCAGTAACCCATGTCATGTGACTTATAACCAAGGAAAACACATTTTTTTTGCCTTTGGCTCAAGCTTGTTTTTGTCAAAATCTTTAAAAGGAACATAGAAAATACATCTAAATACCTTCAGGTGTGAAAGAGACACTTCTTTGCCGTGCCAGTCCTCTTTAAGAATCTTGAACCCAAAGGAACTGAGGGTTCTCGATTAATAAGATAAGTTACTGCACTTACTGAATTTTTTTAGAACATCTGCGGTAACCTTGCATGAAGTCGCATACTCTTTTCCCTCTCATTCAAGCTTCTATTTATTTTCTTAGCAACACCATTCTGTTGTGGTGCCTTAGGAATAGTTTTCAGTGTTCTTAATCTATTTTCAGCACATTAATCTATAAATTTAGCACTACTGTACTCACCACCATTATTAGCCTTTAAATACATGATTTTCAACCCTGCTTCACTCTCGACAGTAGCTTTCCATTTCTTAAAGGTAGGAAAGGCATCAAACTTATGTTTCAAGAAGTAAACCCATACCTTCCTAATGGAATCATGGATGAATGTAACATGATAGTGTCATCCTCCTATCGAGGCAACTGACGTTGGTCGATATACATCTGTATGAATTAGCTCTAGCTTCTCAACTTTGGGTGTCTTCCCTGATTTTGCAAAACTAACCCTTGTCTAGCTTCTCGAGCACACATTATTTACAAAAATCTACTTCCACATTTTTCATATGTGGAATATTTCTTTTTGAAACTAGCATCTTCATACCCTTCTCACTCATGTGACCAAGTCTTTAGTGCCATAGAATTGAAGGATCATCACCATTAGTAACTGCATTAGCTTCATCCGGCGGTAATTCAACCATATATAGAGTCCTGTTCTTCCAGCCATGAGCAACAACCAGATTTGTTTCAACTTTTTTCACTCACTGTTTCCAAACATGACACGATATCCCTGATCAATCTAACTGTTCCACAGAGATCAACATCCTCTTGAGACTGGGTATATATCTCACATCCTTCAGCATCTAAACAATACCCAAGTAGGTTTTCAGATTTATGTTTCCCATGCCCGTAATCTCCAAACTCTGATCATCAACAAGGTGTACTTTATAAAAATTTCGACTTCCGAAATTTAGCATCATATCCCTACAAGCAGAAGCACGGAATAAAGCACCGGAATCTATGATCTAGGATTGAATAAGACATTCAACGCAGCAAACCAATGAATCGTCTATCTTTTTCGTTATTGCCTTAATGGACTTATCTTCTTTTTTTTCTGGGAACTAAGGGAACCGTATAATGATTTTTAAAGTAGCTTGTCTTCTGGCAATTCTAACATGTTAAATCCTTATGATTCCTGGACTGGTCCCTCCTTTCTGACTTCGATCTACCACACCACTCATTTTACCTTTTTTCAAGTTTTCTACCTCTACTTTCTGTATTCATCAAAGAACCTGATGACTCCCCTAAAGTAATGATCGTTTAGGAGTAGATAGTTAATCGAAAAAGGAACAACTTTTGTATTTTGAGAGATATCTATGTTAAAAGGGTCGTATATGATTTTACTGGTTTGCAGAAATAGATGAACATTCAAATGGATGCTATAAATTTAATAGTATTCTGATACCACTTAGATTTGTCACGGCCCGAACCCGGCTCGCCGGACTCGACGCGTTGACAAACGGCCGTATGCCCACAAAGCCGAGACCAAGTGGACACGCAAGGCTTCAATACCTGTCTCTCAATTACAAATCAAAACAATACACTAAATTCCAAACAAAACTAAATAATTACATAAACGAAAAGTAATCGGTTTACAACCCAAATTCAGAGAATACTAATGGTCTTGACAAGTTACAGATTTATTAACAGAAACTAATCTCCTGCTAGGCACCTGGTGCTCACTCAACAGTCTCTGCTAAGCTAGCCACCACACACCTACTCTTGATCTGAAAAGGAATAGAACAACAATTTATGAGCTAAATAGCCCAGTAAGCAACCACTATAAGCCAATAGTAATATAGGGTCACAAAACTCGATGGTTTCAAAGATGTACTTAAAGTAATGTTATACAATACATATCCACAAAATGAAACCCAGACATCAAAACATTTCAGGCATACAAAGTTTTCAATGAATAGGTATATATGTCCCCCAATAACTAATGCCAAAAACAAAACACAGAATTCATTTATTTACCCTCGGCGACCCGAGCCAGATTATCAGAGTTCATTTATTTACCCTCGGTGACCCGAGCCAGATTATCAGAAGCCGTTATTCTCCACCGACGGAACAGTGTGAAACTATAGTTTCTTATCAGAATCAGAAATACATGTCGACATGGTCAGTGTTTAACCCCCCAATGACAATGTTGTTGCAAAGTTAGTTGGGGACTATAATTTGCTATGTCAAAATATATCGGTTCTAAAATCACTGTCAACAATAATTATTCAATAATGGAATAAATACATAATTGGATAAAATATTCAAATCAATTGAATAAATAATAATTAAATAAATAAATAAATAAGTGCATAGATAATCAATAAATTTGAATATAATAATATGCATAACATTTTAACCCAAAACAATTAAATATAATGTTGTGAAAAATTATTCCACAATAAAACCCAAATAATTAAATAATTATGTAAATAATTTAAGAAATCAAAAATTTTATATAAATACAAATATAAGGTATATACGTGGTTTGCTTACCTGTAAAATAACCCCGAGCTACAGAACCCACACGGACACAAAACTCAAGATTCAGGCACAGATCGTCCGAGTGGGTTCTGTAGCTCGGGGTTATTTTCCAGGTAAGTAAACCACGTATATACCTTATATTTGTATTTATATAAAATTTTTGATTTCTGAAATTATTTACATAATTATTTAATTATTTGGGTTTATTGGGGAATAATTTTTCACAACATTATATTTAATTGTTTTGGGTTAAAATGTTATGCATATTATTATATTCAAATTTATTGATTATCTATGCACTTATTTATTTATTTATTTATTTATTTATTATTTATTCAATTGATTTGAATATTTTATTCAATTATGTATTTATTGCATTATTGAATAATTATTGTTGACAGTGATTTTAGAACCGACATATTTTGACATAGCAAATTATAGTCCCCAACTAACTTTGCAACAACCCTGTCATTGGGGGGTTAAACACTGACCATGTCGATATGTATTTCTGATTCTGATAAGAAACTATAGTTTCGCACGGTTCCGTCGGTGGACAATAACGGCTTCTGATAATCTGGCTCGGGTCACCGAGGGTAAATAAATGAACTCTGATAATCTGGCTCGGGTCGCCGAGGTTAAATAAATGAATTTTGTGTTTTATTTTTGGCATTAGTTATTGGGGGACATATATACCTGTTCATTTAAAACTTTGTTTACCTGAAATGTTTTGATGTCTGGGTTTCATTTAGTGGATATGTATTGTATAACATTACTTTAAGTACATCTTTGAAACCATCGAGTTTTGTGACCCTATATTACTATTGGCTTGTAGTGGTTGCTTACTGGGATATTTAGCTCATAAATTGTTGTTCTATTCCTTTTCAGATCAAGAGTAGGTGTGTGGTGGCTAGCTTAGAAGAGACTGTTGAGTGAGCACCAGGTGCCTAGCAGGAGATTAGTTTCTGTTAATAAATCTGTACTTTGTCAAGACCTTTAGTATTCTCTGAATTTGGGTTGTAAACCGATTACTTTTCGTTTATCTAATTATTTAGTTTTGTTTGGAATTTAGTGTATTGTTTTGATTTGTAATGGAGAGACAGGTATTGAGGCCTTGTGTGTCCACTTGGTCTCGGTTTTGTGGGCATACGGCCGTTTGTCAACGCATCGAGTCCGGCGAGCCGGGTTCGGGGCGTGACAGTTTTTCTCCAAATATACTCTCCAAGGATCAAATCCCGAATCCCTTTGAAAGTCAAGTTAGCCGTTCCGGATGAACTTCAATGGTTGTGACTGTCTTTAACCGACTCTCATGTAATGAAGATAACAACAACAAAGGTTGCATTTCATCATCGAATTTAATATCTGCTGAAACCAATCTAGTCAATATTGAGTTAAATCCATTCACATGATCCGTGACAGATACACCTTCCTTCATTTTTATATTGACTAATTGGTGGATCAGAAATACCTTATTCGAAACAGATGGTTTTTCGTATATATTCGACAATGCTTTGAGTAAACTATGAGTGGTCATCTCCTTGATAATATTGTATGTGATGTTTTTAGCCACGCCAATTGGATCACGCTAAGAGCTTGGTAATTTAATCATTCCAAATCTTTCTTACTCATCTGATCTTGCTTTTGGCCTGACATAGGCTCATATAACTTCTTCTGATATTGATAATCTTCGATCTGTATGTTCTAAAAGTTAAAGTCGTCGTCGAACCTGTCGATCTTGACTTTTCCTTCATCTGCCATTGCTCTCACTCTCTTTATAACCTAAAGCTCTGGTACCACTTGTTGAGGATCGGACAATCTTAGCAATGACAAAAAGAGAAAGCACACATACAAGAAGACATAGGAATTTTACATGGTTTGGTCTTAAAGACCTACGTTCACGGCCACACTAATATTAACTTATTTCACTCACAGCAAATTAGAATTTTACAATTACAGGGCTATTTATAGTGAAAAGATAACAACTATATCTATAAAATATTTATAAGGAGAAGACAATAGGGATATTTATGGGAAAAGATAAACCCTAACCAAAATTCCCATATGGGTCTTGAACCTGAAAAGATAAATACTAATCAAGACTCCATATACCCAATAGAAGCACACATCAGCAGGAGATGGAATACAGTTTAATATTCTGGTAGGTTCTAGCATGTAATTCTTACTAATTTTTTGTAGATTGAATTCTGTTGAACATTGGTACAGTAATAGAGAATCTTTTGCATTCTTGCGTTAAGGTTCATGTTTAACTTATTTGCATATATAAATGACTATTGTAATGAAATTATTTCTCCTTAAGCACTTAAATAGAACTGTAATACATAATTGCAATCATACCCAACCCAACCCATGAAATGATTCTTCTATTTCATTTTTCACTTTATGATATATTGTAGTGATTCTCACATAAAAAATAATAAAGGTATCCAAATTGCGCATAGAGGAAAAAAGTAGAAGGAAACACAACAAGAATAACATGCTTGACAATATGAACAACAACCAATTCACCTTTTCAGCATCACTCAACATGGCCCAGTTTCACATTCCTCTTCAGGTTGTTTGAAGCTTTCTTCCATTCGAGTCTTAGTTAGTTTGCTATTGTTACACTTGATGTATTAATAAATATAGTAGT
Organism: Dioscorea dumetorum; assembly: GCA_902712375.1. NCBI lineage: Eukaryota > Viridiplantae > Streptophyta > Magnoliopsida > Dioscoreales > Dioscoreaceae > Dioscorea > Dioscorea dumetorum. The sequence goes on along the minus strand of CACTHL010000549.1, from coordinate 6,628,361 downwards.
GCCCCTGTATCAGCGAAAAAAAAGTCTACAGATTATCGTTTTGAATATATAGGAGAAGGGGGAAAAAAAGAACAGAGCATGCTCCTGTATAAAATATAGCACTGACTGTGTAGCGGCAAACATCGGATTGAAGTTCAGTTCTATTAATACTAGTATGTTTGACTTAGATCAAATGAAGAATGTTCAACTCCTTGGTATAACATCAACGCCTTAAGGTCAAAATTCACTTCACTCGTGATGCCTAAGCAGTTGGATTTTCCTTCATCTAATGAAAGAAAATGTTTCCACTTAATCATAAATAACTATTTTTCAAATATAAATTCCTAAATAAACACAAAGACCTATTTTGGACAAACCTATAGTTAGAAGAAAAAACATAACTTTAATGCAACCTGTTTTAGTTCAAGCCCTTTCTGCACAAATTTTTGGACAAATATAGCAATCTGTTTCATATCTAACCTTCACTTTGTGCACAAATTTTCTCTGCAACATTTGTTATCTCTGCTATAATGCACATGCAAATCAGGTGATAGTGGAAACCGGAAAGAACCAGTCAATGCATATTTTACCGACTCACCAAGGGGCAAAATTTTAATGATCAAGAGTTCCTTACTTTTGAAGACAGTATGATCAAAGTTGCATGAAGTCAGCTCAATTGAAGCAGTTGTTGTGGATTTTTTACTTGAATGACTCTCCAGTTGCCTGGCCATTTAATAGTTCCTTCAAAAGAGACTCTGCCAGTACTTAAGAAAAAGCATCACTTTCTATCACTTGCTATAAGAACAAAATCACTGGCAAAAAATTAGTAGGAAATGCCAACAGATAAGTGGATATCTTACTATTTGAACATGAATGAGTAAGAACATATGTTTTCCTACCACAGTTTTCAACTAAGCACCACCCAAAAAAAAAAAAAAAAAAAAAAAAGGAAGAAGAAGAATAAGGCTAAGGCTTTCAATGACTAACTAAAGGATAGACAACAATGACAGAGGTCAAAATTTCTCTTCCCTAAAATTAGTATGTCTACACACTTAGAGATTGCACTAAGTAGAAACAAATAAGATTTGTGAACTACTATAACTTTCTAGGGGGTGTTTTTTGTTGGGGTTAAGGATGTAAGACTAAGGGAATTTTCTAAAAATTTTGGGTTGGAGGGAAAATTTTTATTTGAGCTAACTGAAATTTTAATTTATTAATACTAAAAAAAATTAAATACTTTAAAATTAAAATTTTACTAGGCTGAAGGGCATCTTACAATTGAGGTTCCACTTGTCAAGCACATTATAACTCATTGGTATGCTTCTCCATAGATTCATAGAATCCAGCTTGATGGAAAATATCTTTACGCTATAAAAACTTTAGGGAATGCTGGGGATCAATGACTTGGAAATACTCAAAATCAGTATTTCATAACTCTGGTCCACTAATCTGATTCTAAGTCAGCTGGTTATTTGGTTGAAGGATGGCTACAAGAGTAAAACAATGCCAGAGCATAAACTTGCAGCCACAGAAAACCACATCTAAAACACAATTATACTTTATCAACTTTAAAACAACCAAACGCTTGAAGATGATGAGCATTATGCATGTTCTATTGAATAAGGCAAAAATACATGTAATTTTCAATCAGCAAAACAAATGATGATATTTGATGTGGAAGTTTTGCAGAAATGTGCTGGAGAGCAAACTCGATCAGTAATAGGCTTGACATCCCTTGCTCCTTCATAATCTACAGGTGGCTTGCCAACTGAAAACACCTTTGTTGTGGAAAATCCTTTAATTCGATACCGTTGAATTATATTTACACAAGCATGTGGAGGTACATCCAGATGCTAAATGATGATATAGAAGAAAATTTAAAATTTTGACGTAAGGTTATGTATCAATTTTAACTGTCACAATTGCATTAAACTGTTTTATATGAGATCCGTAAAAGATCAACTGATGTGAAAACAGATTAATTTATAATCGATTATTTTTACTTTATACAAATTGCTTTATATGGCTATTGGCTGGCTTCCATTAGTGTAGGAAGAGAAACTCTTCCTTTTTTTTCCTTCTTCACCTGCCTTTCATTCTCATCGGAATCTATTTGTTTTCTAAGGCATTTGGATGGTCATGATTATGTTCATAATAAAAGAAAACACTATCTAATGTTTAAAAAAGTCCAAATCATTGTTTTTCATTGAGAGGGTTGCAGGAGCTCGTCTTCCATTTTAAATATTTCTTCTTCTCGTCTTTTCCCAACTCCCATTTCGAATATTTCTCTCCATCTCCAGAATATGCATTGACTAGCTCTTTCCATTGCTTGCGTTGAACGCAACTGTCTCTCAAGAATGTCTCCATCTCCAGAAGAAATCATCTTGTGACAATGCTTGCATTGAACCTTCACTTGTGTGTGTGCTTTCTCTTCTTGCCATTGCTCAAGATTGCCAGAGAAACTTCTTATCTTGGTTTCTAGAATTAATTAATTTGAGCTTTATGTATAGTGAGGGAAGAATCAAGAATGTCTACATCTTGTGATGGATCATCCAAGGGAGAGAAATTAAAACGGCAAAATGCTTAGGGTAATAGGTTAGACATTGATTGGGAACATGGTATAGATGTGGAAAAAAATTCAAGAAAGGTTTGTTGTGTTTAATCCTGCTCCTACAAGTGTGTTGGACCGCTTTTTTTTAGTGCATATGTTTAGTGAGATATTGTTAGATGAGTTTGTTAAGATTGTTTTAGCTGAGTTTGCTAAGGTTGTTATTTATTTTATCTGAGTCTGTTAAAGTTGTTTTGTTTTTATTGTAAATAGAGCAATCAGTAGTGCTTTTAATTTAAAAAAAAAGTCTTTTGTGTGCATGTGTTGATCTCTAAGCTTTAATCTCTAACAAGGTTTAATGCAAGCATTGTCACAAGATCTTTACCGGAGGTATCTATCGTTTTAAACATCATTTGGCGGGTACTCATAAAGATGTTGAGCCATGTTTAACTGTGCCCGAAGATGTTAAGAAGTAAATTGCTAATGTTTTGATGAAAAATATAGAAATTTTGGCAAAAAACGAGAAAAAAATGTTTGACATTGGTGATAACAATATGTCCAATGAGGTGGAGCAACCAAAACAAAAGGGTAGTGGTAAGGATACATATAAGCTTTTGTAAGAAGAAGATTTGGTGAAGCAAGTAGCACTCAAACAACTATCAATCAAATGATGAAAAAGGATTTGAGAGAAGAGGTTTGCTAACAAATAGCTAGGTTCTTTTACACAAGTGCAATTTCTTTCAATTGTGTAAAGAATTCCGAGTTCATAAAGTTTTGATCTTGTTGGAAGATATGGTATCGGATTCAAACCACCAAGCTATCATGAAATTAGAGAGAAATATTTGAAGAAGGAAGTATGCAATACAATAAGCTTGCTTGAGGAACATAAAGCTGAATGGGCAAAGACAGGGTGTTCTGTTCTCTCTGATGGTTGGGCCAATAAAAAGAGGATTTCAATTTGCAACTTTCTAGTAAATAATCCAAAAAGGACTGTCTTCTTATCATCAATTGATAGATCTCACATCTCAAAAACGTGTGAAATTTTTTTTGAAATGTTAGATGTTGTAGTGGAGAAAATTGGGGAGGAAAATGTTGTGCAAGTTATTATTGATAATGCGGCAAATTATAAGACCGGTGGAGAAATATTGATGGAGAAAAGGAAGAAGTTACATTGGACCCCTATGCAGCTCACTGTATCAATTTAATGATGGAAGATTTTGAGAAGAAATTAGATGTTCGCAAGATTGCTATTGCAAAAGAAAGAAAGATTACAACATATGTACACAAGGTCCTTATTAATTGCTATGCTAAAGCAATTTAGTAAGAGAGAATATCTAATTTGACTGGCTATTACTCAATTTGCCATGGCTTATTTGATATTAGGATGTCTTAATGATCACAAAGGAATTTTGATGACCATGTTCACTTCAAAAACATGGAAAGCTAGTAAGTTCATGGTAGACAAGAAGGAAAAGATGTGCAGAAATTAATTTTGGATTCCAAGTTTTGGAAAAATATTGTGAATTTCCTTAAGGCCGCATTTCCTCTTTTAAGGTGCTTCGATTGGTAGATTCTAAAGAGCAACTGGCCATGGGTTTGATTTATGAAGAAATGAAGAAAGCAAAAGACAAGATACCAGTAAATTTCAATTATGTTCAAAAAAGGTAAAGCTTGAAAGTTTGAATTTCAATTTGGTTCATTAATTTATTGCTATTTTAACTTCAGCTATGAGCCCATATGGAAAATTATTGATGAAGGATGGGAGTTTTAACTTCATAAATTATTGCATGCCATCGTATATTATTTGAATCCCCAATACCATGATAGTCCTAGTTTCAAAAGTGACGCTAATATTAAAATTGGGCTACATACATACATTGAGGGGATGGTGACGGATATAGTAAGAAGATTCAAAAATGATTTGCAACTTAAATCCTTCAAGGATGCAGAATGTTTATTCGGTATTGAGGCCGCAAAAGTTGCAAGAGATAAGAAACCATCCGCTAAGTAGTGGGATTCCTATGATGATGAATGCCTAGAATTACAAAAGTTTGCCATTCATATAATGACTTTGGCATACAGTTCTTCGAGATGTGAGCCAAATTGCATTGTCTTTGAAATGGTAAGAATTTATTATATACTTGCTAATAATTTTTAGTTTTCATATTGTTTCGTTATGTTTTTAATTAATATTAATAAACAAAATTTTCAACTAGGTTCACACAAAACAAAGAAATCGCTTGCACCAAAAGAAGATGGATGTTGTAGCTTTTGTTATGTACAATTTGAAGTTGAAAGATAAAATACCAAAGGGAGATTATGAGCATGGCCAAGGCCGATTTGAAGAACTAGACTATGATGATGAGTGGATTTCTGAAGAAAATTATCAACATGTTTTAACATCATCAAGTCAAAATTGGGCACATGTGCGTAATAGTTAAAGAAGTGAAGAGAGTAGAGGTTTCAAAGAAGATGGAAGTGATGGAAATGAAGTAGAATTTAATGATATTGATAACCATGATAAAGATGTAATGCCTCTTCAAATTCATGACTGATGCACACAAAATATGGAGGATGTGTCAAACTCTTGCGTTACCGCAAGTGCACAGGTTTTCAAGTAATACAATGAACCCAACGGTTCAGGTTGTCAAACCACAGGGAATAGAAGTTCTACTAATTGCTCATTCTCTGTTATTTAGCCTAATGGATGTGGTGTTGTAATGATCTAGTGGGCAAACTAAAGAGTGTTACTAATAAGTGCGGGAATCAAATAGAGGAAGGTCTTATTCGATAAAGGTGGGTTATCTGGACAATGTTCCCTTTAGAATTTAGGTATTAAATACTAGATTTACAAGTGTTTTTGTATGAAATAATTCAGTCATGGGTATGCTAAGGTATACCGGCATCTGCCTCCAGGTCATCGGTAATTAGTCTTCTATGAGGTCCTGACGGAAAATTCTCTCAATGCCTCACACTACATATGACTGCTCAGCACTCTAAGTATCCAAAGATATAACAAATTCCTAAGAATAGATCCAACCCTGTGAAGGATCTCCAACCCCTTAGTGGTCCCAACGGAGAATTCTCTCGACGCCTCACACTACATATGGTTGCTTAGAGCTCCAGCCCCCTACGTGGTCCCAACAGAGAATTTTCTCGACACCTCAAACCACATTTGGTTGCTTAGAGCTTAGGGAATATGAAGATTAGGAATATCTATCAGAAAGGAAAAAGGACACTCTGCTATCTCACAGTTCACCTACTCTACCTTCTTTACTCTTGGGTTGCCGTGATCTCGCTTGTCACTAGGTTGAATAAAACATGCAAATCAATTAATACTGAAATTAAAGGAACATGCAAGCATTAAGAACTCAAGAGTGAAACTCAATAAATTGAAATTAAATATAAACAAAAAGTAAATCAAATTAAAATAAAAATCCTAAGGTTCACATGTCTGAATAAGCACTAGGAGTTTAGCTCTGCTTGAAGCAAGATACAAAGCAAATAATCAAAAGATAAACATGTGAAAAAGCCATAGAAATTAACACCCCTATATTAGCGATGGTGGCCTTGATGGGTACTTTCGAAATCTGGATGGAATCCACTCCGATGCTAAGTCACAGATAGCTTCCTTGATACTATGACAGAGGAAGAATCTATCCAAGTTAATGAAGAAATGCCCCCTTGGCAGCAAAAAAACTCCTCTCAAACCCTAATCGCCTTGCCTCTCAAGAGTTGCTCAAAAGATCCCCAAAAAATATAACAAGACGGCTTTTATAAACTAAAATTGGGGGCTCACACAGGCCTCCACAGGGGCTCCCACACGACTGTGTACAGTAAATTTGTTACAGTACTGTTATAGTACATTTGCTACAGTAATTGCTGCAGTGCTTGTTATGTTCTTTTTTGTGTGACGTTAGTTTTATCACTATTATGTCTTTTGATTAGTGATTTAAATTTTATATGCAAACTTTATATCTATTTTTTGGTTTTGCATTGAGAAGTTGTTTCTATGTTGCTTATATTTTACTAGGTACAAAGAGGAGAGCATATAATTTCCTCATTTATTTGGTTTTGTAGGTCTATTACATATTTCAAGTATTTGAATTTTATTTTCTTTCATACTATGCCTTTTGAAGAATTTTGAATTTATTAAAAAATTAAGATGTGCCCATTTTAATTGTAAATATCATTTCCAAACTGGTTGTTTTTTAGTTTTATTTTAATATATGTAATTTTTAGTAATAAGTAAGATCATAAGTACACACACACACACCAATTTTTAGTAATTAGTAAGATCTTATGATTTTACGAATCTCTCTTACGATGCGAATTTATGGATCTCTTATTTTATTATTAATATCTTATTATTATTAGTAAGATCTTATTATTAACGATTTTGACAACCTTGAATCCAGCCCATATTTTATTATTATTATTATTATTATTATTATTATTATTAACTACAGGGTTGGAAATGAAAAAAACCCCTAAAAAATGAAATAGGTGGCCATTGAGAAGGCAGCTGTAAGGGTTGGTTCCCATACACTTGGTCATTATGAGGACAACTTAACATAGGCCAAGACACGAGGGCGCACAGCCGAGTGGATTGGGTAGCGTGCGGGAGAGCTCAAGAGATGTGTTGTGTCGTGACCAAGAGCGGGTGAAATATCCCGTACTATCATTTCTGAGACCGTGAGGTGTGCGTGCACTGGACTGTGGGCGTGTGCTTGGCCGATGAGCGCGTGGGGCAAGTGCGCCCATACCAAGAGTCAAGTGTTACAGACATAGATTATTGAGTGAGTGGATGTCGAACAAGTTTAGGCGGGGCGGGACACTTGATCATACCGAAAGACCTAGATGCTGATTCCGGATTTGCCGAGGGATTACGCAGGCGTATGCAAGTAGGCACACGGGCAGGAGCGTGGCCGAGCCAGGGGCGAGGATGGCATGCAGTATTATAACGCATGATCGGTAATACTATGCGCTGTGACCAAGGGCGGCTGGTTAAAGCTACAGTAACGTCGGATGACACTGCAAGCTAAGTGAAGTCCAAAACTTCTTCTCAGACCTGTATTGAGCAAGGGGCTCAATTAGCCTTGGGGATTTGGGATAACTCTTGTAATAGGGTCGTTTATATCTTTGGGAGGGGACAAGCCCTTTTGGTGAGGATTTTTGGCCATGATTGTAAACTTTTCTCAAATTTAAGAGAGTTTATATTTTTCTCTCTCTACAACTGGTTTTTTGTGTCATCTTCTGGTACCTTGGATGTTTTTCGGTTTTGCTCGCTTCTTTTATGTGTTGTGCTTGTGTTGCGAACTGGTATTGTTTCACTGTCGTTCTAACAAGGAAGGATAACCTGCCACTTGGTACGTGTCAGGTGCTGCACGGCTGAAGGTAATCGGTTGAGGCCGTGACAGCAAACATGGTGAAGAAGAGACAAGAAGCATGGTTTTCTTCTCTACGTGCAAGAGAGGTGAGAAAACGAGGTTATTGATTTGAACCATTTTTCTATCAAATCTTAAGTGAATTGCCTAGTTTTGGAATCAATCTTGGAGGGTAATTTCTCTATTTTTTTTAGTGTGATCATTCAAGAAGGGGGTTTTCCATAGATATTATTATATTTTTTCATTATTGGTGATTTCAAGTGTAGATTTGCTTCAGGAGTTTTGTACTTGCAATTTTTATAGTGGATTTGATTCAGAGTTTGGCCCGTGATTTTTCCCTCTTAATTGGAGGGGTTTTCACGTAAATCTTGCGTCTTGTTCTTGGTGATTGATTGATTTTTTTTTATTATGTTGTTTAGTATCTACAAATTATTCAATTTATATTAGTGATAATTTTGTCTATCAAGAATTTCTACAAGTGATATCAGAGTCAGGTATGGTAAGCCCAAAGTTTTCTTGTGTAAATTGAAATGAAGAATTTTATAGGTATAATGATTAAATTATCTGCTTCAAATTATTCAATTTGGAAGTCGAAGATGATGGATCTTCTTTAATGCACGGATTTATATGATCCTATTCAATTAGGGTCGACAAAGCCAAGTGGAAATCTAATGATGATTGGGAAAAAATGTCACGCCCCTTCCCTCGAAATAGGCACACAACAACCGCTGTAACAACCTGAGGAGGGACACCCATGCCACTCAACCCTCAAGTCACCGCATGACTAACAAAAAACCTGGGGAAAACAGCTCTTGAGAGAGATTACAATCTAAAGCATGCATAAAAGAGTTCAATAGACAGCACAGGCGAAGCTCCTAAACGATAACCTTAACACAAGGTTTAGAGGGACATGCTTATCATAAATACAACAAATGTTTCAAAAAGGTAGAGAAGTATACAAACCATTTATGAGAGTGTCAAATACACAAATGTATCCATATCTTTATGCAATGCATATGTTCAAAAAGAAACATACATTAAATAGAGATTAAGATAGAAAGCCGGGGATGATGCTCAGCACTCCTGTCCGCCGCATCACCACTACTATTTAGAGCCTGGAAAGGGAAGGAGAGGATAAGTAACTAAACTCACTCAGTGAGTGGGTTAGCACAGTTCCATGTAATACAAAATAATTTATAAAACGACAATAGAAGCTTTTACAGTAATACATATATAGTTTAAGGCATTTTAGTGTGTATATGTGAGTGTATATGTATATATATATAGCAACATAAACACAAGTATAAGGAAAAACATGTATAGCATAGAATAATTTCTTTGCACAAAAGAGGTTTTAGTAGATGTAACTCATAAATAGCAAAATATGATTTTTAAACTCCTAAAACACGATGTTCACCGTTAAAACAGTTTTTGCAGTGCATAAAGACTTATTTTCCCAAAATACTAAGTCCCCATCTCGAATAATCTGTAAGTGGTGTAGAAATCCCTCTAAATTCTAGCTATGACTGAGGCTAAGTTTAGAGCTGTTAAAGCACTCATGTCCTTGATGTTGATCCACCGGGACTGTGTGGTGATTCCGGATTCCTGATGTTTGTCTAGTAAGGACTCTATGCTCCATATGAAGTGGACCGATCAGCCAGTTCCACTATACCACCTGTAAAGATTGGACCGTCGGGGCTTCCTACTGCAGCACATGGGTTCAAACCCATCACCAACAAAACATAACGAAGTGTGTTATCAAAATAGTTCAAGTAATTCATTTCATAGAGTCTTTGATCAGAACAAATATCTACATCTCGATGATAAGCATCACTATCATATTAGATCAAAGCCAAGTGTGTAGTATATATATGAAGTTCCATAGTTTAAAATTCACAATGAGCAAGTTCATGAATACTCATATTTGCCAAATCATTTCACTTTCAAAGATAGGCATGCCCAAAACATGATATGAAATCCAGTAGGTTTTCTCACAATCTTTCATAAATCAAATTGGCAATTCATTTCATAAATAAACTCATTTACGACATAGGCTAGTAGATGAAAATACGAATATAAGAAATATCATATAAAAATATTCTTATTCCTCTTAGAATTATGCAATTAAATTAACCCACTTACAAACTTAGGAGAATAACTCCTCAACGGCACTAATCCTCCGAAGGCTCCTTATCTCGGGCTGAGTTCTCACCACCTGAACTAGCACAAGCAACAAGACTCAAAGCCTAGAAAAAACACAAGAAGAAAAACAAGCATGAACTTCTTCATGCTACAAGCTAAGAAACCCTAACAAGGCTTGGGTATGGCCTGCACTTGAATTCTAAGGGTTGTAAGGTATCTCTATGGATATAAATTCCCAAAACAATTAAGAATACAAAGGTTTAGCAATGGATTTCTCGGTGGTACAGTAGCCCGATTTCAAGAACAACGGGAAATGGTTTCAACAAGGTTCAGAGGATGGATCTTCACATCTACTTCATGATACAAGAAAAAAATAAAAGAAAACAATCAAACTAATCAACAAATTCATCAATAACAAACCAAGATTCAAGATCTAAGTCCTAGGGCTAGCATGCTTGAACCCAAAGAAATAAGAGGAAGAATGAGGGAGAAGAAGAGCTCACCTCAACGGATGGTCAACTAAGAGTGGAGATGGACGTCAAGAAATGTCCCTTTCTTCTAATCCAAAGCAATGTGAACAAAAAGAAGAAGAGGAAGAGGAAGAAAATTCCTAGAATTAGAGCTCAATTTAGGACTTATAAATACCCTTAGAAGTATATGGTTAAGTGCATGGCCGTTGATAAGTGCTTATTTATACAAGTTCTATGATATCATTTTACATGCATTGAGCATTACTTTTATCAGGTTTTATCGCTCATAAAGTGTATTTTGTGTTTTTTTTGTGCAAACAGGGCTTTGGAGGTGTGAATTGAGGACAAGAAGCAAAGATAGGGCATGATGGCACTTTTGAAGACTCCTTTTGTGCAAGTCAATAATCAAAACAGAAGATGTGCTCATATACATGAATGTGTATGCCAACTTTCGGAGAATTTCAAGTCTATACATGACCTAGAAAGACACGAAGGCAGTCACATATCCATGTCCCAATTCGCATGCACAATTGAAGAGGGATCTTGATAATTTCAGTGGACATAAAGCCACACTCTCTATCACAGAAGTGTGTGCCCGACCATGTGGACTCGGAGGTTGGTGAAAGCACTGTATCAACTACTATAACAAAATCATTGTTTACGACCGTGAAAGGTTTCACACGGCCGTGTGGCTATTGTACATGGTAGTTTGGGAGCCTGTGTGGGTGCTCGTGTGAAGCGCCAATTTCAACTTATAAAGCTGGTTTGCTCTTTTTTTTTTAAAATATTTTCGGCTACTTTTGAGAGGCAAGATGGTTAGTGTCACGGCCTCAACCGATCACCTTCGGCCGTGCGGCACCTGACATGCACCATAGCGACAGGTCAGCCTTCCTTGCAAGAATAGTTAGTGAATTCCTGTTTACAGTACAAAGCACAGCGAAATAATAACAAGCGAGCAAAACTGGAAAACTCCTCGGTACGAGAAACACGACACATGAAACCCATTTTGAGAGAGAAAAACATAAAACTCTCTTATATTGAGAAATGTTTACAACCACGACTCATTAACCCCTATTACAAGAGCTACCCCAAATCCAAGGTTGATTGAGCCCCATGCCCAATACAAGTCTGGCGTGAATTTCCTGACTTCAGTTAGCTTGCAGTGTCCTCTAACTCGACTGTAGCTTTAACCAGCCACCCTTGGTCACAGTGCGCAGCAGTACCGGTCACGCGCGGTAATACCGCGTTCCATCCTCGTCCCTGGCTCGGCAATGCTCCCGACCACGTGCCCACTTACATACGCCTGCGTAAAACCTTGTCAAATCTGCAATCAGCTCTCGGACATACGCCTAGACTTGCAAGAGATCCAACACTCTACATGATAAAGTCCTGTGACAATTGACTCTTGGTATGGGTGCGCCTGCCCCACGCGCTCATCGGCCACGCGCACGCCCAAGGTCCAGCGTGCGCGAGTCACGGTCTCAGCCTATGATCATGCGGGATATTCCACCCGCCCTTGGTCCCGACACAACACACGCGTCGGGCTAACCGCGCGCGCTACCAAATCCACGCAGCTGTGCGCCCTCATGGCTTGGCCTATGTGATGCTGTATGCCAGCTAACCAAGTGTAAGGTCATCAACCCTTACAGTTAGGGCTTGGGAAGAGTTCTTTGCCGCTTAGGGGGTGTTTCTTCACCAATTTGGATTGATTCTTCCTCTATCATAGCATCAAGGAAGCCATCGATGACCTAGCTTCACAGTGGATTCCATCTAGACATCGAAACTAAACATCAAGGCCATCGTTGTGGATATAGGTGGGGTTAATTTCTATGGCTTTTACAGTTGTTTATTCTTTTATTATTTGCTTTGTAATTTGCTCCATGGAGAGCTAAAACTCTAGTTGGTATTTGAATATGTGAACGCTAAGATTCTTATTCTAATTTGATTTTACATTGGGTTTCTGTTTGATTTTAATATATTGAGTTTCATTATTGTGTTCTTAATGCTTGCACGCTCTTTTAATTTAGTTTCTGCGTACTTGTTAGTGATACTCTTTAGTTTTCCCACTAGATCATTACAAGACTACATCCATTAGGCTAAATAATAGAGATGGAGTAATTACTAGTACTTCTGTTCTCTAAAGTTCGACAACCTGACCCAATGGGTTCATCTATGTAAATCCCAGCTTGACGGTGTATCTCTCTACATGGAGTGAAACTTCCGCATCTAGAGAGTTACATGGGCAAGAACATGGGTGTGTACTTCAGACCTTGCCCGTATACTTCCTCTGAACTCATCCAAAGAGTTACATGAGCAAGGACATGGGTGTGTACTTCAGCAGGTCTTGCCCATATACTTCCTCTGAACTCATCCAAAGAGTTACATGAGCAAGCACATGGGCGTGTCCTTCAGCAGGTCTTGCCTGTGTACTTTCGCTGAACTCATCTAGAGAGTTACATGGGTAAGTACACAGGCATGCAAGGAAACCCATGCCCATGTACTTTCTCAAAACTCACATTGTCACTGGTTTTCTGCCCAAAACACCAAAAAATGAGCCAAAACTCAAGACACAACTAATCTATGACAACTTAAATAACAACGCACGCACAAAAAGCAGAAATACCACAAAAAATGCACAAGAAAACTATTAGAACAATTCGATAGTGGGTTAATATCAGATTATATCATCATATATGCAAAGAAGTTGATGCGCAAATTCTATGGAGAAAATTAGAAAATATGTATGAGAGGAAAAATGCTCAGATGAAAGCCTTTGTAATAAAAAACTTGTAAACTTGAAACTTAGAGATGGGTGGTCAATTGCAGAACACTTGAGTGACTTTCAAGGATATAGTAAACTAGTTGAGCACCATGAAAATAATGCTAGATAATGAACTATAGGCACTTTTACTCTTGAGCTCCTTGCGAGACAGTTGGGAGACCTTGTTAGTGTCTCTTAGCAATTTTGTTCCAAATGGTATCTTGTCTTTATCTATGGTAAAAGATAATTTTTATAATAAGGAGACTAGAAGAAAAGATGTGGGTATCGATACTTCACAGGTTCTTATCACAAAGAACATATGAAGGAGTATGAGTAGGGGCCCTAAAATGTGCTTTAAGTCAAGGGCAAGTCACATCCAAAAGGGAAATTTACTTGCTATCATTGTGGCAAGAAAGGGCATATGAGAAGAAATTGTAGGATCTGGAAAAAAGAGCAAAGTGATGAGAAAAATCCAAAGATACAGATGATCAAATACCACTATAGCTATATCTATTGATGAAAAAGAGCTGGTTGTACTTTTCTTTAATGAGGATGAAACCCAAGACACTGATTCTTGTGTTGAGTGGGTAGTAGCATCATAACATGCTACATCAAAGAAGGATGTCTTTACCACATACAAATCAGGAAATTTTAGCAGAGTGAAAATGAGCAACAACAATTATGTAGATATAGTGGGATTGGTGATATTTGTGTGGAGATGAATGGAGGTTATACATTGATCCAAAAAAATATGCGACATGTTCCAGAGTTGCGGTTGAATTTGATCTACTCATGCTTTGGATTTAGAAGGTTATTTCAATATCTTTGGTGATAAGAATTGGAAACTTACAAAAAGTTCAATGGTGGTTGCCAAAGGTATACATTATACAAGACTCAACTAAGGATGATTAAAGGTGATTTGAATGCAATCGAAGATGACGCTTCTCTAGATTCATGGTATAAGAGGCTAGCATATATGAGTGAAAAAGGGTTACAGATTTTAGCGAAGAAGTCTCTCATTTCCTTTGCCAAAAGTATGAATTTAAACCCTTGTGGTCATTGTTTATTGGACAAGCAACATAGGGTTTCAACAAGGAAGAAAAGGTTGAGAGATCTCCCACGATACTATTCACTATGTCTACAAAGAGCTCTACAACATTCTGTATTTATAGCTTTAGAAAAAATTATAGCAAAATGAACAAAATCATGTAGTTAAATACTTTAGTTTTGAAAATAAATCTCATGGCAAAAAAACCGTAGCTAAATATTAGCTACATTTTTATGACTTTTGTAGCTAAAGGTAATATATTTTGCTACCGTTTTCATTTTTCATGTCTAAAAGTTTAAAATATTTTACTACAAAAATATTACATGGTAGCAAATAATTAATTGCTTTAGCTACATTATATTGATATGTATAGCAAAATGGAAGTGACATATTCAAAAAACAATTGTATACAATCTAAAGTGAAATATAAATATGTCATAAAATAAAATGCATTATAAACTTATAAGTAATGTAGTTACACAACCAAAATATCTATGAAGAAATTGTATGAATATAGGAGGGAGAGAGAGATAACACATAAATGATAAGTGGGTACATGTGGTTTAATGTTGAAAGAGAATATTAGTTGATAAATTTAATTTTGTATAGGTGTCAATTTGATAAAGTTGCCATAAACTAATATGAAAGAAAATTTTTGAAACTACTAAATTATCATAATTACTAAGGTTGTAGTGTAAATAAAATTTGAAATTAAATATTGAAAAAACAAAAACAATTGATAAGTGGTTTTATGAAAAATAGTTGCATTCAATGTAAAAAGAAATGAAATAATGAAAATAATTGCATACGGTTGCATACAATATGCCATCAAATAAAAAAATAATTATAAACTTATAATTAATCTAGACACACGATGTATTACTCACCCTTCCTTTGACCTTTGACTGAGGTTTAAAAAAAAAAATTTTAAACCTCACGTGTTTTGGGATATTGTGACAGCTTAGCCCATTTTCTCCGTGATTAGCGGATCTGGTCCGAAGTTAAGCCGATTAATTGAGGGTTAATGAGGCTTAATTGTGGAGGTATTTCTTCTCCTTCAAACCAACCAGCCCTTGGAGTTCCGGCGACTGAAGAAGGAAGCTGCTGCTTTTCTTTCTCTTGCCCAGATTTGGAAGTGTTATGATTGAAATTGATCAAGATGTTGGTTTCTAGTGGTATTATCATGCTCCTGTGTTAACTTGGCTGTGATGTTTTGCCCTTGCTTCAGTGTTAGTCTCTGATTGGAAAAAAAAGGGTAGGATCTAATCCTCTATTCTCTTAATTCCTGTGAAAGCAATGTGTGTGTGTTTTTCTTGGTTTTTTTTTTTTATTTCTGAGAATGTGGAACTGGTGGATGCATTTCTTATTATGTTCATTGTTGTAGTCAAGATACAAATTAGGGTTCGTATTGCTTTCTTTTGATCCTTTGGAGCTTTGGTTTTCTATCAGTTAATGAAATCATGGATAGTTCTGCTCCTAGGGTTGGAAAAGCTTTCTTTTTTTTTAAGTTGTTGTCTTTGAGAACAACTGCGAGAGGTGAAGGTTGTGGAACAGAGATAGAAAAAAAATTCCCAGCTTTGACGTAGAAGATGATGAGATGCGTGTTCAGAAGTAGGCGGCCAAGACAGGATGGTTACTCAAACAAAGATGGGCTACATGTGGCTCCATGCACGTAGCCCATCTTACTATCTTATCAGCATTCTTTAAATTTCAGTAATTTACTCATTTCAATGTACTAGAGTTAGGCTTTTGTCACATGGGTTTTGTCTCCAATGAGTTGGCAATGGTTGGTTCATTGGGTTCTATTTAAGTTGTTAAGTTATGTTTGAATGAATCAGTCAATGTTAGACTACTTCTGGCCAAATTCCCTTGCTTAAACTCCAACAATCTGGTATCAGAGATGGCCGCCTGCTGTTCCTCATCTCACAACACCCAATCTAATGTACCTATCTTCAAGGGCGACAACTATAATTTGTGGAGTTTGAAGATGCGGACTATGTTCAAATCAAGGAGGTTGTGGACAATGGTGGAGAAGGGAGTAGTTGAAGAAGAAGACGATGGAAGATACAACGACGCCTTGGAGAAGGACGCCAAGGCTCTCTACCTCATTCAACAGGCCTTGGACGAGCGAATTCTTATCCGAATATCAGCCGCAACATCAGCAAAGCAGGCGTGGGATATCATACAGACAGAATATCAAGGAAATCCTGAAATGATTTCAGTGAAGATCCATGCTCTTCAACAGCCGTTCGCAGAGATGAAAATGAGAAATCATGGTGAAGACGTTCAGTCGTATGTCACCAGAGTTCTGGAAGTGGTGTTCCAGATCCGGATGTTAGGGGAGGAAGTCCCAGAGAAGACTGTCGTGTCGAAAATCCTAAGGAGTTTGGCGACGAAGTTTCAGCATGTTGTTTCCACGATCATAGAAGCAAGGGATATGAACACTATCACTGTTGAACAGCTGAGTAGTGCGTTGAAGATACATGAGTCTATTTTGGCTCTGAACTCTGGGCGAGAAGAAGAAAAAGCTTTCCATGTAAAGAAGGAAGCAGAGAAGGTCGTCACAGGCTCTCGGGGACGTGGAAGAGCTTCCTTTCCAGGTCGCTGGAGAGGCAGGGGGCGTGGCAGAGGCTCAGAACGAGGAGCTCACTTTGAGTTGAAGGACAGGTCGAAGATACAGTGTCATCACTGTAAAAGATATGGTCATATAAAAGCTCAATGCTGGTTCAAGGATAAAGAAGCAAATGTAGCTGAAAAGATTGAAGAAGAAGAGAAGGAGGCTCAACTCTTTATGGCTGGAGAATCTCATAGCGAAATTAAGGATGCTTGGCTACTTGACAGCGGGTGTTCTAATCACATGACCGGCAACAAGGACCTTTTCCAACAGCTCGACGAAAGTATCAATCAGACGGTGAAGCTCGAAGACAACAAAGTATTGAAGGTGGCCGGAATGATTGTTCTCAAAACTAACTCTGGGTGTATGAAGACATTAAAGCATGTGCATTATGTGCCAAAACTGGCCCATAATCTCCTGAGTGTAGGCCAACTATTACACTCAGGCTGCTCTCTGTTCTTTAATAATGAGGTTTGTGAGATCAAGGACAAACGGTCGGGTGCAATGCTGGCTCGAGTCCGGATGTCAAAACATCAGCTCTTCCCACTTACGGCTTATGATATGGAAGCAGTGTTCATCACCTCAGAGGAGTTTGGAGTCTCTGATCTTTGGCATCAGAGGTTCGGTCACATAAGCTTATCAAGGTTGCAGCTTCTGTCTAATAAGAAGCTTGTAGACGGGTTGCCAACAATAACACATATAAATCAGTGTGTTGAATGTACACAAGGGAAGCAGACGAGGCAACCATTTCCAGATGAAGCCAGAAGTCGTGCCATAGCACCACTTGAGCTCGTCCACACTGATCTCTGTGGGCCTATGAATACTCAAACAAAGGGAGGTAATCGTTACTTCTTGTTATTTACTGATGACTGTACGCGTTTTAGCTGGGTCTATTTTCTTCAAAACAAAGCCCAGGCCTTTGAATACTTTAAAACATTCAAGGTATTGGTTGAGAAACAGATGCAACTTCCAATTAAAACTCTCAGATCAGACCGTGGTGGCGAATTCAACTCAAAGGAATTTGCAGAGTTCTGTGAAGCGGCCGGAATTAGAAGACAATTAACGGCCCCGTACACTGCACAGCAAAATGTCGTGGCTAAGCGACGGAACCGAACTCTGGTGGAAATGGCTCGATGTATGTTACAGCAAAGGAAAGTACCTACTGAGCTATTGGCTGAGGCAATAGCAACTGCAGTATATTTACTCAATCGCTCACCAACTAAAGCTCTGAAGGATTGTACACCATATGAAGCACTATATTGCATGAAACCAGCAGTTTATCATCTAAAGATATTCGGGTGTTTAGCCTTTGCACTATCGCAACAGAGATCCAAGTTTGACCCAAGGTCTGTACCATTGGTGTTTATTGGGTACAGTAAGGAATCAAAGGCTTATAGACTATTGGAGCCAATCTCAGGGAAGGTGATAATTAGTCGAGATGTCACCTTTCATGAAGGAAAAGGATGGAATTGGTCTGCTAATGAAAATGAACCTCAGTTCATTGTCTCTAATGAAGATGTTATGCAAGAAGAGCCACAAGTTTTTGAACACACCTCAACAGAGAATGAAGCTTCTCAAGAAATCACAGAAGGACAAACTATTACACCTCTGAGGTATAAAACTATTCAAGAGATATATGACAATTGTTCTTTTGTATTTGCAGCTACAGAACCTTTTAATTACACGGAGGCTGTGACTCAAAGAGAATGGAAAGAAGCAATGGATGAAGAGATTGCTTCTATAACAAAAAATAACACATGGACTCTTACAACTCTTCCTGAAGGAAAGAAATCAATTGGGCTGAAGTGGGTTTTCAAGCTTAAGAGCAATTCAGACGGTAGTTTGCTCAAAAGGAAGGCACGGTTGGTCGTGAAAGGGTTTGCTCAAGTCCCTGGAGTGGATTTCGATGAGGTCTTCGCACCTGTTACTAGACTTGAAACAGTGAGGATATTCCTCGCTGTGGCTGCACAGCATCAATGGGAGGTTCGACATCTTGATGTTAAAGCCGCATTTCTCAATGGAGAACTGATTGAGGAGGTTTATGTGTCTCAGCCGGAGGGATATATACATGAGGGAAAATAGCAACATGTATATAAATTACACAAAGCTCTCTATGGCCTTCGCCAAGCTCCCAGGGCTTGGAATTGTAGAATTGATGATCATTTCAACAAACTAGGCTTTCAGAGGAGCTTGAATGAACCTACAGTATACAAGAAAGTTGATCAAACCTTGGGTATTCTACTACTCTGTGTCTACGTAGACGACATAATATATACAGGGTCTTCAACTAAGCTGATGGAGGATTTCAAAAGAGATATGATGATGACTTTCAGTATGACTGATCTGGGTGTTATGCATTACTTTTTGGGGCTTGAAGTGAAGCAAAGACCCGGTGTAATCACTATCTGTCAACGAAGGTTTGCTTCCAATTTATTAAAGAAGTTAGGATTGTTACATTGCAAAAGCACTCCTACTCCAGTGAATACTAATGAGAAATTAAGCCTGTCAGATGGATCACCGGAGGCCGACAAGATGTTGTATCGCAGCACTGTGGGGAGCTTACTATATCTTACTCACACTCGACCCGATATAGCCTTTGCTGTAAGGAGAGACTCTCAAGAGAGTTTCAAGAGGTAATGGAGAGACTCTCACATGGAGAACCATCTTCCGCCACATTGAACTCAACAAGAGCTAGTGGTATTGGGAGATATTTTCCACTCACGAAAATTTCAAGCGGTAGTGGAGAGGCACTCACAAGGAAAGCTATCTTCCACCACATTGAACTCAATAAGAGTTTTGTGGTATTGAGAAATAGTTTTTCACTCACGCATGTGAATCTCAAGCGACAATAAAGATGCCATCACAAGGAAAGCTGTCTTCCACTACATTGGATTTACAAAAACATTTCGTGGTCTTCAAAATCCTCCACAAACTCATGTGAATCTCAAGCAGAAATGAGAGGCCTTCACAAGGAAAGCTGTCTTCCACTACGTTGAATTCAAAAAGAGTTTCATGGTCTTCAACATTTTTCACTCACTCATGTAAATCTCAAGGGGCAATGAAGAGGCCTTCACAAGGAAAGCTATCTTCCACTACATTGGATTCACAAAGAGTTTGATGGTCTTCAACATTTTCCATTCATGAATCTCAAGCGGTACTGGAGAGGCCTTCACAGGAAAAGCTGTCTTCCACTACATTGATTTCACAAAACGTTTTGTGGTCTTCAACATCTTCCACTTACCCATGTGAATCTCAAGCGGCAATGGAGATGCCTTCACAAGGAAAGCTGTCTTCCACTACATTGGATTCACAAAAAAGTTTTGTGGTCTTCAAAAGGTGGATTGCCGAATTTTGTGAACACAACGCTAATTTCCACTAAAGTTTCTAGTTTCAATTTTTTTATTAGTCCCATTACATCATATTTGCATATTAGACCTTGGTATATATTTTTATTACTTATTTTTTTCATGATTTATGCAACTACGTCCCTGAAATTCTTAGTTTTTTTATTTTTTTATCAAAATTTTCAAATAAACCCTACATTTTAAACTTTTTGTATTTTTGCATGTAAAATTTGTTCTAAAACCCTAAAGTTATCCTAATTTATAAAAAAATCTTCTCAGTCTAAGGGTGCATATGTCCACACAAAAAACAAAACTCACAATAATAAAACTAATGAAAAATAATATTATATAAAAATTTTTTATAGAATCATAAACCTGATATTTTTTAAAAAAATATACTTATAATAATAATTAAAATCCCCGCCTACAAAACCGTGATTTATATATATATTTTTTTATAAATATAATAATAAAATAACAAAAAATTCCACAGAGTGGTTATATATTTTAAAAAAAATACATAAACAATAATATTAATAAAATAATATTAAACAAAAATCCGTAGGATATATATATATATTCAAAATATATACATATAATTAAAATAATATTTTGAAAAAAATCCATAGGATATATATAACGGTGAGATATACTTTTTAAAAAAACACATATTAATAATAATAATAATAAATAATATAAAAAAAATCGCGGTGATATATTATTTTTTTAATAAATTATAATAATAATAACCGTGATAATAATTAATAATAACGATAAAAGCATATTTAAAATAATCCGTGGAGTATGATATTATATTTGTTTTAAAATATATAATATTTATAATAATATGGTGCAGCCGTGATTCTTGCAGATAATAATAAATAATTATTTATGGAATAATGTGCGATTTGTAAAGGACCGGAATAGCATGTAATCTTAAAATAATAATAATAATGATTAATTAAACACACCACAATAATTATATAATAATAACAATGAAAAGAATAATAATTATAATCATAATAACGAAAAAATAATATTCAATTAAAATAAAGTAATAAATGCATATAGCATGGGTTCATGAATTTACGAATTGATTATCATAAGTTTAAATAAGCTATGCCAAAAAAAAATCTAATATAATTTTGATGTACCTGTGTTTTTCTCTTGATTTTCTTTTTCGGTCTAGGTTCTCTCTCCGAATGAATTTTCGTCTTCTTCAGACTTTTCTCATCAATAGACACGACCTTTCTTGATGACAACCACATGTGTCTTTCTTTTTTTTTTTTTCGGAGTTTCTCTCAGATGTTCCTTTCTCTTCCTCTTCTCCATTTTTTTTTCTCCTCGTGTGAATGTGTTGAGTTTTCCGAAGATTTTTTTTCTTCTTTCTCCCGAAAGATCCCCACACTTCTCCTAAAAATTCTCAACGATTTTTTTTTAATTTTATTTTTTTTAAATAACAAAAATCCGAAATTTTAAAATTTTAAATTTCGAATTTTGTTTTATTCTTATCCGAATTTTTTTCATTTTTAAATTTTTAATTTTTTTTAAAAGATATATATATTTAATTAATTTATTTTTTTAAAAAATTTCTATTCTAATCTGGATAATATTTTAATTTTATTAAAATTTGGATATATATTTTTTATATAAACAAGTGATTTAAAAAAAAATCTCTGGTTTATTTGCAGACAAGCTTAGAAAATGAAATGATGGAAAATTTGGGTTCTCTTCCAAAATAGGGCGAAAATAGAAAATTAAGAACTTTTGGGGTTTATTCACAATATTAAAATTTGAGGGGGCTCATTTATGCATTTTGAACAAAATTGAGAAGTGTGAGAATTTTGGGAGTTATTTACAAAACAGAAAAAAATGTAAAATATATGAAAAATCTTGTTTATTTACAAAAATATTAGAAATGAGAAAGGAGAGAACTTGGGGTTTAGTTGCAAAACTTTTTAAAAATTATGAAAAGAGAAAAAAGTTAGGGATTAATCAGCAAATCGAAAAAGGGCCATAATAGGTGGGAAAAATAATAATAATAAAAATAAGATAAAATGAAATTATAAGTAAATAAAGATTAATAAAAATAATAATAATAATAATGAGAGAGTGGAGACTTGTATAGAGGCAAGGTATTTTGGTGACTGCTCTCCTTTGAGGGCTTCCTTGAAGCTAGCTGTGGTGTTCAATGTATGATGACTGCTCTCTTTTAAGGGTCCTCTCTATGCTTCTTGATAGTTACATGAGCTGAAAGGGTTGATGAAAATATGAAATTCAATATGAGGTCCAATGTGTGACATTCTAATTATGGATGAAGTTGAAAAAAACTCTTAAAATTACTTTTGAAGCTTTTTGTGAGGTCTACTGCTTCGCACTCACAAAGATTATTAAAAAACATCTTTAAGGAATTCGTTAAAGCCTACTATGAGGTCTAATGCTTGACACTCTGGTGGTGAATAGAGCTGATAAAAAAACTAATAAAGATTTCTTTTGAAGCTTACTGTGAGATCTACTGCGTGACACACATAGGGGTGCTAAAAAATTTCTAAAAAACTACTAGGAGCTCACTGTGAGGTCTAATACCTCTTGATTGATCCTCACATGGGTGGCTTGAAAATGATCCTTTAAAAACTCAATCAAAGAACTCAAATGAACTGACAAATGAACTCTAAAGTTTGAAAACGTCAAAAAAGTCAAAGAACCAAGGAGTTTCATAAGTCAAAAACGGGAAGACTTCATAAGTTTGAAATGCCGAGGTTTTCCAAGTATCATATTGAAAGGGATCAAGTCGTGACTCATAAACATGGAGAGATCACAACTAGAAACTCAAATCATCTCTAAGATGCAAAACTTAGAAACTTGAGAAAAAAATTAAAGTCAAAAAGAAATTTCAATATTCATCTCAGCAAAGAAATTGAAAGAAGCTGCAGTATCATGACCTCTACTCATATAACTAAATGGATTGATGCCATGTAAAAACAATATTAAAAAAAAAATATGATTAGGAAAAACTTGAGTGTCTTGTCATTGTACTCACAATTAAATTCACGTATCGATGCACTTTTTTTCATATTAATACAATCTATTCCATATTTCTCATTCACACTCGTTTTGTAATCGGAAGTTCTCGCAATATTATAAAGGGTAATTAACATTAGGAGCTTACCCTTAACGGAAATCATAAACCCGCCATCACTTGAAATTATAAAAAAACTAAAATTTTGATTTGTGATCTATTTATTTTTGACCAGATAATTCTATTAAAAGCTGGACAAAAATAAAAAAGAACCCATAAATATAAAACATATCAATTTAAAATTACATAAATAATAAAATTTAAATATATTAAAAGTATAAGAGATTATTATGAAATATTATATTTTAATTTTATGGCATTACAGAACATATGATGATTCTCAAGTTGTTCAGGATTTATGTGACTAGTATCCATGATGAGAATTTGATAATCAACAATCATTTTAAAAGATTTTTTCAAACTTAGGACTTTAGCTAATTTTGCTTTTCTCTATTCTTATGATGCAACCCATTTTTCCTCCATTCCTTCGTACATATTTTTACTAGTCACCCTTGACTTCCCTTTTCTCTTGGCTTTGACTATGTTTTTGACACTTTCTAACCGATGGGATGAACTTCAACTTCATTATCATCTATATCACGACTTATATCTTGCTTAGATGAAGATATGTAGACCTCGCTTTCATTGAGATCTTTATTTTTTGTTTTTTTTAATGAAGACCTTGGAAGAGTAATGTTTGCTTTCCATTTTAGATTGTCTTATAGCATCACCTAAACATGCTTATGACATGAATGTTTTTTACAATTTTGATAATGAAAAGTACAAGTATGTTTCATCAATTGATCATACTCTTTTCGTTACGATGCTTTCTTATCAATTGGTTATATAATTGGTTGAATTCATTAACAATTGGAAGCATCCAGAATTAATGTGTGTACAGCTTGTTGGGTTTCTCTTGCACTAGATTTTCAATTTTCATTGAAATATTTGGTTATTCATTTTCAAAATATTTTATCATTTTGGCCGATGCCTACAATACTATCAGTTGAAATTGTAAATCATGCACTCAAAAATACTTTATTTATCTTCTATGTGTTAGTTTGAATGCCATTAGAATTAATTTTGTGATAATATTAATCCAATCTGAATTCAAATTGAATTAAGCGGTCCATGACTTTATCAATAGAGTCTTATGTTAATCCTAATTTGCAATTTGGATGATTACCTACTTAATATTTTTTAAGTGAAATTAATCCTTTGATTCTAAAGGTCTTATATAAAGTAGTACTTGGGGTCTCCAATATATTATTCGTAGCAAATACCTAGCTCTATCGACGAGAGAGAACGAGATAGATTTGAAATTCCTCGCTTTCTCGGTTGAGATTTTAATTTCCCTTTGTGTAGTTTTAAGCTCTTGTAGTCTTCTCAACTAAGCTATGGTTGAAGATAAGTGATCCCGCTTCCACAATATATTGATTGAACACATTAGATGTCGGAATTAAGCCTAAATTCTAACACTCTGATCCATGGTTGATGCTTTTGTGCTTGCTCTTAATATTGTTCTCTATCTAAAACGATATTTAGAAATTTTGGGCTGTTTGGAGTTAAAAAAAAATTGAGAGTTAAAAGAAGAACCTGGTTCAGTTGTATTTTCGAGTTCATTTATAAGAATTGGAAGGTTACTAAAAAACATTTTTGAATTGAGAACTTGATCTGTAATACACGGATTATAAAATCTAGTTGTAAAGATGTAGGAGAATATAGATAACTTGGTTGATTTTGGATATTTGGTAAAAAGTTAGAAATTTTGTGAAGGCGGAAATTGAAATGTTCCGTAGGAAAAAAGAGGATGAAAAATTTTATGAATTTTGAAAATGATTTGAATTTGCATTTATGGGTATGAAGAATTATTTCAATCTATGCGTTAAAGATTGAATGAGAATGAAGTTGTGGAAGAAAGTGAATGAAGAAATAGTGAAAGATTGAAGACAATGTGAATGTATTTATAGAAGTTTAAATTTTCAAATAATAAATAAATGAATCTCAACTGTCATTTAATTTTAATTATAACCGGTACTCATTTTTTTAAATAAATGTAGGCCATATTGTAAAAAATAAAGGTTCTTTTCCATTTTGTTGTCATTGATTGGCCAATGTGTTAGTTTAAAGCTAATATGAATTAAAATGATCTTCATGGTAATTTGAAATTAAGTAGATTTAAATAATCCTAGTGATCCATAACATTATTATTTGAATCCTATTATAATCTTAATTCGCATTTTGGATAGTCATCTATTTTAAAATTTAAAGTGGAGTTAATCCTTTGATGGAAAGATTATAAACCGTCACCAGGTGTCCCCAGTGGTCCCCAATATATCGTTTTTGTACTCAACTCTATTGATAGAGAGAACGCGATAGATTGGAAGAGCTCTTGCTTTCCTTAAGTGCAGTTTTTGATTTCTTAAAGTGCTGATCTCAGTATGCTCAAGTCCAATATAATTTTCTATGGCTGGAGGTAAGTGATATTGCTTCTGCTACTAATTAACAATGTATTTGATAAATACAACATATTAGATGTTGTACATTAGTTTTTGTATACGACATATATAGATGCTTAGATATCGTATACCATACTCTGATTAAATTTCTAATAGTTGGTACCAGAGCCTCATTATACCTCTACCTAGCATCATGATGGGTTACAATTATTTTATAATTACATTAGTGATTATAATTTTGATTTATATATATTATGTATGCATGATGTCGTTCGCTTCCAATCATGTTCATGTATTGATTATTAAGTTTATATAAATTATAAAGTTGATATATTTGATTTATTAATGTAAATAACACGTGTAGGGTTTGAAAAATTGGGTATTGAAATTAAACTCAAACCTATAAAGTTGGTTCACATGCCATAGCATATTGCCTACATGAAGGACTAGCATCCACGGGCTGACAATGCTTGGCTTGCAAGTAGAGTAGCTGCGTGCGTGGATTGCCTGTGCGGCTTACACATAGAGTAGTTGCGAGCACAGGTTATGTGGCCTGCGAGCAGGCCAAGCAATTGCTCATGCACATGGTTACGCACTTGCCTGTGCAGGGCAACCGTGCTAGCATAGCTATGCATGGGTTTGCACAAGGCAGCTGTGTGGCATTAAGCCTGAGCAGACTACAGGCAATTGCCTGCAGGCGGGTTACTTGCACGCAGGCAACTGTTGGCTGTGGCAGGCCCGTGCTGCCTGCTTGCCCTTCGGCAATGGCACGCGCGGCCTGTGTGCTCGATGGCAGCTGCTCGCCGTGGCAGGCCTGTGCGGCTTAAGTGCGCAAAAGCAACCGCTGGCTTTGGAAGGCCAGTGAGACAACCCAGCCCGGCAGGCTGTACTTGGTTGCGCCAAGGGTGGTTCCTCCGCTGGCAGCTGCTAGGCCTGGTTCTGCCGCCGACGGGATAGGGTTAGGTGAAACCCCACGTTTTTTAATATTTTATATTTTATATTATAATAATCAGAATCTTATGAATAAAATAAAAAAAAGGATGTTTTTGCAAACATTTCTTTATTTTGTTGAGTACATTTTGCATATTTAACCCTATTTAATTATTTATGGAGGGTTTTGTTTGTTTGAGTTTATCATACATAAAATTGATTAATTATAATTTGTATAATTAATTATTTTTGCATTGAATTTGTTCATGCATATTGTTGTCATGTCATGTGATCGAATGAATTTTTTTCTAATGATTATGTAAGTTAAATATTTCATTGAAAATCATATATTACGCCTGTGATTGATCACATCTCAATGACTAAATTGTAATTAATTATTATTAATATAATAATTTTTTTCACAGAGATTTTGTTATATTTTCCATAATTAATTAGGATAAAACAATAAATAATTTTTATTACTTAAGTTGCCGATAGCTATTAAAGAATATTTATTATTTATTAGTTTTATCAAGTGGGCAACTACGTGGCCGGTGCACACGTGGGCCAATGTCCAGTTGTAACCTGTGTAAGGCTGGCCGACATGTGCGCAGCTTGCGTGCAATCCCGATCGCACTTGGCCACGTCTAGACACAGGTTTGCCGCCTTCTACTGCCTTTGCTTGTTTGGTGAAAACCCTAATTTTTATTTTATTCTATTTTATTTTGTTATATTTACATTATTCATTATTTTTGGATGATGTTGAATAAAATAAACTAGTGGGTGTTTGTGCAAAATTACTTTGCTTTAAATTTGGAATGCATTTTTGCATATTTGACCCTTGTTAATTATTTATTTTCTTGGTTTTATTTGTTTGAATTTTTCATACATAAAATCGATTAATTATAATTTGTATAATTAATTAATTTTGCATTGAATTTGTGCATGCATATTATTGGCATGTCATGTCATCGATTGAATTTTTGTTAATTATGTTATTGCTACAACATTCATTATTTTCCTTTTAAAATCACATATTACGCATGCGATTGACCACATCTAGTTTAAATGACATAAATTGTAATCAATTATGATTAATATAATAATTTTGCCCCACATTGATTTTGTTACATTTTTCATAATTAAGTAGGATAAAATGATAAATAATATTTATTACTTAAGTTGCCAAGGTATTAAGAAATATTAATTATTTATTTGTTTACAAGGATGCAAGTTGTGATTTATTTATGTTTGATATAACAATTTTGTGCCACAGAGATTTTATTGTATTTACATAATTGATCAATATGAAATATAGATTAATTCATATTTCTTAAGTCGCCCTCTTGTATTAAGTAATTTGAATTATCCATTAGTTTTATTTGTGTTTATGAATCTATTGTGTGTTTATATCTTCTCCCACAAGTAGATTATAAATGACACTTGATTCATGTCTTATTTATGGTTTGCATTGGTAAACATACCGATTTATTTCTTTACGTCAAATTTTGTTTCATAAGTATGATTATTTATTTGCAATAATTTTAGTTTCAAGGTTTTCATAGATGATTGAATATTCTCTATCCAAATGATGATAACTATATCGTGTGAAAAGATTAATCTTCTCTTATTGAAGTATATGTGCAATGTTTACATTATTGCGAATTTAAACCACTTGTTATCTTGGATACTAGTATTTAGATGGTGAATGTTTTGTTTAAATATTATGAGTGATTTGATCACTTGAGAATAATATTTGTTAAAATCGCATATCTAGTAGTATACATATAGTTTAATATTCTTGAGTGTGACATATAAAGGGTTTAAGAAAGACTATTGATTTGTATTTCATACATTTAGATAAAGACCTTTTGACATATTTATATTAGAGTTATCATCTATAAAGTTCACTATTAATGAACATGTAATTAGCACATCATTTAAAGGTATAGTGGCTCATTAGAATCTTTTGAGGTTATGTTAATTTAGTTTTCTTATGTATCTTTCCACCTTGAACTCTCTTATCATTATATTAAAATCTCTTATAACACATATAAAGTATATGTATACTCACTGCCTCTTATCTATATGAGTTTATAAAGAGTTTGGTAATGAAGAATAGTGAAAGTGTATAAACAAAAAATAAAAGATAATCCCAATTCGAGTTAAGAATAATAAAGAATCCTTCATGTTTTTTAAGGTAAATTGAGACATATATTGAATGGATTATTTTAAATATAGGATGTGCATACTTAACGTCACATAAACAATAATTCCTTTGTATTATGACATTGGAAATTACAATAATTTCTTTAAAGAAAATAAAATATTATGGAGTAGTTGTTGCTCCTCTTTTATAAATTTTGAATTTTTCTTATGTATTATATAAAGAAAGGTAAACCAATAAAGTGAATGCAATGCCAAGAGAAATTTAATTTGTAAACTTGGTTTATGTGCATTAAACCCAATAACTGTTGGTGGGTAATTGGCAAAGATTACTAAGGTGTAAGGGTTAAAGAGTTTGTTGTCCAACTTACGTGACTAAAATAGTAGAGTGAATAAATGTAAATTATTGTGAATGACTTGATCAGTTGGAGTGATCAACCTATTGAGTCCTGAAGATGATTACGAGGTTGTTATGAATAACATCTATCAAGTTGAGATGAATATCAAATAACATCTAGGGTGGATCTAAGGTATGGTCTAATAGATCTGGTATGTTATATTTACCAAGGGTTGCTAAGTAATTTATTAAGCAACAACCTACTCAAGGTTATGATAATGCAACTTTAAGTAGATCAGGTAAAACAAATGCTTTTTAGTGACTAAGTTGTGCATCCATAATTCTAAGCTACATAACCTTGAATTGTTTCACAAAGCATTAGTTGTAGTAAGTCTAAGTTTTATAAAGCTATGAAGTATGAGATTAATTTTGTAGCATGAAGTAGTATTTTGGATATTGTCGCGTTTCAACATAGGGTAGATACTATGCAATTTGTCTTTAAAAAGATAAACAGACACATTAGGAAACATTGGCTGTGTTTGATTGCTCAAATTTTCCGTGGAAAAATTTTTCATGGTCCATTTTCCAGCCAAATAGGCTGTTTGTTTACCCAAATTTTTCATGAAAACTTTTTCCATGAATATTGTTACGTGACCCTATTTTCCCTCAAAATAAGAGAAAATGTTTCTAGCCTCAAACCTAGAAAAACTTTTCCAGGAAAAATAGAAAGGGTTATATGAAAATACAAACAATCAAACAACAAAATCACAATTTTCGATAGAAAAGTTTTTATTTCAATCAAACGTCTATTTGTTCATTTTCAATGGAAAAAGTTTCCACGGAAAAAGTTTCTTTTCCACCTATTTTTCATGTTGCCAATCAAACACAGCCTAAGTGATACAAGATAATACTAATTTGCTATGGGAATTACTCCTATCAATGGAATAAGATATATGAGATTTTTCACATATTTTCTATGGGCTTTTATGTTAATATGGCATGTGTTGCTTATTTAGACTTGGATGTGAAAACTGATCTTTCATTAAAGATTTTGGAAAAAAGAGGTATCTGACATCAAGGATTCCTCATTATTGAAGATAAGGGTTTTTATGTGCAATTTAAGAAACCACGCATAATGACTAAAATAAATCTTCCGATTGTGCTATATGAAATTTTAGAATTTAATATCTTCATTTAGTATGTTTGAGAATATTATGAATCATGTATGTACCATGAAGTTAGTGGGTGGATATATATTATTAGTCATATTTACTGAGGTTACAAGAACATTAGTAGTGCATTGAATGAAGTAATTACTTTCTATAAATTTTGATTTAAATGATATAATTAAGATGATTTTATATCGTTGATATTAAAATCATTAATCATGGTTTTTGAGGAATTATGGTTTGGTCTCATAAAATCTAGATTAATAAAAGCTGTGAGAGATTGATCAAATAAAAGGTTATTTACTTAATGTATAGTTTATTATAAATAGTGATGTATTATGAAAGAGAACAGTTAGAAAACATTTCAAATGCTTAATTTTAGTGAGGCATTATGTATGTTCAAATTAGTTGAAAATATGGTATTACAGTTGTTATTGGAATGTTATGAAGACATTATTCTAATCTTTAGATTATGAAAAAAACCATAATGAATGTGATGGGGTACTGCGATATACTAAAACTACATGCTTATGTTTTAACAATTTTGATATTGTCGATAACTCTGATTAAGATTCTATTGACTTTGTTAATTTTCTCAAATCAACATTCAGGTATCTCTTATATTTGCCTACAAAGCTATCTTTTGAAGAAATGCATTTGTTTGGTTGCTATTTCTTCTCTTGATGCCGAGTTTGTTTAGATAATATTATTGAGTTTATAGTTAAGGAGTTTCATATTTGGTCTAAGATTGAGATTTTTTTATATCTAAACCATTAAAGATATATTTTGTTGATTCAATTATTGTGCTTGTAAACACATTAGTTCTGAATTGATCCCTACCGATCCTTTAAATGAAATGCATGCAATTAAGTTGTTGGGGATCATACGCAAAACAGATAAAACTTGGTTATTATTTGAAAATTTCTATCCTATACACTATATTAGACATCATACATCTTTATTGAAACTCTCAAGTGATTGTCTTCTCGTGAAGTGTATACATTAAGTTTAAGAATGACAATTATTATGTATATGCATATATACTTATCTATGTGTTGAACCCAAATAAGCATCTGGCCTATTCATAATGTAGAAATACCATAAAAGAGCTTGTATTGAAGAGAATGATTGCATCGTGATACATGGAAGGTAATACTTTATATGTAATGATGACTTACTGCCATGATTTGTGCAATAGATTTCTTTAATGCATGCATAAGGATTTTAGGAATTGATGTATTTGGATATTAATGCTTTACTTGTTTTGAAGTTTTGGATGGTTTTATAAACTATGGTAAAGTATGGAAAGGTATGGTAAATCCGCATCCTCTACATTTTCTTCATCATCCATCCCTGCACCCTCATCAATGAGACTAGCTTATCCAGCTCCCTGAGCATTGACATCATTAACAAGTTTGACATACACATACACCTCCTTAGTAGCTCCAGAAAAGACACTGCACAATGTGCAGAGCATCTAGGTCACTTTTTATTTTTTTGAGCCCTCCTACTTCACTAGCTACATCTAACCACCAGACACTACATCTATCCACATCTAAACCAAACTTGGTTGCCATAGACATAATCTCTAACCTTGACATTTGGTCTGCACAACAATAGTCTATGTACCTTGCAATTCTTTTAATCTCACCCACCATGTAATGTAGCCTTATTGTAAATAATTCTGAATTGGGTACCATAAATAAATTTGTGACAGTAAGTCAGGGAACCTTAGCTGATGGAGTCATAATATTTCTACCTAACTAGCATAATTTTTCTAATAATCCTAAATGCTATAGTTATCCAGAATATACAAGTAAGTTAGAATTCCTAGTAATTAGAATACCCTTTGCAGAAAATTTAAACATGTTCAAATGTAAAACATCAATGAGAAGTACTTTAAGTATATTGAAGTAAAGTAATTCAAACTAGAACAACATATGCACTATGTAATTGAAATGTGATGCACTTTCTGTGTGTGTTAGGGCATGACAATCACCTAATATAATACTAGGGTCTGACAATAGTGTCATCCAAAGATGAATATTAGAAAAAAAAATATAGTTTGTTTAGTCTACCAACTCATGTTCAGCATGTAAGTATCTCAATTTTGAAATTAACTATTTGATAACAAG
The DNA here is from genome assembly GCA_902712375.1 of Dioscorea dumetorum. Classification (NCBI taxonomy): domain Eukaryota; kingdom Viridiplantae; phylum Streptophyta; class Magnoliopsida; order Dioscoreales; family Dioscoreaceae; genus Dioscorea; species Dioscorea dumetorum. Next base: position 6,595,793 of record CACTHL010000549.1, on the reverse strand, counting down.
TACACTTGTAGACAGGAAAAAAACAAGTATTTCTGCTTCCATTTTTTTGTTATTATTCTTTCAAGTGGCCCATAGGGTGGTCCCTTATCTGAGCATCAGACTTAAAAACAAGTACATATATTTCATAGCATGTTCAACATGAAAAAAACTAGGACAATTAAATTTTTTTATGGCTTCATAATGTGAGCAACATTAAACATTGCACTCACTGATGAACATCCAACAATGCTTGTGAGTCTCATGCCAATCAAGCAAAATCAGAAATTAATTTGAACAAATGCTAACTGTACTTCAATCTCCATTCCAAAATTTCAAAAAGATTGCATAATTAGGGTTTAGGGTTATGGAAAAGTGCACTTACAGTAAGCCGGAGATTCTTCCCCTTCTCGTCGTATCTCCTAGTTGACAACCATCTTCACCGGTGTTTATTTCTTTTGTTGGTTCTGATCGCAGCCTCACATTCTTTTCCTTAATTGAAAAAGCCCCACACTCCTGATCTCTCTAGGTTGCGAGTACTTGTTTTCCTTCTCGGCTGCGCGGTGATGGTCTCTAGAGGATGAAAGGGCCTTTGGTGACAAGTGGTGGAGAAGGTTCACTCACCGGGGGGGGCGGAAGAAACCGGTAAAGAAAAAGGGGGTTCTTCTGCCCTTGACGTGGAGGCTGATGTGGCAAGCAAGGCTGGCTCATCTCAGTGCATTTACTGAGTAATAAGCTCCACCATCCACATCAACATGAAATAACCGGAATTCATCGGGTGATCTGACGATGAAAAAAAATTAAAGTTGGGTAACCATTTTGATTCAAATTAAAGTTTGGACACCAAAAGGAAAACTGACCAAAGCTTGGTGGCCACCCAAAAAAATTATCCTACCAATAACAATTGGTACTGAATTTTACGAAAAAGAATCTACCAATCATTTTGTTTGCAACATTAAGCATTCAATTTAATACTTTTACACATTTAAAAATAAAACATGAGACATGAAGATGAAGAAGATATCAAGTATGAAGGTATTAAATTGAAGATCATGAGCAAAGAAGGGAAAAAGAAAGAAGAAATAATTCAAATTACATTGAAGATTCGTATCAGAAACGAAAAATAAAACATTAGGAAAAATGAAATTGAAGATTCATATAAAAAATTTAAGATGAATTAAATTGAAGATTCATATTTAAGATATCAGGTATGAAAAAAATAAAACATGAGCCACTCCATCGGAAACTTTGTGCCATTTTTATCAAAGTTTTTGTTATCATTCTATTATAGAAGCTTTTAGCAGTGTATCAAACATTTTGTTTGCATTTTATCAAACACTTTTTCTTAAGAAGTCTATCAAACATCTTATGAGCATTATGCAAATTACTTCCTCTTAGACATTATCATAATCTACTATGCAGTGATACATAATATAATAACTATTATTTTAAAATTATCAAATTAATAAAATAACATGTTCACAAACAAGCATAGCTAAACACTAGTTCATCAATCTAACATAATAACATTACATACAATTTAAATTTCTCTAATATAATTGCATTAAATATTTATTAAAACAAATACCTTCACGGATAAAATTGATGAAATATGTTCATTTTGATTTCTTAATAATGTAATTTAAAATTAAAAGATAAAATAGCAGAAAAAGAATAAGAGCTATTTACAAAAGAAATTATGCAAAAAATTCAAATTTAAAAAATAAGAGAGTTAAAAGAGGTTCAAAAAAGAATTAAAAAAAATTACAAATGATTATAATCCTTATTGGTTGTGGTGACATGAACAAACACAAGAATAAAAAAGAGGCAAATAAGAGAAGGATTAAAAAAATTGTTAAATAAGGAATAAGATAAGAAAAAGAAGGATTTTAAATGATTCTTATCCTTATGGTTATGATTTTTGAAAGAGAAAAGATAAAAAATAGAGAAAAAAAGATAAAGAAATAGAAAAGAAGAGGAGAGGAGAAGAAAGGAGAGAAGATCATAATGACAAAAAGAAAAATTGGGAAAAATTAGAAAAAAAAAAAAGAAGAAAAAAAAGAAGATCATTTCAGAAAGGAAAAAGCAAAGAGTGGACAAAAAAGAAAAGATGTAGATCATATCGAAAGGAACATTAGCAAAACACAACTCATCGTCATCAAGATCAAGGTTTTCTCTTTTTCTTTCTTATTTAAAAAATATTTATCAGTCTACAACTTTGTTAGCATGTCATTGCTTCCATTTTGCCATCAAAATTATCCGCGAAAATCGCATGTAATTTTTTCAAGTACTACGTCATTTAATTAATGCTCATTTGACATAAGGATATGTTACATGATCCGACATGCTCCAATCCATTATTTTTGAAAAGGTTAAATTTATTCCCTACCATGCACAACCTTTGTTAGATGAAATTTAGGTATATTGTGTGAGTTTGATTCTTCTAATTTACTTGAGTAATAATTGAAGATTATAGAAATTGTGAATTGAGAGATGTTTGAGGCCATATTTGCAAAAACAAAATCATGAAAAAGTGTAATAGAAAATGCTCAGGATTCATTTGCATAAGAATTTATGAAAGATGTGAAAATTTGAATGTTTGATAGCTCATTTGCAAAAATTGTAAAAAACAAATAAGGATTTGGGTTTATATGCAAAAATTATTAGTGAAAATATAAAATCTTGAACATTTATTTGCAAAATTACAAAGAAAAGTATGAAAGGTGAAAAGTTAGAGGGTCAAATTGTTTAAATTGTGAAAAGTGAAGATGTGGAGATCTCGTACGAGAAGAAAGAGCTTTAGGAGGGCTAAAATGCAAAGAAAAAATAAGCGGAAATTTTAGTAAAACTAGGGGTGTTTCGCAGATTTATCATTTCACTTTTTGAAGACCACAACCTCTCATGTATAGTCTAACATAAAGGTAAATTGTTCTCCTTGTGAGAGTCTCCCAACTACCTTTTGAGACTCTTTTGAGTTTTGAAAACCAACATCTCATGTGGAGTCAAACGTAGTGGTTAACTCTTATTCTTGTAAGAACCTCTTTACAATCTATTGACACTTTTTTGAGTAAGTAAAAAATTCCTTTGAAGATAGCTACCCCATGTGAAGTACAACGTAAGAATAGACTGTTCTTTTTCTGAAACCTCTTCACTACCTCTTGAGACTCACTTGAATAAGTAAAAAAATTCTTTTGAAAACAGTTATCTCATGTCAAGTCTAAAGCATGTGGTAAACTGTTCCCGTTGTGAGAACCTCCTCAGTGTCTCTTGATATTCTCTTGAGTGAGTGAAAATTCTTTTAAAGATCATTACCTTATGTGGAGTCCAAACCATATAGTAGACTATTCTTCTTGTGGAAACCTCCCCATTGTCACATGAGACTCTCTTGAGTGACTGAAAATTATTTTTGAAGATCACTCATTCTTGTGAAATCCAAAGCATGCTATGAACTATTCTCATTATGAGAGTTCTCACTTCCTCTTGAGAGTCACCTGAGCAAGTGATAATCCCACTTGAGGGCCCTCATATATTAAAAAAATAAATAAATAAAAATTCTCAAAAATTAATTAAGAAAATCAAAATTTATAAAAGAACTAGGAGGTAAAAAGAAATACTTTCAACTAATGAAAGGAAATGGGTTTCAATTTAAGGATGAGGAAGTTTCTTTCAAAGGATAAGAAAAAGCTTTCCTAAACAAGTTTGTGATTCAGGAATTAGAATGATAATTTGGAGTATATTGAAAGTTGTTAAAGCAAGCAGATCAAAATAGTCAAGTTTGTACTCAATCATGTGAATAGTCATAACCTCGCAACACGCAAGTTAATGCCTCAAAGCATAAAAGAGTCGAAACTTGAAAAGCTTAAGTCAGTAAAAAAATGGAGCTCAAATTCTTAAGACATCAAAAATCAAAAAGTTGGAGAGCTTCACAAGTATAAAATACTGGAGTTTTCAAAAGTCTAAATCAGACGAAACCAAGTTTGTGATTTAGTAATAAGGAATACAACTTAGGATCTATAAAAGGTTCTACAAATAAAAAAATCAAAATAGTCCAGTAAGTGACCAATCAGTGAATGGTCAAGATCTTTCAATGCAAACGTCAAGGCTCAAAAGTACGAAAAACTCAAGGCTCAAAAGCATGAGAGAGTCAAGGCTTGAAGAGCTTTTAAATGGGTACACAAATGAACACAAAATACTTAAGATATCAAAAGTTAAACAGTCAAAGAGCTAAAATGTAAACGTTTGTGTTTTCATAAGGGGTGAGCTAAAATTTTTGGCTAGTTGAGAATAAAAAGCCTCACAAAAGAAAGAGAAAAATGGATTAAAAGAATTAAAGAGGAGATATAATAAATGTAAATGTAATAAGGGATGATTTAAAAGGGGTTGTGGAAAAGAATTTGAATTAGAAAGTTTTTAAAGGCTAAAATGTAAAACTTTGTGATAAAAATTAAAAGAAACCGATTATAAAAGCTGGAAATAAAAACTTTACCTTTTTTTAATGAAATGAAACCGGTATTAATTATAGCGGTTTTATTTTTATTTGCATATTTTGATAAATAACATATAAAATAAGTAAATCACTAATTAAATAAAAAATTTATAACATTTTTATAAATAAAACCACTGGGTCACTGAAACTTATTTTGGTTTTGAATTTAAAATTTTATATATGAAAAACAATTAATAGAATACCTCTATCTTTTTGCTACATAGATCTAAAAAATTAAAAAAATATATTATAAAAACCTCCTGTCCCAAAAGGAAAAGTAATAAAATATCATCTCATGGTAGCTATGAAGCATGGACACGGATACGGGACACGTCACGACACGGATACGGTGACACAGTAATTTTTGAAAATGTAGGACACATGTATGATGGGGCACATCAATAAAAATTAAATATTATATTAGAGAGTGTCAAATATTGTGTCCGACTGTGTCCCTGGCGTATCCGTGTCGGACATGGGTACGACACAGGTACGTCGGCAATTTTGCAGTGTCTGTGTTTCCCAGCACGGGAGAGATAAAATATATAAGTAACCAAAGTCTCAAATTTTTATAATATCTAAAATATAAATAGTAGTTTGTGTTTTTAATAATATGGACAAAGCACTACGGGGGCGTTTGGATGGGGTTTTGATTACCAAGGAGTAGTAATCCTATTTCTTACATGACTGTTACCCCATGTTTGTTTGGAGATAATGAATAGGACCAAGTATTGGTATATCCAACAGTATAGGAGTCCCATTCATCCCAAACTTGGGGGTAATTCCATTGATCGGGTGTGAAATTATTTCTCTGCCCATCCTTCAATTAGATTTTTCCAAAATCTTTTTCTCAGCCCGACGCCGATGCCCTAGCGACCTTCTTCTCAGCCCGACGCCGAGCGCATGCCCTAGCAATCGGCGACCTTCTTCTCAGCCCGACACCGAGCACATGCCCTAGCGATCGGCGATCTTCTTCTCAGCCCGACGCCTAGCGCATGCCCTAGCGATCGGCGACCTTCTTCTCAGCCCAACGCCGATCGCTCTTCTCTTCTTCTCAGCCAGCGATCCGTGCCTCCCCCGACGCCGAGCTTCAAGGAAACAAGTAGACATTGATTTTATTAAATCTTTCTCTGCTGTGAGCTCTTCAGATGTATTATCTTTGTTTAATTGTTTAGTGCCTATGGTATTTGTTACTTTCCTGTTTTCTTTCTTTCAATTATACTTGCTATATAATGTGAGTCTTCTCAAGAAATGTGACAACATCTGCATTCTTTAATGTTCTGTTTATTGAGCGGTTTCTCCAAAATTTTGATGAGGTACTGTCCAAAGAGTTAGAATTTGGTATCCCATTACATTATCTGCATGGACCTTTGGCTGGGGATTACTATGGATTTTGAAATAGCTGACACGGATTCATCTTATCAATGGTATTTTGTAATTAATTACTTATTTTTTTAATCATTTGCTCTCTTTGGTGATTAAAAAACTGATGCTAATGATCTTTCTATTGAGAATCTTCTCGAGTTGAAGGGTATGTCTAGTTGAGGTTGGAGAAATTCCCATGCTGCAATTCATCTTATGATTTGGTTCACTTTTGAGTTATTCTAACTAAAACTGGTTGGCAAATTGATTATGAGCAATGTATAGTGTTGCATTATTATGTTATTCTGCATTGATTTGGGACTCATTGCTTTCTCCACATGTTAAGGCAAATCCTTTACAAAAACCAGCTAGGACTGCACAAAATTTGACAAACAAGTGCAATTTAACCTATCAGTTGACCAGCATGATTTGTGCATAATACATGTTACTGATAGGATGAGCATTCAATTAAGGAAGAACTCTTGCCTCAGCTAGATATCTTGAAGTTCATAGCTCCTACAAAAATACTACCAACATCCACCATTAAAAATACTACCAATCAAGACCATGTTTTCACCCAAAAACATTGCATTGTTCAGCAGCTCCCATTAAACTCACTTCAATCAATTGCTCATAACAAATTGTGAGATTAAAAAAAAAATTAACCACCATTTTTATTTTGTGTAATTTATGAATAGATGAAGAAACACTTGTTTCATATGATATGATTATTTAATATAGTTTCTAATGATTTTTACTTTTATTGTCATTAGGGGTGTATCATTTGATTGGTGTCCTGATTCAAGTAATGTTTATTTTTATTTTAGATATGGCCACCGATAACATTGAAGATATTGAAATGAATTGTATACTTCACATGATGTACATGTTTGTTTTTTTCGTGGTGAACATCATGATCATAATTGTATGCTCTATATGTGAAGATGACGACAACACTCCCACGATTCATAGAGACATTGAGTCGACATCTGTTAGACGACGTAGACAACATGAGTATCTATATCGGGTGGTGTATGAAAGTGACGTTAAATGCATTGACAAACTACGCATGGATCGACGTTGCTTTCATAGATTATGCCGATTATTAAGATCCGACGGTGGACTACGTGGCACAAGAAACGTCATGGTAGAGGAAATGATCGCTATGTTTTTAAACATTGTGGCACACCATGTAAAAAATAGAATAATTAAGTTTGATTTTGTGCGATCAGCTGAGACAGTCAGTCGTCATTTCCATGCTGTATTGAAGTCAATAATCCTTTGCCATAGTGTCTTACTAAAGAAACCCGAACCTGTTTCCGAGGATTCAAACGACCTTCGGTGGAAGTGGTTCAAGGTACCTTTCAGCTACAGGAATTAATTTGTTGTTTCATGACTGATAGTCTATCGATGCTAATTACTTCTTTCCCATGTAGAATTGTCTTGGAGCACTAGATGGAACACACATTCGGGTGAATGTGAGTAAGGTTGATCGACCACGATATAGAACAAGGAAAGCTGAAATCACTACTAATGTACTCGGTGTATGCAGCCACGACATGCAATTTATATATATTTTATCTGGGTGGGAAGGATCAGCACATGATGGTCGTGTTCTTAGGGATGCAGTTAAAAGTTCCAACTGGTAAATAATTGGTGTTTATATTAGTTTTTTATGTAAATATCAACAATGAAATTGTTCGCATAAGTATTTACTAAATTTAGCTATTTGTTTACTCATTAGGTTTTTATTACCTTGTTGATGCGGGCTATACAAACTCACCTGGTTTTCTTGCACCCTTTCGTGGACAACGCTATCACCTAAGTTCTTGGGCAGGTGGCCGTCAACCAGTTATAACCCAAGAGTTTTTCAACATGAAGCATTCCGCTGCTAGAAACGTGATAGAGAGGACATTTGGACTACTTAAAATTCGTTGGAAAATTTTATCAAGTCCATGTTTTTACAATATAAATACTCAAAGACGTATCATCAACGCATGCTGCTTACTGCACAACTTTATTAGACAAGAAATGACTGAGGATCCGGCCGAGTATGAAATTAAAAATTTATCAATAGAAGAGACCACAGAGGATGATCCTGACAACATCATGGCTGTTGAACCTACAGATGAATGGACAAAATTTAGAATTGACATGGCTGAAGACATGTTTAGTGAATGGCGATCAAATATAATAAATTGATATGATTGCTCCTATGTTAATTTCTGCAATTAATATCTGTTTTTGTAATAGTACTACTTTTATTATGCATTGAATAAAACAATTTGGTTTATGTTATGAGCGAAACAACTTAGTAAATGAATTGGGGAAACTAGCACAAGTTTGAAGACGGCAAATATTTTCTTTTCCTGTCTTTTTATTTTACTGAGTACGCTTCCTTTTATCTTCCCGAATGGATCATGAATCTCAACAACGAGGTAGAGGTATGAACAAACACTATTGAACAACACAAGAAGACAAAGTGTTAATCGAAGCTTTAGTTGAGTTGTCGAACAATACTATGTGGAGTGGAGAGAACGACTTCAGAAATGGGTACTTATACCAACTAGAGAAAATGATGAAGTAGAAATTCCCGCAAACAACTCTGAAGGCTATCCCAAACATAGAGTCCCGTGTAAAGCTTTTTAGGAGCAAAACCACAGCGATAGCTGATATTCTGGGCATTAGTGGTTTCACTTGGGACAACAACAACAGCATTATCGAGTGCGAGAAAAGCGCGTATGATGAATACGTGAAGGTACATTAAATTATTTTTTGTTTCTTACACGAAGTCCTTCTAATTCGTGCCTCTAATTTTTTTTTTTGTTCGCCATGTATCAAGACTCACAAAGAAGCTGCTAGTCTATATGGAAAATCTTTCCCGTTCTTCAATGATCTCGCCTCAGTCTTTGCAAAGGATAGAGCTCAGGGCAACGCAAGGCGTGACCTTGGAGATGATGCAAAACAGTATATGCATGATTCCTTTGCACACATGGATGATAATGCCAATTCTGTTCCATTATCAAGTGAAGATTCTTTTATGCCCATGGATGAGCACATTGATTCTCCACCACCTAATTCGTATGACAGTGGTGCCTCAAGTTCCATTGGAAGAAAAAGGAAAAATTGTATGAAAGATCATAATATCGCTGCAATTTCTGCAAAGTTTCACCATTTCGTGGATCTCGTGGGACCGGGATTCAAGACATTAGCTGAATGTGTTGTTCGCGATTCTGAGGCCAAAGCGTATATGGTGGCAGCTCGGAAAGAAGTTGCTGAACGAAAGAAATTACTTAATGATGTCATTTTTAATATCCATGGCCTTATTGAGGATGAAGCTTTAATGGTAATGCAAATTCTTAGAAATGATGAGGAACAACCAAACATGTTTTGGGAGTTGCCTGACGAGAGAAAGCTCCGTTTTTGTCGCCTACTCCTAGGAGGAATGCCAAATCACCACCCCATGTGATTTTCTATCTGATGTGCTTGATGTTATTGGTATTACGTCCTATGTTCTTATGTACGACAGATTTTTTGTTAGATATTATGGGTTGCACACATGAAACTTTGTTGTTGCTTTCTTATTATGTTCTTATGTAGGACATATTATGGGTTGCACCCATGAAACTTTGATGATATTATGTTCTTATGTATCTGAAATTCTCTAGTATCCGAAATTCTCTAGTATTGGATATTTATTTAGGGTGATTCTCTAGTATCTGAAATTCTTCAACTCTTGATTCAATTCGATATATTTTACTTGCATATATATATATATATATATATATCTCCTGCAGGCAGATCGAGATTGACAGTAAATTTCTTGCGAGACAATGTATTATGGATTACAGCATATTGGTTGTATATGGAATTGAGGGAACTTTAAGAATGTGATGGCTGTATATGGAAGTATTTCAGAGGTCTTGACTGCATATTGGTTTCACATATAATAGTTTTGGTCAGGTGCCCTGTCATTATAGTTCACGCTAGTTACTGCTGTTTATGACGGTCTTATTAGTTGGGATTGCAGACAAACATGTAGTGGTTACAATTAGCTGTATTTTTGTGTTTGCATATGTTGTGTATAATTTAATTTTTGTTAACAAGTTTAGAGTTGGTTCCATCAAGATAATGGCAAATTTAAAAGCCTCTGAATAATATTGGGATCTGTAAGATTTAAATTTGTACATTGTGAACTGCTTAGCTTTTGCATGTTGTATATAAACTTTGATCTTGTTAATAAGTGCTGTGGAGAACTGAACTCTCGTTTGGTGAATTTCTTTTGATCGTCTTGTTCGTTGGTTGGATATGTAGTTTGTTCACATTTGGTTATGTTCAGAAAATTGCAATATTTGAAAAGAATGGTGGAACACAGGCTCTGATTCAGTATCCTGATATGCAGTATGGTGAATTGAATATTTTTGTATTGTTTTACATCTCCATTTATATTTCGATTCTGGCTGAAGATACTGTAGAGTTCTTATGCTTGCTCTTTAAGTTCTCTGTGATGAAATTGCAGCTCATATGTAAATTCAATTTATGTTTAAACTTGAAACATTTTCTTCTGGCTTGAGTAAAGTGGTCATCAAACAAAATATTACAAATATTTCATCCTAATTTAGGAATTAAAGTTTGCAGTTCTGCAGAGGTTTGACAATTTAGTATGAATTTTCATATGGCAGGAGTGAATTTTTTGGTCGCTTATTATACCTTTTCTTAAATTATTACAGGTTGAGTTGGGGAATGGAAATGCTGCAGTCAATGACATTTTTTCCGTCTCTTGTTATGATATCAGTGGCTTTGTTGTGGCTTTATTCAGAAATTATAGATTTTCAATCCTCTGTTTTACCAGCATGTGATTTGTCCACCGAATGACTGACACCCTGGATTGGTGTCAACAAAATGAAATAGAGGTTTTCTATTTGATGAACTACTGTAAAACGTGACTATGCTATCATTTGAAATGTTGATGTATATATCAGTGTTCTACAGAATTCATCTTTAGTTTATTCAAAGCAACTCCAATGGTTTGGTTTGCTCTTATTTGTTCATTGTTTGATGCTTTTCATTTTAAATTTACATATTTTGTAAAGGTGCATCCATGCTCTGACTTACTATGTTTCATTGTGAGATTCCAATGCATATTTTGAGGAAATTATATCATTTGGTGAATCGACATTCTCATTTAAAAATTCAGCATTTGCATTTACTATTTGTTGCTAAGGTCATTTTACTTCTTAAATTCTCATATGTATCTTAGTTTTGGATTGGCCAAGGGTTTAGTTCTTAATAATAATTGGTATTTAAAATTATTTATAATTGAATTATTTAACTTTTGACGAATTAATGATTATTCTTATTCATAATTATGTTTATACGATATTTATTTGTAGTTTTTTATTAATTCATTATCTTATACAATACTTACAACCATTAATTAACTAAAGGGTATATATGTAATTTACACAGTTTCTCTCTCATACTTTTCCTCATTCCCAATATACATTCCTTCAAACCAAACATTGTTTTCTCATTCCCACCTTCTCATTCCCCCTACTCCCATTCCTCCATTCCCATTCCGTGATCCAAACGCCCCCTACATGCATTCTATTTATGTTCAATTATGCACCGGAAGAATTGAACCATCAACTTTCTAAGGCACTAAAAAAATAAAAATATATATCAAAATTTATAAAAATAAATAAAAATATCATTTTATATGGATATATCAATAATTATTCCTTTGTTCAACCGGGATAGAAAAAATCATTGTTGAGGCAACGAACCAGTTCCATCCATGTTTTTGAGTCCTTGATAACAAAGCCCCGTGCATGAAAATCAAAAAACCATTTTTCTTAGTAAATTGACAGTCTGACAGATAGAGATAAGATTTTGGTATGTGTTAGGGACATAAAAGCGCATGGCATGAAGAAAGAATAACCAGAAGAATGTAGATGAAGGTCATGAACAAAAGTATTGGAGAATTGTGCACCATTACCTATGGTTATTGTTTTTTATCCAAGAGAGTCATAGGACAAAGAGTGCTTATCAGGGGTTGGAATCAAACTAGTAAGATTGATAGAAAAAGGTCCACAAAAGAAAGTCCACTAATCTAACGCTTGGTATTTGACATGGCACTGAGTTATGGCCAAACGCAGGTATTTGTCGCTCTTATACCATGTAAACAGATTGTCTTTTATGTATACACACACACATTCTGAGCCTTCTATAGCAAGATATTTAAGAGCATCAAAAGCGAATATTATTAAGATTGCTCTCTCCTCACACACGCAACCAAAACCAAGGGTAAAAGAACATATAGCTTTAAATGATGAACTCCATTCTACATAACCACAACATTATTGAGAGCAAATAACAAATTAATAATCCATCAAGTGAAAGACTAGAAGTTATTTAAACACTTTCTAATAAATTGATTGTTTATACAGTTACATCGTAAGATAAGCCTTACAAAACCCTAATTTCATTTCCAACTTAAAAATTTGTGGATGTATCCATTCCACATTTAAAAACATTGGGAAGATGAGATAATAAAATGACTCACAATAGCTTGGTGCTTCAGCATTTGTAGACCTCTTCTCACAATTGTCATCCATGATGCCCCAGTGTCCTTGAAACTGTTTCTTGCTCTTGCCCTAACTCTCATCCTCTGTAGCTACATGTGTTCCCGGTCTCCTTAATTCCTTGCTTGCTTCATCTCTGGTAAAAAAGTATCCCCGTGCCTATCTCTCTTTTTAACCTGCTCATTCCTAGATGAAAGTAGAGGACAAAGGAAAGGTAAAGGAAAGAGGGAAAGCTGATGTGGAGTGTAACTTGTCGCATACCTCATATAATGTGGCCTTCGGACAACATGGCAAGACCAACACGGATTAATGAATGCAAACTCATATGTATGAACTTGACCCTTAGGAATGGGAATATATATATATATATATATATATATATATGCCCTTAAACTTGCAGAGGTACACATTGCTGGAGTAACCTGGGTGAAGTAAAAGTTAGATCATAATAAGCAGGAAAGAGGAGAAGCAAGGAGTCTGGAAAACTAGGATTTATGAAAGAAAATTTATTAATCACAACCAGTGGGTGGCAAAGGATGCCCCCTATTAGAAGAATGGGTTCCTTTTATAGGCCAAGCAAAGAGCCCCTCACATCGAATAAGGACTTAGTCATAAGGTCTAAGTCCCTACTCTAAGTAGAGAACTATTCTTTATAGTAAAAACACACAGTATCTAAAACCATGGTCTAAGCCTTTGGTTTTCACACAATATATATACAACACTTGCTACAGTGTTTTTGCCTTATTGTTAACCGAAGGTAAGTCCTTCCCTTATATAAAAAAGGATAAATTTTGCCAAAGTTTCGGAAGAAGCCTTAATCTTCAATCATATTGGCAATATTGTCTTCTTCTAAATAAGTGAAAGTATCTTCTTTTGTACTATAAGAGTCTAATGGTAGGATGCTCTCAACATGGTCTCCTTCTTCTATAAAGAAGACACCTGCATTAACATCGCTGAAGTGCTGAGTTGCCGCAGGGTCATTGTAGATGATACTTCCAAATGGAACGAAGATTGATGAGTATTCACGTTGAATATAAACTTTCATATTTCTTTCTTTCATCACCATTGGATTACTGTATTTTTGGGAAGTCATTAAGAAAGAAAAAGCTCTCCATTTGAACATATGTTCTTCTGTTAGTCTTTCTACTGTGTTATCTTGGAAGTCATAGAGATCAATTCTAGTTTGTAGTGGAATGGTCTATTTGGCTAATTCCATTTGAATAGTGTGCCAAGCATCATCTGAATATCCTGTTTCATAGCTTGATGGGATAGAAATTATTATCATAGTAACAGTTACTAGAAGCTTAATTTTCTGAAATAATTTATGTGGTAAATAGGGCAACCTCCAACAATCCTTGAAATGCTACATCTATGCTAGTTTTGTGAACATCAGTTTGTATAGGAACCTCCTTATATAATCTATTCTTTCTTCTATTTTATTACTTTCTCCTTCTTGATTGCTGTTTATTTTTTTCTCATGAAATCAATTAATCCTTGTAGATTTTCTATTAGTTTTGTTCATGGATAAGATATTGGATTCTTAAATTTTACTTTGCGCTTAAATTCTTGAAGTTTTTTTATAATGTCTATCATATTATTATAATTTCTACTTGTATTGACCAGTCCCATTTACTTTTATTATATAATTTATTTATTTATTTGGAGCTTTCTTCTATAATTCTATTTAATTGATCTGCTAGAAAATTATCTTTTCCATTTATGTGTTCAATGACTATATGAAAACCATTTCCTATTGTATAGTCTACAAATGTAAGCCATCTATTAGTGGATATCTTATTTTTATGATTTTTAATGGTATAATGAGACTAATGCCTGACAGTCTGTTCTTAGCATAAACTCAGTATTGTCTATAATAAATAATTTAAAATTTTCTAATACCTTTATGCATACGAAGATTTCTACATTTGTATTGGTTACTTTAGTTTGGTAAGTTCCACTATCATATCTACTGATTTTTTTTAACAAATTATTTATTTGGTTTAAATTTCAAAATCGCTCCCCATCCTCCCATTCTTCGATCTATCTAAATGATGATATATGACCTTCAGGGAAGTAGTTCTAGAGGTTTTATTTCTCTTACTATGTCTTTAATTTTTTATATTAACTTAATATCTTCATGGTTGAACTTTCTTTCTGTAGTTTGCTTTGTTTTATTATATAATGGGCTCCTAAATTGACTAAGGTTCAGGATAAATTTTTTGCATAATGTAATTTTTCTAAGAATGATTGTATTTGTTTTAGGCCGTCAAATTTATTTGGCATTTCTAGGATGCTACTTACTATATGTTTCTGTAGTTTTATTTGTCCTTATTCTATAATTACTTCTAAAAATTCTATTGTTCTACACCCTATCTTTATTTATTAATTTTTTATAATACTAATCCATTATCCATATATTTTTTAGAAAATACACTTAGATTGAGTAAATGTTCCCTAATATTTTTACTAAAAACTAATATATCGTAAATATATATTACTATGAAATCATCATTTCTAAAGATATTATTCATCTTTCGTTGAAATATGATTGGGGAGTTCTTTTACCCAAAAATATTACTCTCCATTCATAATGGTCATTATGGGTGACAGACGTAGTCCATTTTCACTTTTCTTCTTCCAATTGTACTCGTAAAAGTCCACAATTTAAGTTAAATTTACTATAGATATAGGAATGCCTTAATTTATTAATTAATGCAACTTTGTTTGGAAATGGGTACCTATCGCTTTACGTGCTATCACTTAGTATTTTATAATTAAACAACATTCTACTTTTTCTCATTACTATCTCACTGTATTTATTTACTACTAATGCTCCAGTCCTATGAGGGCTCTGCCACTCAATTATTCTTTTTAGGTCTAGCAATTCTGTTATATGTTTTCAAATTCTTCTTGTTATAAGAAGTACCTTTAATTACTCAACAGGTTGTTCTTATATCTGAGTTTATGCTTTCTAGCAATTCCTTTATATGTTTCCCAAATTCTTCTTGTTATAAGAAGTAGCTTTTACTACTGGATATGTTATTCTTATGTCTGAGTTTATGTTTTCTAGTTTGCTTCAATCCTTAGCCCTGCTAGTGTTTTTAACTGGATTTTCTCCTATGGTTGCTATTGTTTATACCCTTTCTAAAAGTGCTTCTAATTTTTGTTTTAAGGGTTATAATTGATTTAATTCTATTTGAGTCTCAACATTTTGTTCTTCATCCAAAGGTATGTTATTGCTTTTCATAAGACATGATATTTCTCTTATCATGGGGTAGTGGTTTCCTTAACACTACAGCAAGTACTGTATATATACTATATGAAAACCAAAGACTTTCTCGTGGTTTTAGATACTGTGTGATTTTACTATAAAAAATATTTCTCTACTTTGAGTTGGGGCTTATTGTGGTGTTTCGGTTTTTCCGCGCGTGTGTTGTTGTCTAAATTGTTTTAGATTAGTTGTGTCATGCGTTTTGGCCTGTTTTTAGTTATTTTGGGCTAAAAACACAATTCCTGAAGCAAGCACGACCGTGCTCTGGACGGTATTCTTCTCGGGATATCTTCGACTTTGTTTTCGGTGATTATAGCGCAACCTGCAAAGTGCACAACCATAAATCTGCCCGTGCTTCATGCCGTGCTTCAAGAGCACATTGGTGCTAGGGGCAGAGAAGCCGTGCTTTTTTTGGCCCAATTTTCTTGTAAAGTGCACGGGTATCAACACCCCCATGCTTCTGCCCTTACTTACATCAGGATCAGTGTTTTTCTCTCTTTTTAGAGAGAAGCACAACCAGGCTAGGATTTGAAGGGCAGTACTCTTGCTCATGCACTTCAGGGAGTATTTAAAGTCTTGAACTTAGCCCTAATTCTAAGAAATTTCTTCTTCTGCCTCTTTTTACCTTTGTTTCCATTGCTTTGGTTGAGAAGAATGAGCCATTACTTGACCTCCCTCTCTTTTCTTGAGTGAAAATTCTTTGAAGTTGAGCTCTCCTTCTCCCTCATCTTTCTCCTTGTTTCATTTGGTTTGATTGAGCATGTTAGCCAAAGGTTTGTGTGCATTAAACATTTTCTTGATGATGATGATTTGTTGAGTGATTTATTAGTTTTCCTTCACTCTTTCTAGTTCATGAAATGGATGTGAAGATCCACCCTCTCCACCTTGTGAAGATTGACATACTGTAGCATGTTACTGTAGCATTGAGAAATCCTTTGCAAAACCTCCAGTTTCATGTGTGTTGGGAGTATATCTCCATAGAGATTATTTAAAACCCTTAGAGCTCAAGTTCATGCCACACCCAAGCCTTGCTAGGGTTTCGTGGCATGTAGCTTGAAGAAGCTCATGCTTGCTTTTCTCATTGTGTTTTCCTCTTGCCTTTGAGCTTTTGTGGCATGCGTTGGTGTAGGTGTTGAGAGCTTGGCCCAGGGCAAGGAGCTGGGTGGAGAAGTAGCGCCATTGAGGAGTTGATCTCCATAGTTTCCAAGTGGGTTATAATTGCATATTTCTAGTAGATTACTATTTAAATATATTTAGGGTTTGATTTAAATGAAATCCGTGGTTTTATTATGTCGAACTGATGCTTTCACTGGTTTGAAAGGAATTTCTATACATTCTATTTATAAGAAAAACTCTTGATGTTAGATGAAATGGTTTTGGCTATATTGATCTACTGGATTGGATTGAATTGTGAAACTTCATTCACATGTTATAATCTTGGCTTTGGTTTACATAGTTATGATATTTACCAATGATATGTGAATATTTGTCCTGCAAAAAGACCCTGCAAAATGATTTACATGAGCTATATTGTTGATATACTTCTTGTGGTTTTGTTGGTAATGGGGTTGGAACCCGCCTGCTACAGTAAAAAAGTCTCTACGGGCTAATCTTTAGAGATGGTGTGATGAACCCGGTTTATCTATCCACTTCAGGTGGTGCGTAGAGCCCTTATTGGGACAAACATCGGGAGCCCGGGGTCGCCACACGGACCGGGTAGGTCAACATCAAGGATATGAGTGCTTTAGCTGCTCTGAACTTAGTCGCGGCCACGACAAGAGTTTAGAGAGGTTTCTAGACCATTATTCGATTGCTCGAGATGCAAACTTCATATTTTGAAAAAATATAACTTTATACAAAGCAAAACTGATTTGATGATGAGTACCGTGTTTCATAATTTTTAAAACTCATATTTTACTATTTATGAGCTTTGAATGTTGAAACGTCAATTAAGAAAAATAATCCTTGTATGCCATATATGGTATCTTTATACATGTTTATATGTGTTATATATATACTATAATGTTCTAATCTATATTTATTACTGAAAGAGATTGGTCTTATCGCTTGATCAAGTATTTTGTACCCAGTAAAATAGTGTTGATCCATTCACTAAGTGACTCTAGTTACTCGCCCTCTCCTTCTCTTCCATGCTCTAATTTGTAGTGACGTTGCAGCAAACCAGAGTGCTGAGCATCATTCCAGCGATTTTATTTAATCTCTGTTTTATGTATGTTACTTCTTGATCAAGTTGCATTGTATAAGAACATGGATCTGCTAGTGTATTTGTTATCTTTGTGCATGGTTTGTCTTATGTCTTGGAAATCTTATTGTAATCATGACAAGCATGTGTCATTGAATCTTATATATTTAGGCTTTGGTTTGATTGCTCCCTTTGTGCTCTTTTTGTACTCTATTGTGTATGTTTTGAACTTGTGAACTCTTTTTAGGTCTGTTTGTTTGTTTTCAGGTTTCTATTAGCCTTGCGGCGACAAGAGGGTCGAGTGACATGAGTGTCCCTCCTCGGGTTGTCGCGGCTCGTGCCGGTCCGGAGTGACGAGGCGTGACCCTTAGACCTTATAACTAAGTTTTTTTTCCAATGTAAAGGGCTCTTTGCATGGTCCATAAAAAGAACCCTTTTCACTTGGAGTGACACTTAGACCTTATAACCTTGCCCACCCACTGGTTGTGATTAATAAAATTTCTTTCATAAATCCTACTTTTTCAAACTCCTCTCTTCTCCTCTCTTTTTCTCTGCTCACTCTGATTAAACCCTTACTTCGCTTAGGTCACTCCAGTAAGGCTTACCTCTGCAAGTTTAAGGGCATACTCGTGTCTTCTGATAATGAATACAAAAGTCATTATAAAAATAATAACACAAACATCTTTGTTTAAATAATTTGATTCCCTGTAATTTTCATCTAATGTACAACACCAATACATGTGTCCAATTGCCTATTCTCTCAATGTGTATAACATAATTTCTAAATATATTGCTAATAAATAAAACTTTGGAGTTAATAATTGAATCGTTACTCATTGAGTTATGCATCCCTTATTTAAGGATGGTGAAAGCAAAGAAACCGTTCGTTGGAGAGGGAGAAGAGTCATTAACCTCCATCCTATCTCTTTCGTTATTTGGATTCAAAGAGCACTTAGGGGCCGTTTGGTTACCCGTAAGTAAATGTAATGTAATTTGATTTACAGGTAAAATGGCACCATGGGCTGTTTGGTTACCCGTAAATGCAAAGCTGCTGTAATTCAAATTACAGATTTGATAGGTTTGCTACATTTTGAATTACGACCAATTTGGCTGGAATTCAAAATGTTGTAATGTAAAACACTATTGAGGCTACTATTCAACTAATTGCCCACTGCCACCCGTCGCTGCCACCGACAGAACTTGGGCCACCACCGTCGGTGGGCCGGTCGGTCGGACTCCGGCAACCACCCTAGCGGCCGGCCAAACTCCGACCACTACCGCCGATCGACCGGTGTCCTACGACCGCCCCCGGTTGGCCGTCCGGATTCCGGCCACCGCCCTAACGGCCGCCACAAGCCGGATTCCAACGATCGCTCCTACGACCGGCTGGACTCCGGCTACCGCCGCTGGCTTAAATTTAAATTTGACATTTTTTTGTCTAATATGTTAAACAAGGATGATAATAATTAAAATAGTATAATATATATAATTATAAGTAGTTTAAAATAAATTTGTGAAATCCCAACTAACTAAACCTTGTAATTAAAAAAATAATCTCTTTATCATGCCTAAATTGTAGGGATTTTTATCTAATTGTTGTTTAAAATTTTTATTTGTGGAAAATTATATTTGCATCGTTATATGATTAAATGGTGTTGGTTGAGAAATTTTAGTTAATTTAAAGCCGTAACTGAAATATATTTTAAATAAATAAAATCTATTGTCATAAAGAAAAAAAATAGATTTTAGATAAAATATTAAAAAATATATAAAATATAAAAAATTAAAAGTAATCTCGCCATTTATGATTTTAACCCACAACTTACATCAAACCAAATACTTGAAAAGTAAATGCGGTATTTTCATTTACAGACAACCAAACAAGCATAATGTAAATTAAAATACAGTAATTTCATTTACACTGTAATTTGATTTACAATGTAATTTGAAATATGGGTAAGCAAACAGCTCCTTAGGAGCCGTTTGGTTCGGAAGTGTATTGCCGAAGTGGTGGAAGTCTGGAAGTGGCACTTCGGTGGAAGTGAGCAGTTCAGCTGGAAGTGTCCACTTCCGTGTATTTGGTTGAAGCTGAAAACTGGACTTCCGATACCACTTCCTATGTTTGGATGGTTGAAGTAGATATATGAAAAATCTCACTTTAGTCACTTTTCGGTGTTTGGTAATACCGAAGTGGGGATATAATCACCACTTCGGTGATGGAATAAAGTTACCCCCCTCATACCTTTTGTTGTTTATATGTTAATTATATTATGATATTTAGTTAAGTGCTTTAACTAATTCAAATCCATGGTATTAAATAATTTATTATTTAAATAGAAATATTGGACATCGAATATTAATTTATTTCCATACTAATAAATTATGAGATTTACCTACATAATTTATTGTTCATAGGAAAATATTGCACATCCAATATTAATTTATTATTATGGCAATAAATTATGATACTCACTTAAGTGCTTTAACTATTTTACTACCAACCTAATAAATTATGAGAAATGCGTAAGTGAATTAATTAATTTATTACCATTGTAATAAATAATTTATTATTTAAAGAAAAAATATGCACATCCAATATTACTTTATTTTGATGTACATAAATTATGATATTAATTACTAAGCCCAACACAACAAAACAAATTGGGCAACGTAATTATTAATCCCAAAGTACCAGTTACCAAATAAAATCAAGATTAAAATTTGGAATGAAATAATAATTAGCGTTAAGGGAAAATCGGTAAAAAGGAAAATAACGCGGTTACCAATTTTATTTATTACCATGCTTTAAAGTGAAAAAAAAATTCTCCATTTTGGTTGTAACAAATTTAGAAGTATTTATTACTAAATTCTCTTTTGTTATACATATTCAATCTTCAAATTATTTGATAATTATTTCTTCAAGATGGAAAGCAGTTAAGGTTGAAGTTTCATAATTTTAATTATCCTAACTCCGATTAGCTCTCTAATAAAACTTTGGTATAATACTTTCTTCCTTCAATAAAGATGCCGAATATTATTTTTTCCTCAAATTAAAAAATATAATAATATGCAATAAATACAATATACAATTTTTAAATAATAATAGTATGACTTCAAACCAACCATCTGCTTGATGGAAAGAAGTCAAGCAGCCAGCAACAATAGTACACATATGACAAAAGGCAAAATTAACAACAGATTCAAAACTTATTAATCTCCTTATTGCAATGGAAACTCAAACCAACAACTGCACAGCGAACATCAATGATCTCAAACTATTTTTCCATACTCATAATAGGCCAGCAAAAAACAAGACATGGCCGTACAAAACCTTGCAAAATTTGCACATCATGTGTTCAAGCCTTGCTTGCTGCATGGCAACTGAAACAGGGTTGGCATGCCCATCTTAAGCCAGCTTCATGACACAGTAACAAGCCAGGGCATGGCATTTCTAACACAGGCTTCATGCCGACTCATCAATACAATCTTGGCTTGCATACAGCCTGCAGTTAAGCACCTAATTCATGAGAAACAAGAACTTTGCTAGACAATTGAAATGGAACAAAAAAAAAATCTCAAGTACTAAATCAAATGTCTTATAAGGAATGCATCCAAAAGAAGATGTTATAAATATTCTTATCTTCTAAGTTATATGATCGAAAGTAATACTTTAATATGTCGCAAATACCAAGTTTTGGAATAGTGTACCATTGGGGAAAAGTATCCTGGTATTTGGATTTGAAGCAACACACTGCAAAAAAAATCAAGCCAAAAAAATTATAGAATTAGACGAACTTTACACTGAACATAATGGTGATAGATAACAAACAAAAACAAAGGAGACCAAAACCCAAATGACAAAAATGAAAAGGAACTGGATCATGTACGAATTAATTCTTGAGTCCTGCCTGCTTGATACTTGATATTCTAGGGTTAGACATAAGGACATGAACACCAAGTTCTTAACATCTATTGGGATTCTATAGGCAATAGCAATAAGCGATTGCAGAGAAAATTTTCTAGTGGTTGAGATTTATAAGTTGCTGGTCCTCTTCAAAGGGAAAACTACTAAAACTTAAAAATCAGAATTGATGAGAGATGTGAAACCTATTCAGAAAGATCTGAAGCATATAAAAGCTTTGAGTCGACATCCCTGCTACCAAGACCTACATGAAAAATGATCAACTTTTAGTTAGTTGTACCTTAGATTCATAATTAAGTGGATATGATATACTTACAACTTTGATTTGATTTGTTTTCACCCAATTTGCAAACGTATTGGATCCATCCTTTCAACCCAAAATTTGAACACTAAAGAATGAAATCCAGTAAAATAATTGATTGATAGATAGATGTAACGCATACCGGGAACAAGGTTCTCTTCTCCTGAACCAATGCTACAATGAGGTGGATATGGAGGCTCAGGCTTATCAGGTTGGTGAGAATCAAGTAAAACAAATATAAGCCATTTTTTATCACAGAAAACCTTGAACAACCTTGCCATCAACCATTGTCGATATATGTTTATTAGGCTCAGTTGGGGCCTGTGTCTCGGAGATAACATGCTCACGAGATGCCTGTGTCTGTGTGCATGTATTATTGCTGCTCTACACTGCAGCTGCTTGAATAAGGCCTGCAGGAATTTACATTGATGAGATGGTGCTTAAAAAACTTGTAATGTGTATAATTGAATCTCAAGAACCTATAATAGCATATTTTGGGCAATAGTGTTTAAATGTTTACTCACATAGTTCCAGCAATCCGAGTGCTTATATGGGTTTTATCTCCATCTTCTTCACAGAGTTTGGCCAAACCAAAATCGACAATGGGAGCAAATTTGCAAGAAATGCTGCAACATGAGAAAGTTAATTACAATTAAAACCAGTTATTTGGGTAATAATGTATATGATAATGTACAAAACTCACAGATGAGCCGATTGAAGAACGAGCAAGAAGATGGAAGACGGTAGAGAAACGGATCTGAGAAAATAATAAACATAATGAAGTTTTCATGAAAAGCAAAAACCGAAGTGCATTTGAAGAGCGAAAAACCTCACAGAAAAGAAGGGGATAACGAACCACAAGATCACAAGCTTCAGAGGAACAGATCTGAGAAAAAAAAACAAATCAAAGCAAAGAAAAAGTGAAACAAATTAGAATGAAAGAACTTATCATCAGATCAAGAAACTCACACGCGATTAAGAAGAGTTCGGAGAAATTTTGTAGGGGAAGAGGCTGCCGGTGTTCTCTGACGAGGAGCTCAGACCGGTCGGAGCATCGACAGCCGTGGTCTCCGACGGCGAGTTCAGACGACCAACTACCAAGCAAGAAGGCAAGAGGCTACGCGAGAGAGAGAGGTGGGAGAAAACCCTAGAAGAGGGGAGGGGCGATGATGAAAAGTCGGGAGGGGTGAGCGGACGCGTCACGTGCCTTGCACATGGGCGGAAGTGAAACCCTGAAGTCTGTGGTTCAGGGTTTTTCAGACTGAAGTGCAGCACCGAAGTCATGATGTTTGGAAGTGTCCACTTCACCTTTTTTGGTCCATTTTCTGGGAAACAAACACACTGAAGTGGGCCTGAAGTCCTCACTTCAGTGACTTCAGACCACACTTCAGTGAACCAAACGGGCCCTTAGTCTTTATATTTTTGGGTTTCTGTTATTTTTTATGTTTTTTATAATATTGTACGTAATCCAACTTTACTCCTACATTTCTATTGTTGAATATATTGATTTGACACCCACAATTAAAATGAATTAACTTTTTAATTATTACCATTTTAGTTTTTATGACAAAATTTTGTGTCCAATCAAGAAAATTTGGATGTTGATAAACTACTATTTGACCAGAAAAAAATATTGGTATACATAGTTTTTCATTCTAAGTGTTTAGATTGTGTATTCGTAAATAAAGATTAATGTCTACTTGATATAGTTTCCTATATAAAAATAAGATATCTCATATTGATTTAGATTTAAAATAAAATTTTTAGATAAAAATATTATTATTAAACGGTTACCGAAACAAGAGTAGTTCCGGTAAAAATTTGAAATATAACATCATTAGGAGTAATATTTTTTCCTATCAAAGATTTAAAACTTATTGAATTAATTTTTTTTTATTGAATGCTTTGAAAAGATATATAAAAAATAATGAAATGTTTTTTCAATATTTTTGAAAGTTATATTCTTTAGATTGTGTATTCGTGAAATAAAGATCAACGTCTATTTAATATATTTTCCCTAGGAAATTAAGATACTTAATAATGTTTTAGATTTATTATTAATTTTTTAAATAAAAATATTATTATTAAATAATTTACCAAAACATCAAAGAGTAGTTGCCATTGTAATTATATTTTCCAATCCTTTAAAACAATTTGAACATATTGAACTAAATTGTTTAAAATTGAATGTTTTACAAATATATATAAATAATAACTAAAAGTTTTCAATATATTTGAAAATTTCACAATAACTTCTCCTATTGAAAGTGATTTTAGAAAAATATTTATTTCTTTCATAATTGGTACCATTTTGGAAGTAAATATCTTTTATTGGAACATTCAGCGTAAATGACCGCCTTGACTATGAATGCAAGTGGGGCGAAGCCGGGAGCGGGGGCGGGGAATGGGATCCCCATCCCCGCTTCTCACAAGGTGACGATTCCCCGCCTTAAATTCCCTGATGAGGAGAAATTCCTCCTAGTCACTCTCCCTCGGGAGTCTCTCCTGAGTTGGTATCTTAGTCCCACCAAATTTATTCTATATCATATTTATATACGCATCATATGTGACATAAATAGAATATGCAAAATTTTTCTCAAAATAAACATAATATAATATATGATGAAACAACAAGCTAATTATTACAAATAACTTATAAATTGAAAGTAAATTAAAAGTATAAATTTATTAATAAAATTCATAATAGAGAAACTACTATAACAATTTATATTTTTATTAATTTTTTTCATTCTTCAAATCATTTAGATTAAAAAACTACTACCACTAACAACATGATATGATAACTCTGCCTTCAATAATAAATAAAATTATAACTAATAGCAAAATTAAAAAATAAAATTTATGAAATCATATATTTAATAAATAAAAATATTGAATTTTTAACAAACTAATATTAAATTTTTTAATAAATAAAATTAATTATATGAATTATTTTTAATAAATATTATATATATATATATATAGTGATATAAAAAATTGGGGCAATCCCCACGAGGAGCGAGGCAGTGAATATTCTCCGCCCCCGTTAGTCTGGGAAGGGGGCTATTTTGGGGAGTTCTTGCTCCATCGGGGCGGTCCTCGTGGGAAACAGGGATTCTGCGCGTCACTTACATCCTTAGCCTTGACTTCGGTATATATAAACTCTATATGGAATAAGTATCTATGATAGCAAATTCCTATCTCATAACAACACTCCATGTTAATTTAAATATGACACTATTTTGGTACTATGTTATTAATTTAAACTAAGGGCATGTTTGGTTGCATAATAAAATTTTCCACAGGAAATTTATTCCGTAGGATTCGAAGATGATTACTACGGAATTTACTACAGGAAAAATTCCTACAGAATGGTGTTTGGATATGCACAGGAAACTTTTCCCATAGTAATTCAATTTGAAATTAGAAATAGCGGTTATAAACATTTTTTAAAAAAATAGCCGTTGGCATTTTTGAAAAACTAGCCGTTATTGGAGCTTTTGAAAAACTAGCCGTTATGAATTTTTCTTTATTTAAACCCAACACTCCTCATGCATCTTGTAAACCTATCTCCTTTCAACTCAAACATTTTTACATCTCCAAGCCTTTTTTATTTTAATATGGATTTGGATCAATGAAGGAAAACTAATGAAGATGATGAGGAGTTCATGTTCAGCATTTTACCAAGCCTATTTCCTGGAAGTTCAGAAAGTAGACCTTGTCATACGTCAATATTAACAGGGGCTGCATATGTACAGGAAATTCTTGAAGGTCATGAGGCACACTCTAGGCGAGAATTTCGAATGGAATCTCGTATATTTAAAGCCCTTGCTAATTGTTTGAGGGAAAGTTCTCTCCTTCGGAACGCAAAAAGAATTACAATTAAGGAACAGCTAGCAATGTTTGTGTACACTCTCGCTCACAACGCCAGTAACCGTGACGTGCAAGAGCGCTTTCAGCATTCGGCAGAAACGGTTAGCCGTTATTTTGGTAAAGTTCTTGAAGCTATTACTACTCTTGCTAGTACATATGTACAATTGCCTCCAACAATTACATCACCTGTTATCCAGAACAATAGACTGTTTTTCCCATATTTCAAGGTTACAAACTTTTAAATTATGAGTTTTCGTCTTTCTTATTTTTTATTTACGTTTTTTTTAATTCCTCCTAACAATTGTTACGGCCTTATTATTATAGGATTGTATTGGGGCTATTGATGGAACACATATTCCAGTCACTATTTCTTTGGCCTTGCAAGATCCTTATAAAAACAGAAAACAAACATTATCCCATAACGTTATGGTCGCATGTGATTTTAATCTACGTTTTGTATATGTTCGAGCTGGATGGGAAGGTTCTGCTTCTGATGCTAGAGTACTTCAGCATTCAATCGACCAAGGTTTCCATGTCCCACCCAGCAAATATTACTTAGTGGATGCAGGGTATGCAAACACGCCACATTTTATTGCTCCATACTGGGGTGTGCGTTATCACTTACAGGAGCAGGGGCGGGCACAATGTAGACCAAGCAATTACAAAGAACTATTTAATTTGAGACATGCTTCATTAAGGAATCATATTGAACGCATCATTGGTGTGCTAAAGATGAGATTTCCCATACTTAAAGTTGCAACCTTTCACCCTATAGATTCTCAAACCGATATAGTAGTTGCCGCATGTGTCTTGCATAATTTCATACGGATACACAATGGCACGGACGACATTGAGGAAATTAGTAATGGAGCTGACGAAGTTACTGTCCCAAATGGAGATGACACATATGAGGATGATGTTGGTGTAACGAACTCTGAACGTATTGCAGTTGCTCGCAAAAGAGATGAAATCGCAATGCAAATGTGGGTCGATTATTGTAACTATCGTAGAA
Organism: Dioscorea dumetorum; assembly: GCA_902712375.1. Classification (NCBI taxonomy): domain Eukaryota; kingdom Viridiplantae; phylum Streptophyta; class Magnoliopsida; order Dioscoreales; family Dioscoreaceae; genus Dioscorea; species Dioscorea dumetorum. The sequence continues at coordinate 6,568,803 of CACTHL010000549.1, read as the reverse complement.
ATGTAATGTAAAAGATGTATGCACTTATCAATGTCGTCTTCTTCTGAGGTGATGATTATTACTTATGCACTAATCAATGGAGTATAATATCCTTTTCTTATAAACAAATAATTGTCTAATATGGCATTAATTCAACAAAGTGCACGCAAAAAATACAAACATCTTGCATGGAAAGACATAATAGATAATGTTGTTTTCAATACATTGTGTGAACAACAAGCATCCTCAAACATAAATTGCACACAGGTAATAAAAAAAATAACAGATAACATTGTTCTCAGTCAATCATTTGTCGAAGCCACGACACTTTCCGATCATCTTTCACATTCAAGAAGATTTCACAGTTGCCTTTATCTTTAAACAATGTCGTAACTTTAACGAAGTCTTCATCTGAAAACATATCACACACCACGTTAAATGCCGCCATGCATTCTCCTATGGTGCACTTCTCCTCCACGTGGTTCATTTTCATAGCATCAATATATCGATACGTTTCAGCTCGACGCATATCTATATATTGTTCCAAGAATGCCTCTTGCACAGTTTTTCGCTTTCTGTCATTCCTTTTTTGCGCATTATCATCACCTAACCTTCGCCGTCTGTCACTACATGAACTTTGGGGTTGTGAAGTGTACGCTTGACTGCATGGAACTTCCACTTGTGTAAAATCACGATCCTCTGTCTCTATTTCGGGTGTACACAGTGAATGAATAGGATCATTTGGAGCTGGAATACTTGGGGAAAGAGTGTTCATTGACACATTAGTAACATTTGCATAATAATCTACATCACGGGACCGTCTTCCTTCTGCATATCTCCCTATATAATAAATGCACAAATGGTTACAAATCTTTAAAGCATTATTGATAAAGAACATATTTTTTTACCCTCATAAATCTCCTGTAGTGCCGTGAAATATGGAAAGGGTCGTTGATGCCATCTTCTTGCTTCTTTATTTCTCTGTATATTTCGGTGAAAATGATTAGCAGAAATTATTGCAAAAAGATTGCGTATTATGCAATAAATATATATACCTCAAGTAGTGGTACCCAAACTTCATCAGTGGCCGATACCATGTTTTTTTCATAATCCCATCCAAAACCACTTAATTCCGAAAACCCCTTAAGAAGCTTATAAATTTTTTTAATCTCTTGTTCCAATGCTTTTACTTGTACGACATTGCATTTTAGAGTAGTGAACTTCGTTACCATTTCACGGACTATTTTATTCCATGCCTCCTTGGTCCATCCATTTTGTGAGCGGTACGCTGGGACATTATAATCACCTAACAGTTTTACTAGATGAGCCTTGTGATTTTCATTCCATTTGGCCCTTGTGTCGGGCTTCTCTTGATTTGTCATCTATACAAAGTAGTACCATAATCTCAAAATAGAAGCAAGAACCATTGTACTAATATAGTTATAGTAACAACGTAATTACAGACATAGAAGACTCCACAATTGCTTTCATCTTTGCCTCCAATTGCCATGACACTACAATTGCTTAATTTTATATAACTATCAATTTTATATAACTATCATCTTTCCCTTGGATTGGTTTATGTTATGACCATTTTATGTATGGGCCTTATTTATAAAGCTTCTTTAGGCAGCTTCTTTAGGCTGCTCCTCAGTCAATTATAAAAATCTGAACTTTCCTTGGACACAAGCACTAATGTGGATATCAAATTTCATTTTTGACTTGCTCCACTGAAATATTATTCCCTGATGATTTTTTACAACACAACAAATCCATTACATGCACTTAAATTTCTATAATAAAAAGTATACAATGCAGTACACAAGAAGGCCCAGTCAAAAACAAGTATTGAAATCATATATATATCTCATGCATGGAAACTTTGCTCAACAGACTTATATGGCCTTATCCACCAAATTGGTAAAGTTTTCTGAATGAAACTTTTAGTAAAATTGCCAAAACTTGAATAATTTAATCAACAAAATATTAGACATGAACAAGAAAAATAGTATCGGGATGGCCTTAAAGATAAATGCTCTTTTGCAGCAATAAGATAATGAAAGAATGTATACATCAGATTCATAACCTTCTGTTTAATTAGGTACCACTAATATCCATTATATAATTTGATAAAATATTTATGTTTAACAACATTACTGACACATTCATACAAATACATTAGTAATTACTCAAGGCATTCCACAAGACCATTCTGCCTAATCAGCTACTGCTAATATCCATTATATAATTAGATATAATGTTCTTTGTTCAACAGCATCACCAGGAAGTTCATACATTTACATCACTAATTACTCGAGGCATTTCAAAATCACTTTGCCAGAGAAAAATATTTGGCATTTCTTAACAAAACCTTTAGGAAATCCATGCAACAAAAAAAATTATATATGTGCAATACTGTCTGTTAAGGATTTTGTCCAATTATCAGATTAAGATAATGACATAGTTATATCAAGAGCAAAAGCAACAACCAAAATCCTCTTTTGTTAAGGATTTTGCCCATTCTCTTATCTACTTTCAAGCAAGTCATATGTTTTTTTCATTAAAAAAAAGCATTTGATTCTAGAGAAAAAGAGAACTATCAATCAGAGGAACAACAAAAATCCAACAAAAAAAATATACAACATACCATGAATAACAAGAAACCTGCCGGATTGAAGTATTAAACAAACCATTAAAAATCAAAATTTCAACCAAAATATAAACACATAATCACAACCAAAATCCTAAGTCTAATCACATAAACAAACAACCAAAATCTTTAGCAACAAATCAAATACAGCAAACGCTAACACAAAAAAAATCCCGCACCATCATCAAATCAAATATAATCAAATCCTAGATACCATGAAAAAACCCCAAATTTCCCAAAAGACAAAAGAAACACCTGATACTCTATCAAATCAGATCAAATAACTTCAAAATCCAACAAAACAATCTATCAAAACCCAAACTTATAACTTCTTCAATCGATCAAAAAATTACCTGAAAGAAGAGATCAAGCCGGATAAATCTCCAATCTCCGAGCGGTGGCTTCTCCTCTGAAAAAGCCGGGCAATCGAAAAGCTTTGGGAAAAACGAGATGGGTCCTGGATAAAGATATCTTATAATTAAAATATCACTAAATCAAACGAAAGGAAATCAAACCAGGATCTATTCATGTTGAAAACGAATCACAATCCAAAACAAAGCAGTTAGGGCTTCGATTCATGAAATTCATCCATGGATTAGGGTATTACCGATGTAGCAGAGGCCGTGTGCCGACAGCGGGCCGATAGGACAGTGAGGGTGATGACACCCGAGCCGAGACGATGGCCAGATGAGACGATGGCGAGACGCTGGCGAGCCGAGACGACGGAGAGACGCCGGTGAGTTGAGACGACGTCGAGGGCGATGAGTGAAGAGCCTTCAGAACGTTGGGCTTGAGGGTGATGTTGGTGGCCTTCGTGTGACCCCGATAAACAAAGGGAGAAAATATTTTGGTTCCACCCAGTTTGAGAAATTACTATGGAATCCTAAGATTCCATAGTAATATTTTCCTGTAAAATGACCAGCCAAACAGCCATTTCTACAAAATCCTGCATAATACTGAATTCCATAGGAATTATCAGAATTCCTATGGAATAAAAGGGTACCCAAACATGCCCTAAATAGAAACATAATTGGGGAAACAACTGATTCAAAAAAAGTGTGATCACATGGATGAGTGACATGAGTCTAAGGACTGATTTGGTTCACTGAAGTGGGCCCTGAAGTGACTGAGGTGGGGAGTTCCAGCCCACTTCAGTATATTTGGTTCAATGAAAATGTCCCGGAAGTGATGATGTGACAAGTTCCATGGCACCCAACTTCGGTGAATGAGTTCAGGAGGAAAAACTGTAAAGTCATGAGTTCCCCATCTCACTTCAGCCCACGTGCACGCCACGTGCGGGTTAAGCTCACCCCGTCCCGAACTTTCCCACATTCTCTGCTCTCTCCCTCCCACTCCCCATCCCCCTCCCCTCCCATCTAGGGTTTTTTCCAGCCGCCACCTCTCTGGAACCCTCATCGCCTCTAAGATCCCATCCCCACTGGGTCATCAGCCTCTTGAGCTTCTTTCCCTTCCATCGCCTGGAGTCGTCCTCGGAAAACACTGGCACGAAAATGCTCCGGCTGGTCTGACATACGGTTTGGTTAATTTTTTTTCAGTCTTCTCTGTGGATCTACTTCGTCCACCAGTTCCCCTTGTTATTTTCTTAAATTGTTTTTCTTTTTATATACTGTCACTGTGATTTCTTAACTTACTCTCTTATTTTCGCAAAGATTTCTTTCAGTCTTGCATGTGGATCTATTTCTTCCACCGGTTCGCTTCACCTAGGTTATTTCGGTTATCTGTGAGTGGTGTAAATGGATGAGAGGGTTTTTGAATTCTTTAGTTTTCGGCCCCCATGATAAATTATTTTCCTTTCAAATTTTTTTTTTTGCAGATATGTTCCTCTTAACCCTTCAATCTTCTTGTTCGTTCTTTCCATCGGTTTTCCTGTGAGTTTTTTAGATTCTCGGTTAAATTGTTTTCCACCTAAATGGTTTTCATTCTGAATTATTTCATTTTCTTTTTTTGTTTTTTGCATATATGTTCCTTTAAACACTTCCATCGTCTTGTTCATGGCTTCCATCTATCTTTTTGTGAGTTTTTAGATTCTGCATTAAATTCTTTCTCATTCTAAATGGTTAACTATTCTAAATTATTTTCATTTTTTTTAGTGGCAGATCTGTTCTTCTTAACACTGGCATTTTCTTGTTCATCCTCCCCATCGGTTTTCTTGTGAGTTTTTAGATTCTATGTTAAATTGATGCTATTCTGCGAAATAGATTTTTGGTATGAAGTTGATCATGCAGTTTTCTTACTATTTGTGCCTTTTGTGAGGCCCTAAATTTTATTCTACCCAACTAGCCTTGATTTGTCTCGTGTTTTTATCAAATTGTTGTCCGTTTCACCACGTAGGCACCAAAATTCACAACTAACCCGTACTGTTTTCATTCTAAATTGTTTTCCATAAAACTGTTTCCAAATGTTTTTTCACTTTCGTCGGTTATTTGGTTCTCGATGAGTGCTTTAATGTGTTGTGATTATTTCGGTAAGTGGTGTGCCAATGGATTGTTGAAATTTGTTACGCTTTGGATTGTTAATATGTTATCGTTGTCCTGCTATTTTCCTTTTTTTGGATGATCTACTTCTCTTAACACTTCGATCTTCTTATTTGTTCTGTGGTATTCTGTTTTCCACTGAGTCATTAGATTCTCTATTAAATTATTTTCCATCCTAAAAGGTTTACTGTTCTAAATTATTTTCCGTTTCATTTTTTTGTGGCATATCTATTCCTCTTAACACTCACATCTTCTTGTTCGTCCTCCCTTTCAGTTTTCCTGTGAGTTTTTAGATTCTTTGTTAAATCTATGCTATTCGGCGAAAATGATTTTTGGTATGAGGTGGAACAAGCAGTTTTGTTACTCTTTGTGCCTCTTGTGAGGCCCTAAATTTTATTCTACCAAACTTACCTTGTTTCGTCTCGTGGTTTTATGAAATTGTTCTCCGTTTCACCACGTAGGCACCAAAGTTCACAGTTAACCCTTATGTTTCCAGTCTAAATTGTTTTCCATAAAATTGTTTCCTGAAGTTTTTCCATTTCCTTCGGTTACTTGGTTCTTGTAGAGTGCTTTACGTGTGCTGTGATCATTTCGGTGAGTGGTGTGTCAATGGATTGTTGAAATTTGTTATGCTTTGGATTGTTAATTTGTTATAGTTGTCGTGCTATATTCCTTTTTGTTTTGTATGATCTGTTTCTCTTAACACTTCGATCTTCTTATTTGTTCTGTCGCATTGTTTTATCTGTGAGCTTTTGGATTTTGTGTTAAATTTTTTTCTCATTCTTAATGGTTTACTATTCTAAATTATTTTCATTTTTTTTAGTGGCAGATATGTTCTTCTTAACACTTACATTTCCTTGTTCGTCCTCCCCATCAGTTTTCCTGTGAGTTTTTAGATTCTATGTTAAATCGATGCTATTCTGCGAAATAAATTTTTGGTATGAAGTTAATCATGCAGTTTTCTTACTCTTTGTGCCTTTTGTGAGGCCCTAAATTTTATTCTACCCAACTAGCCTTGATTTGTCTCGTGTTTTTATGAAATTGTTGTCCGTTTCACCACGTAGGCACCAAAATTCACAACTAACCCGTACTGTTTTCATTCTAAATTGTTTTCCATAAAACTGTTTCCAAATGTTTTTTCACTTTCGTCGGTTATTTGATTCTCGATGAGTGCTTTAATGTGTTGTGATTATTTCGGTAAGTGGTGTGCCAATGGATTGTTGAAATTTGTTACGCTTTGGATTGTTAATATGTTATCGTTGTCCTGCTATTTTCCTTTTTTTGGATGATCTACTTCTCTTAACACTTCGATCTTCTTATTTGTTCTGTGGTATTCTGTTTTCCACTGAGTCATTAGATTCTCTATTAAATTATTTTCCATCCTAAAAGGTTTACTGTTCTAAATTATTTTCCGTTTCATTTTTTTGTGGCATATCTATTCCTCTTAACACTCACATCTTCTTGTTCGTCCTCCCTTTCAGTTTTCCTGTGAGTTTTTAGATTCTTTGTTAAATCTATGCTATTCCGCGAAAATGATTTTTGGTATGAGGTGGAACAAGCAGTTTTGTTACTCTTTGTGCCTCTTGTGAGGCCCTAAATTTTATTCTACCAAACTTACCTTGTTTCGTCTCGTGTTTTTATGAAATTGTTCTCCGTTTCACCACGTAGGCACCAAAGTTCACAGTTAACCCTTATGTTTCCAGTCTAATTTGTTTTCCATAAAATTGTTTCCTAAAGTTTTTCCACTTCCTTCGGTTACTTGGTTCTCGTTGAGTGCTTTACGTGCGCTGCGATCATTTCGGTGAGTGGTGTGTCAATGAATTGTTGAAATTTGTTATGCTTTGGATCGTTAGTAGGTTGTAGTTGTCGTGCTACTCTCCGTTTATTATTTTCTTTTCCTGTTTGCAGACCTGTTCCACTTAAAACTTCAATCTTCTTATTCATTCTCTCGTTCTATTTTCCCCTGAGTTTTTATAACCTCTGTTAAAACTATGTTATTCTGCGAACTAGATCATGCAATTTCTTACTCCTTGTTTTCTGCCTTCAGTCCATCAATTTTCTTACTACTTGTTTGTTGTTTACTATTCTAAATCGATGTTATTCTGTGAAGCAAACTTTTGGTATGAAGTAGATTATGCAATTTCCTTGCAATGCTTGTTTCTTTTGCGAGTCACGACATTTTATTCTACAAACCAGCCCTGCTTTTGTCCTTGTGTGGTTCACAACTACTTTGTACAGTTTCCATTCTAAACGGTTTTCTATAAACTGGTTTGCTGAAGTTTTTGGGTGAGATTTCAGCCTACCTAGTTCATGTGCATACTATCCAACTTGAGTGAGTAGCGTACGCATTTTGGGCGATGGCGACTGTTTGTTGTAGTTACACATAAATAGTTACACATAAATAGTAGTAGTGGCTCTGGTGTATATTGAGGTTCGAATTGGTATATAATTATTTCATGTTTTCCATAAGTAGTTACACATAAATACTGGTTTGTACAGACACATCCTACTGCCCGCCTTTTCATCAATAGACCTATTGAGCACTATGAAGGCTTAAGGGTTATATGCGGTGAAGAAAATGCGATGGGCTATTATGCGACTTCAGTTTTCTCCGATTTGGGGGAGAAATTAGAAAATGATGATGACAATGAAAACGTCGAATCCATTCCAACTGAATAGCAAAGTGAAGAAAATGGTGATGCTGATTCCATTCCACCGGTTGGTAGCAGCCCGGTGACATCATCTACGCATACACAGCGATCTGCTGGTAAGGGAAGTCGAAACGCTTCGGTGATGAGTGATCTCATCAATGTTGTCGGTGAAATGACAGCTACAATCAGAAATCCAATTCATTGGACCGAGAATTTGTACTCAAAAGTCATGGAGTTGGAAGGGTTTGACGAGGCACGTGCTGATAGATGTGTTCGACTATCTTCAAATGCGCGAGAATGAAGCGAGAGGCTTCATGGTGAGTAAGACCGAGCTTCGAAAAGTTTGGGTTCAGAAATTCATTGAACGGGGGACCTAAAGCGTTGTCTTTCCCTCGACACGGACCGCTCCAACTTGATCAGCATACTTGTTTTTCTGCATTCATATCTTTTTTATCCCTATTTTTTTCTTGCTTGCATTGCGTAGGTTTATAGTAATAACGTGCATGTATATGGACGGTGCTGTAGCATTCGAGGATACATGTCTTCCAGTTCTGTCGGCTCTTATGGTTCCTTCGTGCACTGGACCAGCTTATGTTATTGTAATGTGTTTCTCTTTACCATTGTTTTCCATATTGACATGGGCTTCTGTTTGTTTGTACGTTTCATTGCAGGTAAGAAGTGATGTCTATGATGATAAGCTTGTGCAGACACTGAGACTTGACTCATTTCACACTGGCGGGGCGATATGGGAGGCTGCATAAGCTTATCTATCGTAGCCAGGGTGAAGCTTAATTGACTTGTGTAGGAATTTTTATGATGGTCTTATTTGTTTTGAATATGATGCTTTTGTTTTTTGTGTTTATGGTGGCCTACATTTCATGGTTTTTACATTGCCATTGAATTAGAATCTTTTGTTTGTTTTATCTATCTTAGCTAGGTTGAATGTTAGTTGTTCTGTGAAAGAATTTATATGATGATCGTATATGTTTTGAATTTGCTGAAGTGTTTTGCTTCTCTTTTGATAACCTTGGAGTGTTCCTGCTTTATATTGTCATGGCATGGGTGGAGTTGTGTTCTAAATATTCATGTTGGTTTGTGAATCTGTCTCCTTGATTTGATCATTTATATTGAACATAGTGGTTTTCTTAATATGTTTGGAGATGTATCCATGCTATGTTTTTATATTGCCATGTTATACATTGATTGTTTTTTTTGGTATTTTTCTGATTCTTGTTTTATGTGAGATCCATTCCCTCTTGTCCACTTCAGACGGTTTTGAGATGTTTAGTAGAACATGGTAGAGATCAGTTGTTTTCTTTTTAGATGATTATGTAAAACCTGTTGTATTTTTTTTCTTGGTTTTGGTGTTTTCTCGAGTTTTCCCTCCTCCACAAGGTTGATTGATTTTCAGAGTGTGAGTAATAATGCCGATGAAAGTGCACACACAATTGAGCCATTCAAATGACAATCTCATTCTTACTTTTAAAACAATGATAAAGCCTCATGTTGTTCATGGTAAGATGTAGCGTTCTTTATAATGTGTGTTATCATTGCTCTGTTATTTTCAGGTTTCCATATAGCGCAAGTGGAAAGGTACTGGATAACGAAGTTGTGATCTACTTTTGTAATTGGACAGATTCTATCATGTTTGATTGTACGAACTAGACTTGTATGTAAACAGCGATTGCTTCATGTAATTGGACAGAATTTTTTGAATGGAACTTGTTTTTTTGGGGTTTGCAGTATCTTTAAAATACATGTACGCATTTTGTTTAAATTGCAGTTGTGTATGAGGGCCGCGAAAGTACATGTACAGTTAATACATTCCCAATGTCTTCTAGTGGTATCTTTTTTTTTTCATGGAAAATTAACAAGTTATTGCAAGTGTTAAATTAATTAATGTTGTATTGGATTCATTTTTTTTGTTGAAGTAATTAATACGTTCGTCTTCTTTAAATGAGCATATGTACAAGTTTTAAAGTAGGAAGGGGTAATTTTACCCCATTACCCGAAGTGGTGATTATATCCTCACTTCGGTGTTACCAAACACCAAAAAGTGATGAAGTGGGATTTTCCATATGTCTACTTCTACCATCCAAACACAGAAAGTGCTCTCGGAAGTCCTGTTTTCAGCAGAACTAAATACACTGAGGTGGGAAGTTCAAGCTAAACTGTTCATTTTGGCCGAAGTGCCACTTGCAGACTTCCACCATTTTGGCAGTTCACTTCCGAACCAAGCGAGGCCTAATTATACAAACAAAATGAGATTTTTAATTCTATTATATGTAAAAAAACATAAAAAAAATTGTTTTAAAAATTATTATTATTATTTAAACAACAACATTCCTTTATAAATATCATTATTGACTTATAATTGATATAAGACTCAAAAATGTAAAAACAACATATGTAAAAGAATACATATACAACCTTTAAATTTCACCTGAACTAATTTGTTCTTTATCTAATATTAAATAATAATAACTAGTTTATTTTAGGGAAAATTACTGTTCACCCATCGGGAATTTCAAAACTGGCCAAAAACCCCCTCCTATTTTTGCACACCCCGGACAGCCCCTCCGTTATAGTTTGGTTCCCTTCTACCCCCCCGTCCGTCACATGAAATGGGTCCGTGTTACGAAAATCCATTTTTGCCCCTGCAAATGGTGGGAAAAAAACCCGCCCGATCACATCATGTCATGTCCGGCTTTTATGCATACATATGTGAGTTTTTTCCCCTTTATGGTTTCTTGTTCGCTTAGAGAGTTTAGAAGGCGAATTACATAATTTTGTTCTTGTTCTCCTTTTCCTTCGCTAAGTCGATAATATGGACGGTTTTGTGCCATTGCTAGATACAACGGGGAGGGGCGAGTGCCGACATTCACCGCGTCAACCGAATGGGCGTCGGTGTTAGGTGAGATTTGTGAGCGCCGGGGTCTCGATGTTTGTCGCGCGAGGGTGAAGTTCATCACACCCGATGGACATAATACGGTTTGCCCAATAGATAACGAGGTGGACTTCCGGCGCATGTGTCATGTGTTCTCCATCCTCAAAGGCGGTGTAGTCGATATGGTTGTCGAGACGGATGACGTGCCACGGCGGCCTTACGAAAACGAGTTATTGTCGTGGTAATGCGTTGCTCTAAAACAATTATGCGGTTGTATGTCGGTTAGTGTTTAACACTACCATTATACGTATTAAAGAATGAATTATCCGTTTAAATTGGGAGTCTCCGATTAATTTTATCATGTTTCTGCGTAAACTATCATACACCGTTTGCATTATTACATCTATGTTTAACTATGCCTCGTTAACGTGTAACTATTAACTTAGGCGTTTAAATAAGTGGACTTTATGCTTAAATTCGATCGTTTGCGTTTGAACCGAAGTGCTGGGCAGGAATTCGGAATGCGGGAGCGCTTCTGTCCCACCACATGGCGACCCGGATGGTGTCGCATGCCCGCCATCGTCGTCGGATCGACATGAAGTGTTGTCGTTGGACGTCGGACAACGTTTTGATGGCGTTGAACATTTCCGAGATACACTTCGCAATTTTGCTATCGGTCGAATTTTGATTTCAAATTCGTGAAGAACGAAAAATACCGGGTCACTTGTGGAATGCGCGGCCGGTGGATGTCAATGGCGCGTTCACGCATCAAAGGAATATAATAGAACTACCTTCGAGAATCAAGACAACGGACCCGACGCACACCTGCGGTGGTGGAATTGGGTCGGGGTCACACCCGAAAGCGTCCAAAAAATGGGTCGGCGCACGAGTGATTCGAAGGCTGAAGGACCGGCCCTTGTACAAGGCCATCGACATTCGAAGGACATGTTGCGGGAGCATGGTGTCCACATTCCATACAAGCAGGCTTGGGCGGGAAAAGAGCATGCCCGGGTGATCCTCGACGGCGGCGACATCTCCGGCTACGATCCGTTGCTTTGGTACGTCCATAAGGTGGCCGAGACAAACCCCGGCGTCGCGTTTGTGGAAAGAGACGGTGAGCGTTTTAAACGTGCGTTCTTCTCTTTCGGCGCGTGCATTTTGGGGTTCAAGCGGGCATGCGGGCCGGCTAGCTGTTTGTGGATGGTACTCACCTCTTCGGAAAGTATCGGGGTACTCTCTTGGGTGCCACGGGGAAGGATGGGAACAATGGCTTCTTCCACGTCGCCTTCGCTATTGTCGACAACGAGACCGACGCCAATTGGACGTGGTTCATTTCCAAGTTAGGTGATGCTTTATACGACGAAGGAGACTACCAAGAGACAATTACATTCGTTTCGGATAGGTCAAAGGGCCTTGTGAACGCCTGTTGCGAGAGTTTTCCCTTCATCCCCGCACGCGTACTGCCTTCGGCACTTGGAGGCCAATTTTATGAAAGCCAATGGCAGACTTGGGAAGGCATTGAGGGAGGAGTGCTGGTCCATATGCTTTCGTATCGCGTGGGCAACGACGGCTAAAGAATTCGATGACACCGTCAATGAACTGCGGGCCGTATCGCCCGAAGCGTTTCAGTGGTTGATTGACAAATCCGACATGTCACACTGGTCGAATTATCTGTTCAAAGGTGACCGATGGGGCGAGATGTATTCGAATGTAGCCGAGTCGTTCAATGCGTGGATCAAAGAAGCTCGACACCTACCGGTGACGAAAATGGTCGACGCTATAAGGTACTCGAAGGTTAAATACATGTAACGCTTAAGCTTACCCGTTACACTTTAATGTTCGTTACCGGTGTTTAACATGCACCGTCCGCAGTTTGATATCGTCGTCGGTGTTTAACATTCACATTAACCCTTTAGTCCGGTAGAATCCTCGTGTAAGATAACAAATGTTAATATCATTGTCTCGGTTTAAATAGCGTCGTATATGTTTTTCTTCTTCGATCTTTAGTTTATTACTTTTCATTTACTCCGATGTAGTGGTGTTTAAATATTCATATATTCGCGTAAATTTCTTTAAGATTTCCGATATTCGTTGTGCGAGTACAAGCTAATGCGCATGTTATGCACTCGCCGTGAGCAAGCGAACAAATGGGATACTTTCTTATGCCCGGACATACGTTCAAAGGTTGAGACGCTTGTGCGGGATAGCCGAAGTCTTCACGTTGCTCGCTGTCTCGCCGATCGTTACGAAGTGATTGACCGGTGCAAGTAACTCTGTAGACCTTGCTAGTAGAACTTGCTCATGTCGCGAGATGGCAAGTTTATGGCATCCCGTGCAAACACGCTTGCGCTGCGATATTGGTGACGGACAAGCAATGTTCATCGTTTTATTAGCGATCACTTCACCGTCGACACTTACAAGTTGGCGTATAAGGAAGCTATATTTCCCATACCCGACAATGAGAGGCCCACGGACAACAATCGAGATCTGCTTTTGCGGCCGCCTGTGACGAGAAGGCAACCTGGTCGTCCTAGACGAAGGAGGATCGAGTCGCAAGCGTTTGATGTCCGCGAGTTACATTGCAGCCGCTGCCACGCGTCCGGTCACAATCGTAGAACTTGCAATGAAAGTGTCGCCGATTAGGCTTCGTAAAAGGATAATCTTTAAGGAGCACACATTTATTTCGTTATGACGCCCTGATATTTAAACATAGAATAAACGAATTTCGTTGTACGCACTGAAGTTTTAATTGAATAAACCTAATGTTAAATGGTGACACATTTAAAGAGTCACACACAAATAGAAGCGTACGCATTGGATGTTAAACGGGAAATATCAGTAATAAACGGTAACCAATAACGCTAAACAGGGCACATCGCTTGTTGTCATTCTTTTGTATTTGAACTTCCGGAAGGAATGTCAGATAGTGACGCATAAACAGAGACGTCATATTTAAACAGATACGGCGGCGAGTTTTACACATCTTCGGCGGAATGTTTAACGGAGACGTTGTATGGTAACACAAATTGAAGCGTACGCAGTGAATGTTAAACGGGAAATATCGGTAATAAACGGTGACCAATAACGCTAAACAGGCACATCGCTTGTTGTCATTCTTTTGTATTTGAACTTCCGGAAGGA